>CM053787.1:875891952-876276952 GCA_028749045.1 Cupressus sempervirens
TTTTTGAGCTTCTTGGTCTTGGGTGATTTTTCCCTAAGGAAAATTCTAACAAAAAGGAGGATCATCTCCCTCGGAGACCCCTCTCTTGACTCTTCCAACATGTTTTTACATAACAATTTCTCCTCTCTTAGGGATTAGGATGACATGCAAGATTTTGCATGATGATTTTCTACCATGAAATGTACAAGGGCTAACAAACCTCCCTCGAAAATACCTTTTTCAAGATACTAGGCATAGGCTTGGTAAACTAGATTTCCTTTACCTTCAAGAGGTCAAAATTGTTAGGCTTCTTCTCAACTCATCTTGTTGTGTGATTTGGCCTGATAGTGACCTATTTTCTTCCCAACAGAAGGTTGGTTGAGGTGGTGTTGTTACTCTCCTCTCACCTCATTAAATTTCCTCCATTATTTTGTTTGGTTATGATCCCATGTAGAGAATGGTTTGGATTTTTTTGTCTTTTTAGAATCATTCTTTTGGTATTGCTAATGTTTATGCTCCTAATGATGTGGTTGATCATTCACATCTATGACGTTGGATGATGGATCATCTACCACTAGCCACCTCGGTTTTATGTGGGGATTTCAACATGGTTGAGATAGTTACTAACAAAGAAGGTCTTTTGTGTTTTTAGTGGTCAGCTAGTGAGGGAGAAGCTTGGTTTTACATGCATAGTAAATTGAGTCTTTTTTATCCCAATACTAACCACCACCATCTTGGTGGGGTTTGGCATACCTTGTCCAACTTTTAAACTAGTTTTGACAAGGTTTTTAAAAGGCTTGATCATGCCATGATCACAACCCAATCTTTCTTTCCATTCTCTGAAGATAGGGAATTACTTGTCACTCTGCTGTCAAATGTGACTCTCTCTGACCATTTTCCTAGTTTATTTTCCATCATTGGGCAAATAGCTCACCCCCATACTTGTAAGGCACATTGTTTTCTAAACACATCTTTATTCGCTCATGACCCCACCTTTGCTCATATCTTTTGTATCTAGAATATTGAACCTTGGTCCCACATGCATGTTGGGTGGATTCAATGGTGGAATGACACCATCACCCACACTATGAGGTTCCTTTGCATTTGCGATAGATCGTTGGCCAAGTACCACCAAAGATCTTATGAGGCTACCACTAAAGATCTATGTACTACCTCTAAAGCCCTTACCATGAATACTTTTGATACATATCTTTGAATCTTGTGCAGCACCCTTTATCACCAAAAGCAAGTTGGAGGTTGATGATAAGGCTTCAAAGGAGTTTTTTTTGAGATCTCTAAGCTCACCATTCTTTAGTAGGCATTAAGAGAATCAAGGAAGGTCAACATACTATATGTGAGCTCTTGGATATTCTTCAAGCCTTTCTGCACCACTATGAGAGGGTTTTCACTATGCATGGCAATTCTGCCGCATGCGAGCAAGCCTTGCAAACTTGTATTTTAGTTATCCATATAAATCTTGCATCTAGGAAACATTCTTTTTGTGGGAAACTGCTTATGATTTTTGATAAAGAGGTTGTCTTCTCTATGGAAAATGAAAAAGCTCCTGGGTGTAATGGGTTTCCCTACAAATTCTACAAAACTTTATGGGATGCCATTGGTCCTAATTTGCATAGAGTTTATTTGGAAGCCTTTCAGTCACAATCACTAGGGAGGATAATTAACAAAAGTAATTTTAAATTCATACCTAAGTTTGGTGACCCCAAGGATATATGTAATTAGTAACCCATCACCCTCCTTAATGTCTCCTACAAGATCATCACCAAGGATCCCTCTCTTAAGATCTAACACTTGTGCATCCTAAGCAGACTGGCTTTATTAAGTCTAGATATATTCTGGATAATATCATTGCAGTTTGGGAAGGCATGGAATGGGCTTGTCATTCCAAGTTGTAGGCCTTGTTCTTTAAAATTGATTTTTCCAAATCTTATAACCATATTGAATGACCCTTTATCCTAGCTATGTTATAGGCTTTGGGGTTTGGCCTTATTTTTATTCATTTAGTGCAAAGGCTTTTTGGAGATGCCTCTGCATCCATCACCATTAATGGGAGTCAATTAGAGGCTTTTGTTCTCTTCAAGTCTATTTGCTAGGGTTGCCCTCTTGCACCTTCCTTGTATGTGCTGGTCACTGAAGTGTTTGGTTACTTTCTTCCTAATGCCATATCAATAGGGCAAGTGTGAGGTATTGCTCTTCCTAACTCCTCTAAGTAGTTGGTCAATGGACACTTTGGTGATGATTCCTTTCTCACTCTCCTTGAGGAGGAGGGAATCATTACGAATGGATTATAGTTTTTGGATACTTCCTACCTAGTCTTTGGCTCAGCTATTCAGCAATACAAGATTCTATGTTACAAACAATCCTTCTTGCCTAGCCCTCATTGGCTTGCCCAATTCTAGTGGGAATAGATTCAACATGGGGGAGTGGTTTAATTTCTTGGCATACATTTTTCCTTCCAAGCTTCCACTATGGAGCTTTGGAATGCGGTCTCGGCTAGGATTGAGAAGAAGCTAGAGTACTGGATTACCAAACCACTTTCGTTGGCTAGAAAAAGTTAGATTTTCTCCAAAGTATTGGTTACCACTCATGTTTATTATTCCTCCTATTAGGCACCTTTGAAGGCCTCATACCTCAAGATTGAGTGTTTGTTGCATGACTTACTTTGGACTTCGAATGCATCACACCATGGTTTCCATAGGATGATGTGGTATTTTTGTTATCTGCTTAGGAGTCATGGGGCCTCAGCCTTCTTTTTACCTATGATCTGATGGATATTTTCAGTAAAAATTGAAGTTTCTTATTTCTCTCCAAAATTTACACCATCAAAAAGATCTCAGCATCCTGATTCCAACGCAACTTGAATGGAGCAAAAAGGAGTCTGTTTGTGCAAGTTACGCTCAGTCAAAGTTTTGGTCAATAGGTAGACCAGAGGGCTAGATAAGGGGAAAAATCAAACCACCTCAAAAGTGGTCAACAATGGGTTTCAAATTAAATATCTCGTCACAAGCTTTCCAACAGCGTTCGTTTCATAAAAAATGGACATCATATGTAAAAGTTATGGCAATTTGAATTTTGGAAGTAAAAAACATCATTTTGAATTATGATGACATCCTTCATGACATCATGGTGGCATTTACACATCATTGGCAAGTGGATGGAGGACTTGGGTCAGTGGGGGTTGAACTCCCAACCACCCTTCTACTAAAATAAGACTTTGCCATTAGGCCACACGAAGTATTCAAAATATATTTGTCAAACTTTCTATTTCAACCATGCATGCCGCCAAAGACTTTTTAAATGGCCACCCATGGGGTTTGAAACCCCAAACCCGTGGATTCTACAATAAGCATGTGCCGATACGCCACTTATGCAAGTTAAGATATTGATAGCAAATGTTTTATTTAACCTATAACCAAATGTTGTACCCACCTTAAAATAGCCTTTTTGGTTAATTATTTAACCACCAAAATGTAAAAATGGCAAAGGAGATTTTCGAGGGGGGGTGTTTTGTTTTATTCCCTATTATTAAATTAATTGGTTTTGAGCCAATTTAAGTAAATTATTTTGTATAAAAAGGGGGGTAGGATGTCATTTGGAGGCAACGGAAATTAAGGGAGACTTGAGAGAAATTGCTCTTGGTGAAGTTTTTTTTTAAAGGAATAGGGAGATTTTTTTGGAGCCATTTTTGTACTTTAGAGTATTGTTATGCTATTGAAGTGCTAGAAGAAATGGTCTTCTTTGGTGCATATTTGTAATTGATTTCTGGAGATTAATCAGATTAGTCGTACTCTATTGCAGTCGACCCGGAGACGTAGTCACATTTGTGGCGAACTCTGAAATCAAACTTTGTTTGCACTTTCTATCTTCTTATCTCTCTCAATTCTGTTTATTTCACCTTAAGCTTTTGAGTTTGTGATGCTTAATTTCATTTATGTTAAATCTATTAAGACTTCCACTGAGTTGTGTTTCTAATTAAGCACTCAATACTGCAATTAGTCTAGATCCATCCATCAGATCAACCTAGAAGAAGGGGATTTCCTTGTGTGTCAAGTGGGTCATTTGTTCCTTCACTAGAAATGAAGCCTCAAAAATCCTTTTATGGTATTGTATCTCTTTAGGGTTTCTAGTCAATCAACTTGCATGTAAGGGGATTGGTTTTCAAACATTTTTGGTCACTCCTGAAACAATTTGAATTTAGGGGACCTTTGTTACTTAAAGAATTTGGAAAGCCTAGGAAGCCATTAGGCCTTGGCTTTTCTTGGTTGGAGATAGGTTTAGAGATGGCTTCTCCATGAACCAACATAATTTTTGGTTGTCTACCATGTTTTTTGTTCAAAGGATCCCTTTTGCAAAAGTCTAGGGGGCTAGTGCATTGCATTTTTTCAAATGTGGTATCAAGAATCCTTAGGATATTTTTTCTAAAGTCACCATGAGCCTTTGCTTGTGGGAAGATATGTAGGTTTAGTTTCATCTTTCCCATCTAGATCAATAGACATTTGATCTTCTAGTTTATGCAGTGCCCCCACATCTGTTACATAGACTGGGTATTCAATCTGTCAAACTTTGGTAGAAGGACTGGAAGTGGTACTTGCCACATATATGACCAATTATAAACTGAAGTTGGGTTATCATTGGTTGGTTCCTCACCTACATATGATGGATGTGCTCAATTGACACTCACATTTCTATTCTTCTTAGAAGACTTGGAGTCATAGGTTTACCACTATGTGACAAGCTATTACTACAATGAAGATTGTGCACTTTGCTTGGTGTTTCCTCTTCTAGAACTTTCCTTTTGGCCCTCAACTCTTGAATTTGAATGTCCCAAACCCAAAATGCCCTTTTTGTGGGAAGCTTGAGATTTTTTAGCATATTTTTTGGTTTTGCAGATGTGCCCAACAATATTGGCACTATATTTATGACTTTTTTAAGCCTTTTTATCTAGAAGCTTTTTCTTCGCATATGATCTTGCTAGTGGATTATCCTAGGCTCCCCTATAAGTACTCTAAAATTTTGCATTCTTTTAGAATGGATATTTTATTCACTCTATGGAAGGACATAAATGTTATTATGTTTTCTCACAACTTTCTTAATATAAATGTTTCTATGTATACTAAAGCTTGTGTGTGCAATAATTTAATGATGTAGATCCAAGTACAAACTAATAAACTAGATATGGAGGTAAACCACCTACATGAGCTCTTAGCTCATTAGGGTAAAGCTCCCTATATGGTGGCCAAGGTGTCACCTCATGCTATTTCTAGAGATCTTAAACCTCAACATGGTCATCAACAAGGTGACAACTCTTTAACCCAATGCTCCCACATCCTTAGTGTTGGAAATATAAGAGGAGTAACTAAGAGTGGAGGGGTGAATCAATTACTACAAAATAAATCTCAGATCCCTTAGATGTTAGTACAAAATAATTCTATGAAAATTTAACTTTGTTGATGCTTGACAAACAAAGAAATGATGTAACTCAGTAAAAACTATAATTGCTCAACAAACACTTAACATGTAAATCTTAAGATGTTATCAGTGATCACTTGTTATTTTAACTTAGTTGCAAACATATAAAAGAAATAACATGAACACATTTGACACCAAGATTTAACGTGGAAACCCAATTTGGGAAAAACTGCCAATTGCAACTAGTTACTATTTTCACTATTTTCAATTGAGCCTTGTTAGGAGCCAACCATATTAAAGGTTATAAAACACACTATTAGATGTGACCCTATTAGAGGATTTAATCACCCTGTTGAGAGTGGCCTTGTTAGAGGTCTTTAGACAATTCAATACAACTACCACCTTGTTAGAGGATTTACAAATATCTATTAAACCAACTCCGTTAAGAGATTTAGATCACTGCTACAACGGTTAGAGAGTGACAATAACATGACCTAATTTTGATGCAATTTAATTGCTGATTATAGATCTCAATTTTGGCTGTATACTTGATCCTTCCTGATCGAATGTATCTTTTCAGCTTCACAAGGATATTTTGTTTATCCTTCTAATTCACTTCCTCTTTGCATCATTAGATCTTCAAAATTTTCCATGCATTCACATTCTCACACTTTCACACTTTCTAACCCTCAACTTGATCTTTTACTTATATCTTTTATATTATTAATTCGGCTCAAATACAACTTAGAATAACTAATAGTCATCTTCTTAGTCAGCTAGAACCAATAGATAAATCAATTAAATTCAATATGACAAAATAAGAAAATCCTTTGTTAGCCGACCCTGCTTGATAGACGCTAACTTAGAAATTATTTTCTTGTGTTAATCAACTAAAACTTGGTCAACACTATATACTTGAAAAGTTCCTTTGGTAACTGAATGAGCTTAGTTAACACTAGTTCCATCCAACGTTTCCTTCATTAACTAAGCGAACTCAGTTAACACTCATCTTTTGTAGACTTTCCTTTGACACCTGAGTGAACTTGATAGATACCGCCTTTTGAACTAGGCAAACTCTAGATTGCTCGGTAGCTACAAGAAATTGTCTTCAATGCCTGAGTGAGCTCGACATACATTGACTAGTAATGATATGACATTTTGTGTAACATCAAAGACAATACACAATTAATCAGTTGTTTTGATAATCTCCCTCTCTAGCATTGATGAAAACACAATATGTCATAGTACAATGAAATTTTGGAGCAAGAACAAAGTAAGGAACATATCCTTAGTTTCATTTAGATTCTCAACCATGAGAACTCCCTCTGTCAATGTGAACCCAATCTTCAGTTTCTCCCTCTGTTAGAAAACTTCTATCTGATAGAACTTCTACCAAGTTCATTCTCCCTCTTTGACAATTCTTTCTGTGATAGCAAAATTCTCCCTCTTTTCAACAACAACAAAATTTCTATGAGATATGATACTAAATCTCTCCCTCTTTGACATCTTATGCAAAGACAATGTCTAGTGAATATTAATGTACCTCAAGTACTAATTTATTTACAATATTCCCTTGCCAATTCTGCATCAACTGATTGATCTTCAACATGCTTTGTTTGATGCATCACTAAACTTCATTTAGTGAGCTTTAGATAGGGGAATGACCCCTAGCTTATCTCTTAGATTTAGAATTGTGTCCTTAGGTAATGGCTTAGTGAATATGTCTACAATTTGTTCATTTTTATTTACATATTATGTTTGCACTAGTGTTATCATAGTATATGACTACTGGATCCTTGATATCTATCTTCATACTAGTCAATAGTTGCTTGAATCAGACAATGTTAGAACAATTAACTATTGTTGCCACGTATTCTGCCTCTACTATGGACTGAGAGATACAATTTTATTTCTTGCTTGTCCAAGACACTAGTCTTTTACCAAGAAATAATGCTCCACTGCTAGTGCTCTTTCTATCATCAATACTTCCTACCCAATCAACATCTGTAAATATTGTTTAGTCCAAATTGCCTCCTATTTTGTACCATAATCCATATTCTTTAGTACCTTTTATATATCTCATGATTCTTTTGACTACCATTGTGTGATTTTCTTTGGGATTTGCAGAGAATCTTGCCACCATACTGACTGCTAATGCAATATTAGGCCTTGTATGCACTACATATTGCAAATTTTCAATCATTGATCTATACGTGGTCTAATCTACCTCTTTGGAATAATCATTTTTAGAGAGCTTATGTCTAGTAGACATAGGGGTTCCAACTGGTCGTGAGTCTTCCATTCCAAATTTCTTTAGAATTTCTTTGATATATTTAGATTGATTAATGTAGATACCATCTTTCTTTTATTGAATCTGCAATCCAACAAAGAATTTTATCTATCCAAACATAGACATCTCAAATTTCTTACTCATTTCTTTTGAAAAATACCTTGCACAAGTCATCATTTCCTATGAATAAAGTGTCATCAACAAATATTTCCACCAACACAATCTTCTTGTTTGGTCCTTCTTTGATATATAGACTACTGTTATCATTTGTTCTTTGAAAACTAATCTCTATCAAGTAGTTATGAAGTCTTTCATACAAATCTCTAGGAGCTTTCTTGAGACCATATTATTCCTTGTGTAATTTGAAGAGCATGTCCATTTTGCTATGATCTACAAAACCTTTTGGCTATTCAATGTAGACTTCCTCATCAAAAATTGCATTCAAGAATGTAGATTTTACATCCATTTGATAAACTTTAAATCCTCTGTGAGCTACATATGCTAGTAAAGTTCTAACACCTAATCTTGCAATAGGAAAAAAAGTTTCACCATAATCAATACCTTCTTGAGAATAGCCTTTACATACCAATCTTTCTTTATTTTTGGATAGTTTTCCATCTTCATTCAGCTTGATTCTGAATATCCACTTTTTGCCAATTACATTTTTATCCTTGGGTCTAGGAACAAGAATCCAAGTTTTATTCTTTTCTATCTATTCTATTTCTTCATTCATTTCTTTAATCCAAATTTTATTTTCCAAAGTATCTTTAACATTTCTAGGTTCAAATTCAACAAGTAAACATGTACCTTTTAATTTACTTCTTGTCATTGTTCCATTTGATTTATCTCCAATTATTTGATTAGGTGCATGATGCCTCTTGACATGTCTTGCTAGCACAGGTTCTTTGGATTTGGAATGAGCTTCACTGATTTTATTATAAATTTCAATATCAAGCTCGGGTCCCATTATCTATGACTTGGGTCCATCAAACTCAGTTTGCTCTAGTTCAATAGCCTTTGACTTCAATCCTTCAGACTGTGACTTAGGTTGCACTATCTGCAACTTGGTAGTTGTTGGAGATTTTGGGAACTTAGGAGGTGAAGCTTCCTTTCTCTCAGATAAATTTGGTAGGGTATCAAGTTCATAGTAAATAAATCTTCTGAAATCCTTAGGCTTTTTTCTACTTTCTTCTTGTCTCTTTTTTTCAAACTCATCAATTCTCACATGTGCACTTTCTATGATTTTATGATTTGACAAGTTCAAACATTTGTATGCTTTACTTCTATAGGAGTATCCTTGAAATATGCCTTCATCACCTTTGACATCAAATTTTCCTTTTCTAGATTCTTTCAAGATATAACAATTGCTACCAAATACTTTAAATTAACTTACATTAGGTTTGTAGCCATACCATAGCTCATACAGAGTTTGATTTGAGTCTTTCTTTAGCTATACTCTATTCAAGGTATGAACTATAGTGCTAATAGCTTCCTTCTCGTATTTGATTGCAAAATTATTTTCTATCATTAATGTTGTTGCACAACTCATGATGGATCTATTCTTTCTTTCAAATATACCATTCTACTTTGGTGTACCAGGGGCTGATACTTGTCTTTTAATTCTTTTTTAAATGTAGAATTCATTAAATTCATTGAAAATGAATTCACCACCTCTGTCTAATTTGAAACATTTTAACTTCTTTCTAGTTTCTTTTTCTACTCTTGCTAGATACCACTTGAATTTTTTTACAGCTTATTATTTTTCTTTTAGATACATTACAATCATCATTCTAGAATAATCATCAACAAAAAGAATGAATTTTTTTTCTCCACTATAACTTTCTATTCCAATAGGTCTAGATAAGTTTGTATGCACAATCTCTAAGACTTCTTCTGAATGAAAGTTTTTGCTTTTGAAATTAGTCTTTCCCATCTTACCAATTTGGCAATTCTTGCATAGACCCATATCAGGTTTCCTCAAGCTAAGAATACCTCTAACTCTTTTATGTTTACTTATCTTAACTAGATTATCAAAGTTTACATGACATAGTCTTTTGTGCCACAACCAACTTTCTTCTATTTGAACAATAAGACATGAACTTTCACTTAGATCAAGATAAAATAGGTTGCCTTTTGTTTTTTTTCCATATCCAACCAGATTATCTTTTCCATCCAGCAGTTTGGCCTTCTCATTAATAAATTCTACCTTGAATCTAATGTTATTCGACTATGCCACACTCAGTAGATTATGCTTTAGTCCTTCAATCCAATAAGCATTATCACACACAAGTTTAGTAGTTAATGAGATATAACCTCTTCCATTTATGTTACAAGGTTCATTGTTTCCAAATCTCTCACTACCACCATCATAATATTCCATGTGTTCAAACTTTGTTTTATCTCCAGTCATATGCTATGAGTAGCCACTATCAATAATCCATGTATCATTTTTGTTAACATAAGAGATAAGTGTCATCTTATCTCCTTCATCATTAGAGTCATCTTTTACAACAATATATACCATTTCATTTTCATTGTTATCAGAATCTTTAGCCATAAAACAAGATTTCTTACCTTTGTCCTTGTAGCTATTGAATTCCTTCTTGCCTTTGTACTTATTACTTTTCTTGTCATCCTTCTTTTCTTTGTTTGGACACCTTGAAACATGACCAACTTCTTCAAAAGAAAAATAGATTAGAGGAATCTTGCATTTTTACTTTCCTCTACCTTTGGAGTAGTTCTTTGCAAGTAGGGCTTCAACAATTTCAAGATCACTACCAAAGCTTTGTTCTATTTCTCTTTCACTTTCTAATTGACTGGCCTTTGATTTCTTGCTCTTTTCTTTGAGTGAGAGTTTGGCTTCAAATGCAGACTCAATATTCTTGGAACTAGGAACATAGTTATCATAGTTATCCAACTCAAAAGCTATTAATCTTCCAACTAGAGTATCCAAAGATATTTTTTTGTTTGGATCACATCTCATTTCTTGAATAGCTAACACTCTAATTGTATAAATAGGAAGAAGAGTTCTGAGTACCTTGCTTACAACTATTTTGTTGTAAATGCCTCCTCCAGATGCTTTGGTTGTGCTCACACTTGCTTTGATTCTTTCCACATATTTTGCAATGTTTTCATGTTCTCTCATTTTCATCTAATTACAAATTGTACTCTAAGACTTTCTACTTCGGCTCTTCTTATATTTTCATCTCCTCCATAGATGTCTTTTAGTTTGGTCCACATTGCATGACCTATTTTGCAATCTTTTACTTCATCAAATTCAACATAACTAAGAGTAGATGCAATATCAATCATCATGATGTTATGATTCTTTTTTTCAGCAATATCTTCAACTAATAATTTTCCAGTGTGAGTCTTGTATTCAGCATCAAAAAATTTACAACCTAAATCACTGATAGTCACCAAATGTAATCTCATAAGTCCTTGCCATGCTGCAAAATTGTCTCGATTCAACTTAGGAATCTCTCTTCTGTAAGACATCCTAATCCTTAGCTTAGGTCCTTGAAACCTTCTTTGTAAGCACCAAAAAGCTCTAATACCAATTGTTGGAAATATAAGAGGAGTAATTGAGAGGGGGGGGGTGAATTAGTTACTACAAAATAAATCTCAAATCTCTTAGATATCAGTATAAAATAATTCTATGAAAAATTAACTCTGTTGATGCTTAGCAAACAAAGAAATGTTGTGACTCAGTAAACACTATAATTGCTTGGAAAAAACTTAACATGTAAATCTTACGATGTTATCTATGATTATTTATTACTTTAACTTAGTTGTAAACATATAAAAGAAATAGCATGAACACATTTGACACCAAGATTTAACGTGAAAACCGAATTTGGGAAAAACCACCAATTGCAACTAGTTATTGTTTTCACTCTTCAGAAGTAAGCCCCGTTAGGAGCTAACTGTATTAAAGGTTACAAAGCACACTGTTAGGTGTGAACCTATTAGAGTATTTAATCACCTATTAGGAGTGGCCTTGTTAGAGGTCTTTAGACAATTCAATAGAACTACCATCTTGTTAGAGGATTTACAAATAACTGTTAAGCCAACTCTGTTAAGAGATTTAAATCACTGCTACAATGGTTAGAGAGTAACAATTGCATGACCTATTTGGATGCAACTGAATTGCTAATTATTGATTTGATTAGGATCTAGGACTATTATAGAGGAATACTAACTAATTACATAAAGTTAATTTTAAAACTATAAATGAAGCAATTAATGTAATTGAAATAAAGGAACAATAGAAATTAAATAGTCAAAAGGGAGATTGAGAGATAGAAGACTCAAAAAAATTTGACCTCGAAGTTTGTCTGTATGGACTACAACTCTGGCTCCTACTCCAATAGGGGGACTGATCTGATTAACTCCAAAATTAGGTACAAGTGTTTACAAAATCACTCCCTTCAAGTACAACAGCATCACACTATTCCAAAGTATAGGACTGATCACACCTTCATAATTTTTCTCTCCTTCTCAACACTTGGACATTCTCTCCATTTTAGAATACAAAATAAGAGTCTCCTAGAGTCCCCTTTTATACAAAAAATTAGCCAAAATAAGGCTAAAACAAATAATTATAAAAATAGACTCTTCAACCAATTTTCCTCTCGAAATAACCCTTTACCCATTTTAGGAGATTTGGCCCCATGTCATTTTTGGGTTAAAAAATAAACAATAACTTTATTTTACTAAGGTTAGGCAAGATTTTGTTAAGAGTTAAATAAAATATCACGCGCATATATTCTTATGTGCTAAAATAACACAATGGTAGGTAAGATTTTTGAATGGTTGGCGGTTATAGACACCTAAATTTGATTACACTATTTTAGTAATCTAATTTAGCCATCTCTAAAGGCATCATTAATTAAATTCTTATTTAATTAATCCTTTGCCATCCCTAGTTGATTAATTTAATTAATCATCTATAGTCCTAATTGATAAATCAAATAATCTATTATTTATCAATTAAATCCTTTTCTCCTATCTAATTCCAAAAATCCCCATTTATTAAATAAATCTATTTGATAAATGAAATCCTCAAATTCAAAAACCCCTAACCTATCTCTAATCCTCCATTTAGCCTAATCCACCCCATCCACCCATACTAACCAAGCTTAGCCACTAACTCACCCACCCTCATTAATGCCATCCACTTGCACATCTCTAACATCCCTAATCTAATCCTAAACCCAAGCCTAATCCAACCCCTAATGTTGTCACATTCCTTAAACAAGTTTAAGACTTTCCTAATCCAAACCAAAGTCTCCCCTCAAAAAACCCAACCACTAAGTCATGAGTGTTCTTACAAAACATAAAAGACTCTTACAAGCCCACTCATTACTCTTACATCCATCTTGCACACTCTTCCCTCTTCCACACTCATTCCTCTTACATCCCTCTTACATACTCAACCCCACTCATCATGCCTTTAACCAACCTTTTACCCTACCCTCTCACACTCATCCTCCTTGTGACAAGTGTCACCTTCCCATTGGTGCTAAACAAGCACAATCCATGTGCTCTCCTTTGAGTGCATCCTAGCCCTCCTTAAGCCTTCATCCATCCTTGCATCTAAGCCCTCCATCCCTCTACCCCTTAGCCTATAAATTGAATCCCATCCCAAGCCATTTCATCAACAATCTTTGAGCTAAAGTTACCATGCTATTTTGAGAACCAAAGCCATCAACCATACCCTTATAATGCCAAATTGAGAGCTCACAAAGCTACCAATTTGCCATTACCCATCTCCATTGAAGCAGCTTTTGAGCATCTTGAGCATACATCCACAGCAAAAGGACACATCTACAGAATCAAGAAAGCATGGAGTGCTTTTTCTTGTGAGGTTTGCACTTCTTGTTTTCTTCCTTTGTCTAAGCATATATGTGAATTTAGTTTTTGGTTTGTGAATGTTTACTTTATTTGTTAATGTTCTTTGCATACTGATTCTGGTTCTACAGCAGTCAGCAGTTCAAACCCCTCTGTCGATAGCCAATTTTATCCAAAGTTAGTAGCCAATTAATATTCAAATATGATGTTGTGCATATAGATCTCAAACATGACTTGTGGTGTAATGGCCATCAATTGAGTTTTAGGGGTTGGTGGTCAAGGGTTCGAATCCCATTAATAAAATTTTTGCTACCTATTGCCCAAGTTGTCTTGTCAGAGTGACATCATATTTTTACCTAAATTTCAAACTACCACATCTTTCACATGCAGAGTCTGATTTTGATGAAACAAACACCACTGGAAAGCTCTCGACGATATTCTCAATCTAAAATCCATTGTTGACCACTTTTGAGATATTTATTTTTTACCTTTTTTTATGACCTTTGTACCTAGTTTGACCAAACTTTGACTATCATATCTTGAGCATACAAACTCCATTTTCATTCATTCAAGTTGCGTTAGATTCAAAATTTCAAGAATTTTAACATGATGCTAATTTTTGGAGTTTTGAAGATTCTTCAATTTTGGTGAAAATATCCTCTAGATCAATCCTCCCCCTTGAAGAGCTTTTGGACCTCTGAAAGTTTGGATTACTTGAAAGGTAGGTGAGGGTATAGTTCCCTCACTTCACCAATCTCCATCCATCTTTCCTTGCTTGGAGGTATCCCCTTCAATCCCACTCAAAGGTATTCAACTCATCTTGTTCATGAAGTTCTGACATTCCTATCTAGGATAACATCTTATGGCAATTCTGACATATGCTCTGGTGAAAGATCATCAATTGATGGAACTTGAACATTGATGTCTTCATCCAAGATCATTAGAGGCTCATACAACTTCAGATTCTCAATATTGACAATTTAGTAAATTTGCATGTACGGAGGAAGATTAAGGTAGAAAGCATTGGTACCGATCTTTTCCAAGATCTCAAAAGGACCATACTTGATAGTCTTGAGCTTCCTTCCTTCACCTTGCATTCTTTCCTTGCTGATATGCAACCAAACCCTATCACCAACTTGGAAATGGTGATTGATGCTATGCTTATCATGGCAAGCCTCGTATTTTTCTTGGCTCTGCTCCAACTATGCTTCTACTACCCATTGGATTTCTTGGACCTTCTAGATGAACTTCAAAGCCTTTTCTACATCATGACATCCATCGACAATGTCATCCTTCCCAAAAGAAAAAACCATTGGTGTCTTAGGAAAATAACCAAAGCAAGTCTCAAAAAGAGACCTCTTTTTTGAAAAATGTGCTACATTGTTGTAAGCATGTTGCACATAATGAAGACTTTCATCCCACAACTTAGGATGCTTGCTGCAATAACCTCTAAGCAAATGCACAACTATCCTATTCACCTCTATCTATCTGTCATTCTATAGATGGAAGGTTGTAATATTCTTTAACTTGGTATCCATGAGGCCACACAATTTTGACCAAAATTCCCATAAGAATCAAGAATCTCGATCCAATACAATAGAAGTGGGTAACCCAAAATGAACCCATACAAATTGAAAGTACAAATGAGTTGTCAGTTCAATAGTGACCTTTTTATAAGGTATTGAAATTTACATTTTTTTGGACTGATCAATGACTACATACAAACAATCATGACCCTTCCTAGACATAGGCAAACCCCCAACAAAGTCCATAGATACACTTTCCCATGGATGGGATGGTACAGATAATGGTGTGTACAAACCCAATTTCCTATTACTTGGTTTTCTGTTTGAACACATTACACATCCTTTAATATACTTAGTGATAGTTTCTTGCATACGAGGCCAATAATGATACTTCTATAATTGAGCCAATGTTTTACTTACCCCAAAATGTCCTACAATCAAAGAGGTATGTGCTTCCTAGATTACATGTGCCTATTCATCTTTAGGAATGCATAATTTTCCCAAGTGGTTCAACAAATTCTCCTACACATAGTAATCTTTCTCTTCTACATGTTTACCCTGGATTAAAGCTATATTATCCTTAAATTTCTCATCATTAGCATATTGTTCCCAAAAAATTTCATGAACCATAGAACTATTCTGAAGGATTATCAAAGCATTTGTAATAAGAGGCCTAGACAGCATATCTGCTACTTTGTTATGGACACCCTTCTTATACTTAATTACCAAATGAAACTATTGTAGAAAACCCATCCACATAAAGTGCCTACTTTGTTGCAACTTAGATTGTGAGTGCAAATATTGAAGTGGCTGGTGATTAGTGTGAATTACAGTTTCTTTCCCCATTAAGTAGTGCTTCTATTTTTTAACACTCTAAACCAAATCATAAAGTTCCTTATCATAAGTGGGATAGCTACTTACTACTCCTAAAAAAGTGTTAGAGTGGTAGTAGACTAGTTTATCTCTTTGCATTAATATAGCTCCCATGGAAAACCCACTCGCATCTCTCTCGATTTTGAATGGTTGGTGTAAATTAGGTAGAGCCAAAACTAGTGCAGTGCTCAACTTTTCCTTCAAAGTGTCGAAAGCCTTCTATTGCAGACCTCCCCACTGAAAAGTTGCCTTCGTACTAGTTAATTCATGCAATGGTGATGCAATTTAAGAGAAGTTTGCAATGAACTTCCTCCAGTATTGAATTGCACCTAAGAAGCTCCTAACTTCTATAACTGCACTTGGCTTAGGCCATTTTACAATGCATTGAACCTTCACAGGGTCTACTTTCAATTGACCATCCCCTACAACATAGGCTAAGTACACTAATGATGTCTTAGCAAATTCACATTTAGACATCTTTACATAAAGTTTTTCTTTTCTTAATACATCCAAGACTATTTTTACATGAGTTACATGATCATCCCAAGACTTATTGAATACAAGGATATCATCTAAATAGACTATGACAAAATCATCAATAAAGGGATGAAAGACATCATTCATGACTCTCATAAATGTAGCTGGTGCATTACAAAGCCCAAAAGGCATGACCAACCACTCAAATAGCCCTTGTTTTGTCTTGAAAGTAGTTTTCCAGATATCATTATTTGCAATTCAAATTTGATGGCATCCACTACACAATTATAACTTAATGAAATAAATTGCATGTTTCAACTGATCAAGTAAATCATCTATTCTAGGAAGAGGATACCTATTCTTTATCGTTATCTTGTTTAGAGCTCTGTAGTTAATGCACATTCTCCAAGTCTCATCTTTCTTTGGAACCAACACAATAGGAGAACTACAAGGAGAAGTACTTGGATGATAACTCCCTTCTCAACCAACTCCTGAACTTGCTTTTTAATTTCTTCATTCTACAGAACTGATAAATGATACATGCCAATATTAGGAAGTGGCACATCTTGCTGCAACTAAATTTCATGTTGAATCTCTCTCTTAGGAGGTAACCCTTTCAGTTCTTGAAACAAGTCATCATAAGTGAAAATAATCTTGACCATTTCAAATTTATAATTAGGATCACATCCCTTGAATGCCTGAGATGTTTCATCTTCTTTGGCTTTTACAAGCATTAAGACAAAGTTCTTACTGGAATTGACTAACCTTGTCATCTAAGCAACATTAACTAATGAAAGATTAGTCTTTATCTTATGTGCTCGTATAATGTACTCAACCTTATCTTTGAAAAGATGATATTTGTTCTCCCCGCTATAAAAGATAGCTTGTCAATCATATAGGTATGGACTCCTAAGCACAAGACCACAAATATCTAAAGGGACTACATTAGCTTCTACCTCATCTACAAAGTTTGCAGTGATAGCAAATATCAATTTACATTGCTTAGTTACTTGTAATTGTGCATCATTGCAAACCCATCCAAGAGGATATGGTTTTGGATGAGGTGTTCTAGTCAAGTTAAGCTTTTTAACAACTTCTTCAGATATCAAATTAACTTGAGAACCCGTATCAAACAAAGTATCAACCTTAGTATGTTTGATAACAACACAAATATGAAATAATTCATTCCTTTTCTTATCATTCTTAGGAGAAGATTCTTTACTTGTACTTGCACTTATATTTGAAGAATGTGGAGCTGATGAAAGAGATATACCTTTTCCTTTACCTTGGATCCCAGTAGCAACAATCTTTGTCTCAATTCTGGAGTTAGATCCAAGATCTTGTTGAATTACAACAACAATCTTTTGTTTTCCTTTGTCTCCATGATATCACTTTGGCCTCTTTTCTAGATGTAGCTTCTAGCATTTAGAATCATCATACCCTTCTTTCTTGCAATGTGAGCATGTGGGTTTTTCACCCTCTTTCTTTACTGTAGCTGTCTTTTTCCCCTTCCCTTTGTCTTTAGATTTACCTTCAAACTTAGATGGATTATTTTCAACTCTATTAGTGAAAGTACCCTTACCTCTTGACTCTAAGTGTGTTTCTTGTACACTTACTTCATCCAAGTTACATGGATTCAAAACCAAAATATAATGTCTAAGGTAAGAATGAAGACCACCTATGCACTTGAGTAAAGTATCCTGGGTGTACAATGGAACATTTAATGAAATAGCCTTTTTATGAAATTCATGGGTGTACTCCTAGATAGTTTGACCTTTCCCTTGCCTAAAATGTTGCCAATTCATCATTAACTATTGCATATGGCCTAGGGGGTAGAATTGCTTCTTTAAAGCACTAACAAATTCTGACCAAGACAATTTGAACTTACCATGCTATGAAGTTTCATCCCGAGTCCTACTCTCCCACCAGGTTAGAGCTACACCACCTAACCAAATAGTGGGTAACTGAATTCCATCAACATCATCTACAAAGTTTTGAACTCTATAGTAGACTTCTACTTGTTGAATCTAGTCATCTTATTTCTTGGCATTCAACTTCCCAAAATACTTTGGTAAGTCAAACTTTACATCCAACTTGATTCGAGGCTTATGTTCACCCTTAAAAATGTTAGAAGACTGAGAATGGGTAGAAGAAGGAGAAGAGGGGGAAGAAGGAGAAGAGGGGGAAGAAGGAGAAGAGGGAGGTGTCTTTGGAGGATCATGATCATCTCCTTTCTTTTTCCCTTTGTTCTTCTGAGCTACACGTCCTCACATATTTTCTTCTCTTTCATGTACCAAAACTTCTCCCATTGCTTACAAATTTTGAGGAGTTTTCTGGATACTCTTATCTTGAAAAAATTGTCCACCAGTTTCATCTACCATTTGTGATGATGGTTTAGTCCTTCATTTTTTAATCTTAGGATTCTGTTCCTCAAGCTTTTCTTCATCTTTCTCGGCTTGGATCTTGTTAGCATTCAAATCTACAATACTAGTCACACAAGAGCTCTGATAGCAAATTTGATCTGATTAGGATCTAGGAATATTACAGAGGAATACTAACTAATTACATAAAGTTAATGTTAAAGATTTAAATGAAGCAATTAATGTAATTGAAATAAAGGAACAACACAAATTAAATTGATAGAAGGGAAATTGAGAGATAGAAGATGCAAAATAATATGATCTCAACATTCATCCATATCGACTATGTTTCTAGGTCTTGCTCCAATCAAGGGAGCAATCTAATTAACTCCAAAATCAGGTACAAGTGTTTACAAAATCACTGCTTTCAAGTACAATAGCATCGCATTGTTCCAAAGTACATGATTGATCATACCTTCACAATTCTCTCTCCTTCTTAGCACTTAGACATTCTCTCCATTTCAGAATACAAAATAAGAGTCTCCTAAGTTTCCTTTTTGTACAAAAAATTAGCTAGAATAAGGCTAAACCAAATAATTGTAAAAATAGAATCTTCAACCAATTTCCCTCTTGGAATAACCCTTTACCCATTTTAGGAGATTTGGCCCCATGTCATTTTTGGGGTAAAAAATTAACAATAACTTTATTTTACTAAGGTTATGCAGGATTTGGTTAAGAGTCAAATAAAATATTACACAAATATATTTTTAGGTGCTAAAATAACATAACATGGGTAAGATTTTTGAATGGCTGATGGTTAGCAGTTCAAACCCGATTGACTTTATCCAAAGTTAGTGGCCAATTAATATTCAAATACAATGTTGCACATATAGATATTAAACATGACTTTGAGTGTGATGGCCACCAATCATGTTTTAGGGGCCAGTGGTCAAGGGTTTGAATCCCATTAATAAAATTTTGCCACCCACTACCCAAGCTGTCTTGTCAGAATGATGATGTCATGCTAACATCATCCAAATTTTATATTTTTACTTGAATTTCAAACTGCCATATCTTTCACATGCAGAGTCTGTTTTCAATGAAAGATACTCAATTTGAAATCTATTATTGACCACTTTTTAGATATTTATTTTTTCACCTTTTTTATGATCTCTATACCTAGTTTGACCAAAATTTGACTAGACATATCTTGAGCATATGGACTCCATTTTTATCTATTTGAGTTGTGTTAGATTCAAAATTTTGAGAATTTTAACATGGTGCTGATTTTTGGAGTTTTGAAGATACTTCAATTATGGTGAAAATATCCTCTGGATCAATTGTACAGATCTCAATTTTGGCTTGTATACTTGATCCTTCTTGATCAAATGTATCTTTTCATATTCACAAGGATATTCTTCTTATCCTTCTAATTTGCTTCCTCTTTGCATCATTAGATCTTCAAAATCTTCCATGCATTCACATTCTCACACTTTCACACTTTCTAACCCTCAACTTGATCTTTTATTTATATCTTTCATATTGTCAAGTCAGCTCAAATACAACTTAGAATAATTAATATTCATCTTCTCAGTCAGTTAGAACTAGTAGATAAATCAATTAAACTTAATATGCCAAAATAAGAAAATCCTTGTTTAGCTTACCCTACTTGGTAGACACTAACTCAGAAACAATTTTCCTATGTTAACCAACTAAAACTTGGTCAACACTACATACTCGCAAAGTTCATTTGGTAATTGAGTGAGCTTGGTTAACACTAGTTCCATCCACCATTTCCTTCATTATCCAAGTGAGTTTGGTTAACACTCATCTTCCACAAAATTTCCTTTGATGCCTAAGTGAACTCGGTAGAAACTGGCTTCTTAACTAGGTAAACTTTGGATTGCTCGGTAGCCATAGAAAAATATCTTCAATGCTTGAGTGAGCTCGACATACATTGACTGGTAATGATATGAAATTTTGTGTAACATCAAAGATAATACAAAATTAATCAATTGTTTCAACACCTAGATCACCACCTCCTCGCCACTCACCCAGTGGTAGTTTTGGAGGTCGCTGATGCTCAATTTCTCATCCCTTGAGGCATGGTTCTAGCTAGTCCCTAGTGGCTCCCCATATTGCTCCTTCTCCTATGTGGCCTTCCTCCAATCCAAATCCTAAGTGGTATTTCCCCAATTGGACTTGACAATCTCACTTCCCAGGGTGGAGGGAGATAAAGAGAAGAATGATGATGATTTTGATGGGTGGGCTCCTCCTAAACCCCCCACCAAGCCCATTGATTTATGGGGCCATGATAATCATGGTTCTCCCTTCTTGGTTGGCACTGCTCATATAGCTTGAGGATTTCTTTCTCTGGTTTTTTTGATGAATAGTTAAGTGTTTGACCTTTGGCCATTTGAACTCTCACAAGGTGACCTTTTTGTCCCCTAACCCCTTATTTGTGAGTATGTAACTTTATATTTATATTAATAGAAAGGGACTATTCATCAAAAAAATAAAAATAAAAAATGTGAATAAATATTAAACATAGAAAAGAAGAAATTGTACAAAATTAATTATTTTAACATATTAATAATTTAACAAATTTTATTTCTATATAGGTAATTTTCTTAGTTATCATAAATGTTGCTCTATCCTTAAAACTTGCCTAATTTTTTGGGAGATATAGTGGTTCCTAATCTATGTATAAGATCCTAATTCATTTAGCCAACAAAATCAAAGTAAAATTATTTTCTAAATTTATAAATTTAAGAAATATGAAACATAGAAAAGATTAATTGTACTATGAAATTAAAAATTAAATTTATTTGTTAAGTAGAAATGAGTATTATTAATTTTTTGATAAATAATAGGAAATTACAAGATTTTATTAATAATTAAGATATAATTTTACATCAATTTTACCCTGTTTAAAGTGCAGGCTCTAGGGGAAAAATAACGAGGAAGAAAATCCCTAGTCTAACCAAAGATTGAAGTCCTATATACATAGGGAGGGGAACCTCCAATAAATAGTGTCAAGGGCACACCCTTGGATTACAAATAGACACACTCATTTGGCTGAAGTGGTATACCACTTGTACATGTGCCTCCTAGTGAGCACTTGAGCTGGCATTCCAACTCTTTCAAGGTTTCACCCTATTGGAAATCAAGATTGTAATTTATGGAGTATATAATTTGGGTAGTGATCTTAGAGGAGAATAGTAAAAATATGACCTCTTGAACAATCAATCCCTACCTCTTCAAAGAACAGTCCCCCTACAATCAAAGCCACACTACAAGCACCAAATGTTGAGGCTGGGGGAGGGGGGGGGGGGTATATGTGACCCCAACCTACGAGAGTATATGGTATCTACAAATCAAAAAATTTGGGCTGCATAGAAGCTACATAATCATTATAATCCAATAGATGGAAAAAAAATTAGATATCATTTGCGTAATGCAAGCCATTCGTGGGGGCTCTCTCCCAAGACAATGGAGGAGAGATGAGTGACCCTTAACGAAAATTTAGAAAGCTTAGTACCAAATTTGAAATAAGTAAATCATATTACTGATCATAATATTTATATTATATTAGAGATGTGAAGAAAAAAGTGTTCTACCTAATCCATCTTGAGTGATTGAGGGCATAGAGAAGGTTAGGTAACCCTTCTGTCCTCCCTTGAGAAGTGTCTAATGATTGGAAACTAGCACAAATGCTTGGTAAGAAAGTAGAAAATAAGCTCAACAAGTAGCACAAGGTAGGGGGAGGGGCAACCCAAGGGGGGAGGAAATGAGGAACCACATCTCCTATCAAGATTCTACCCAAATTTCCTTAAGTGGCTAGATTGGGCATAGATATGGTTAAGGGAAAGGGCCAGGAGTAGTTTTTCCCAATAACCAAGAGGGTTGGAAAGCTCTATCTCTTGGGATGTATGATCTTATTATAGAAAGCAAGAGTATACAAAAAAGTGTGTTAAATTCCAATCCCAGAGACCAAAAAAAATAAGGGAGACCCCGAGAGAGGCTAGGGACCAATAAAATTTGTTGAGAAAGAGAGAATTTTATGAGAAAACTATTAATAATCTCCCACTCGATATCATGTTGTTGTTAAAAAATAGATTCTACAAATATGAAATATAACATAAACTATTGGCATTTTGAATGAAGGCATACAAATAGAGTGTCCTCAAGTAAAAACTAAACCCAAAGCATAAATCAATAGATATACAATAATTCCCAAGGTGTGTCATTAAAATATGAGAAATTCAACAGATACTTACAAAGCCCAACCATCATTAGCTTAAAACCAAAAATGGACATGACCATAGATTATAATGTTTTTCTTGCATGGAGGGAAAGAGAGAAAGGTGTATATCTAGACAATCATAGAAGTTCAAACATTGAGCCCTAACCATGATACAAAAATGATCAAATTTAGGTATGTCTATATCACTATTTACATAAGAAGCCAAAAGCATAAAATTACCCAAAAGTATTATTCAAAAAATAGGGAAAATAGATTGCAACTTATCAATCTTCATGTAACAAATCCACCTCATATTCACTATCATCCACATTGTCCACCAAGATGTACCAAGCAATGTCATGCCATTCCTGGGTGTGTGGAATTCAAAGATATCTAGGAGAAACCACTAGTTGAGATGAACCAAGGGAAATTTGGTGATAAAAGCTTCTTGATTACTGATGACCAGAATTGGTTTAATTCCCCCCTCTCTATTCATCATCCTGAATTTAGTCCATTTTGGGATGCACAAATTTGCATCAATATTGTAAAAAATTAGCCTTAACTCCATAACCAACAGTTGTTTGAACAAGCATTGATAGAGACCAAGCAGGGTCCTTTTGTCTTTGCCTACATGAAAGATAGTGGAAAAAAATATTGCTATAATGTCTACATTAATGAGTAAAATCTTATGGTGAGATATACCTCCTATCCACATGCTTTGTAATAATTAAGCTATAATGTGAACAGGTGGGAACCCAAGGAGTCATGATGAATTTTGAAGGGGAGGTATTAGAAGGAGAGCCTTAATATTCAAGAAATGATGTCAATGATGTACCTAAATTCATTATTGCACAATGAGGTACCATTATGTTTTAAAACATATTGGTGTGATCAATATAGTGGGTGTCAAGGGGGGAGAAATAAAGGCTAGTTAGATGATACCCAAAAAGGAATAATTTAGGGAAGGAATATAAATGAAATTACCATCTACCCCCTTTTTAGCTAATTTGTCAGCTAGGGAGTTTTCCTTCCTATATATGTGAGAAATTTTGTATAAGGAAAAAAGAGATAGGGTTTATATGACCCTATTTAGTCTAATATTTAAATTCCAATTTGGGGATGAGCCTTTTCTAATGGCATTCAATATTATTTGGTAATCTCCTTTAATGACGATGTTGTCTATATTAAGGTGGCAACATATTTCAAGCCCTTCCACCACCACTTCCAGTTATTCTTCATTATTTGTTGCAATTCCTAGTGGTTTCACAATTTGACCAATAATATTTCTAGTCTAATTATGTATAATACATATGATTCCTACAAGGCCTAGATCACCCCTTGAGGATCCATTAAAGTTGAGCTTGTGTTAGCTACCGGGGGGGGGGATACCAAACACATTCATCCCTTTTGAGTCTTGAGGTAGTGCCACCTAGTCCAACACATACTAGATTGATGAGGCCAAACCATACCTTTTTCATTCTAGCATCCCATTCAAAAAGATGCCTTCTAGGTGGAGTGTAGATTTAAGTTTTTTGTTAATTTTTAAAACTATTTTGGCCTTAGTTTTGTTAGATAATGATTTTTTTGTCATCTCGTTTCCCTTAAAAACTCTTTGGTTCCTCTCTTTCCATAATTCCTAATAAAGGATTGCAAGGGATGTAATTCTAAGAGAATCATAGCAACTCTTAGGCCTTTTGTTGGGCCAAGCTTTAAGATGAAAACATATCATTGGGAAATGTCAAGTTTAAGTAAAATTTATTGCAAAGCACTCCAATAAACTGTGAGATGAGGCACTACAATAATATATGGTCAATTTTCTCTTCATGTACTTTGCAAAGACAACACCACGAAGGACTATGGAATCCATTTTTTTGGAACCATTCAATAATGAGGATCCTTTTTTGAGTAGCTTCCCATAAAAACATACTAGCTTTGGGAAGACCTGGCTTGTTCCAACATAACTCAAGGGGGAGATTCAATTATTCCCAATTTTTTTGAGTTACAATGCAGTTATAACCTTCCTTAACACTATATTTTCTTGTCTTAGCTTTGACCCAAATTATCTAGTCAAGTCTCATTTTTGGTAAAATCTATCTCTCATGAAGAGCTTTTGTCAGCTCTACCTTTTCCTCTAGGGACTATGAGATGTTGGTGAGGAGTCTCCATTTCCAACCTAGGCAGGGGAGATTGTTAGGGATTATAATATAGTTTTTGAGGGAACTCCCCCAAAGTGCTTTAGTTGTAGTGTTGATGTTGGGGGAGATGGTTTCCTAGAGAGGAGGGTATCCTCCCTAGGAATATTCCCAAAATAAACTATCTAGACCACTGCCCATATCCCATGATAGATATTTATCAATGAGGTATTTGTTATCTATAATGAAGTTCCAAACTTTGGATCCTTTGGGGGGATCTGAGGTTCTAAAGAGACCAAGTGGATTAGAAGGAAAGAGATATGCATGGCAAAGGATCTTAGCCCATTTTCTATCAAATTTCTAATACAGTCTCCATACCAGCTTAGTCATGAAAGATTTTCTTTTCCAGATGAGCTTCTTGATGCCTACTCCTCTAAATTCTATGGGTTTACATAAATTTTTGCAACTAATGAGAGCTAACTTCCTATGCTGAGAAGTTCCTTGCAAGTAAAAGTCTTTTTCTTTCTAGGTTATATTTTGTCAAGGAGGTAAGGGGGAGGCAAGACAAGTGTTATGCTAGTAGAGAAGATAGTACAAAATTTATCATGGTAAGCCAACCAACATATGAAAACCATTTAGTTTTCCAACATTCCATCATAGATTCCATCTTGTTAGATAGAGGATTCCATAATTTGGTAGACCTAGTACCTTTTTCTAGAGGGAGACCCAAGCATTTACAAGTGACAATGCCTTTTTCTTTTTTAAAGACAAAGATGCTGCATATTTTGGTTTTAGTGTTAGGATTAATATTGATGAAAAAAAATCTGATTTCTCAACATTTACCAGTTGCCCAATGCTGTCATATACAATGATTGGATTTGAGGGCCTCAACTTCAAGGATAGTGCATTTCCCAGGGAGAATGGTGTCATCGACAAATTGTTGGTGAGTGATGTTTGGGGATGCCATCGATGACCTTAATACCCTAGATAGAACCTTGTTCATGTGAGTGTTTAGTGAGTCTACCAAAGGCCTCAGCCATGATTATGAAGCGAAATGGAGATATGGGGTCACCTTGCCTTATTCCTCTCAAGATGGAAAATAAACATTTTGAAGTTCCACTAATGAGAACATAGATTTTGGGGGTGGAGATGAAATTAAACATGGGATGGATCCACTATTTGGAGAAGCCAAAGGCTTTTATGCATTTGCATAAAAATCTCCAATCCACTTTATCATAGGCTTTTTGGATGTCAAGATTTACTAGCATACATTGAGAGTTTCTCTTTTTAACAAAATGAATAAGTTCTTGAATGATTATAATACCATCTAATATAGATCTACCCAAAATAAAGCCTAATTGTTCATCAAACATGATGATAGGGAGAACTTTCTTAAGTTTTTTGGCTAGAGCTTTTGTGAGAATTTTATAAAAAGTGGCATTATCTTTTTTTGGAATTAAAGTAAGGAATGTATGGGTAATCTCCTTTAGTAAATTTCCAGAGTTTCTACTTCCTTCTAAGTCTTTCCACAAGTCTTCTCCCAAAAAGTGCCAACATTTTGGAAAAAGAAGGCTTGAAAGCCATTTGGGCCTAGAGCCTTATCTGGTTGCATTTGAAAAAGTGCCTCCTTAATTTCCTCTATCAAGAAGCTCTTGTTTAACGTGGTATTATGATAATTACCTATTACTTTAGGAATCATATTCAATAGGATATTTTGGACTACTCGATCATAATAGTTCCAGTTGTTAAGGACATTTTGGTAGTAAGAGACAAAGGTTTCTATGATTTTGGTTGTCTTCAACCATGTTTCCCTATTCATTATTGATTTTGGTAATTCTATTAATGTTATTCCCATTCCACCAAGATTTGAGGAGGGAATTTTTTTTTTTTTTTGTCTTGAAACCACATCTTTTCAACTTTATAGGAGGGTCTAGTAGTTTTAGGGACTTAATCAATATTTAAAGATAATGGGAATTTATAGCTCAACAAAGATTCAATATATGAGTGAAAGCAACCATGTATGTTTAACAAGTCACCCAGGAAAACAAATCTATCTAGTCTTTTTGCAATTAGGTCTTTCCATCCCTTCGTTTACTCTAGGTGTAGGTCCCATTCGAGGGGATAATGTCCATTAAGTTATTCGAGGAGATCCATTCCTTAAAATCCTTAGAGGACTTATTAAGAGATATGATACCACTAATTTTGTCATGTAGACAAGTTATGGCATTGAAGTCTCCACCTATGAGGATATCTCTTGGATGTTGGGATGAGATGTAAGTGGATAACTCTCTCCATATAACTACTTTCCTTGCCAAAGATGTGGGTCCATAAACATTAATGATGGTGAATGTGAGGTTAGATTTAATGCTTTTAATACTTCCACTCATCCAATGGGGAGAACTAATGACGGGAGTGAATTGGGTGGTTTTAGGGTTCCAAATGCATAAAAGTCTACTAGAAGGGGAGGACACTGGGTGACCCCAAATTTTCCATTGGCTTAGTTGTTTCTCTAATGAGCTAAGTCATCTAAGTCTAATTTATTTTCTTGAAGGAGTATGATATCAAAATCTAGTTTTTTTAAGACAATGCTTTAACAAGCATTGTTTGGTAGGGGCGTTACAACTCCTAATATTCTAGGAGGAGATCCTCATGAGGGGGGTGGAGGGTCCTTCTACTTCCCACTATTAAATAAGGAGGTTAGTTTAGTTTGATTGTTTGCTTGACCTTCTCGACTAAGAAAATCTGATCTAGATTTCCTGACTCGTTTCTTGTAGGACTTGCCATAATTTGGTGACTTATTTCTTGGAATATTATATATGCAATTCCCAAGGTGTTATGTGGGGTTTGTAGGTAGGATTCTTTAGTGTCTAAACCATTTTTAGACCCTGAGGATTACTCATGTATTTTTTGGTAGCCTTATGAGTTGATAGTGTTATTGGGGGGGGGTGTTTGATTGAGGCCTATCATGTTATAAATGGATTCCAACTCCATAGGGGTCTGTTCCACTTCTAGCTTTTGTTTTTGTGTTGAGGTGTCCTCTTGTGAGAGGGGTTTTTGGAAACTAGATTTGAAATCTATCCATCTCAGAAGTTCTTGCTGAATAGCTTCGTTGTATAGGTGAATTCCCTCATAAGATCATTAAGTTGATGAAGTCTAGTTTCCAAAGAGTTGATAATGGATTATGCTTCTTTTCTAATAGATGAATGTATTCTATGGATGGGAAGAGTAGGGGATAGGGGATAGAAAAAAGGGGTGGAGGGGCAGGATTATTGGATCAACATCCAATAGGGAGACACTAAAAGGAAGTGTTTGGTTAAGTGTTTTGGAGGATGTGGCAGCATCACTGGTATTAAAAGTGATTAAAGGTGAAGGGAAGGGTGATTTTTGAATATTTGATCCTTTTTTATTGGGAATGATGAT
The DNA here is from genome assembly GCA_028749045.1 of Cupressus sempervirens. Taxonomy (NCBI): domain Eukaryota; kingdom Viridiplantae; phylum Streptophyta; class Pinopsida; order Cupressales; family Cupressaceae; genus Cupressus; species Cupressus sempervirens. Next base: position 875,920,536 of record CM053787.1, read on the forward strand.
GGGTGTAAGAGTTAGGGTGGTTTATTTAGGGATAGGTGAGACCAGTGTGGGAGAGGAGTTGTCAAATGCTAGATTGGCTGAGAGAGGCTATTGAATGGGTTGTATATCTTTTAGTAGAGCAAGAGGAGGGTAGTTAAAGTAAGTAGCCTATACTGGGAGAATATTTAGGGTTTGTAAGATTTATAAAGGGGAGATGAATACTTGGATTCCAAGGAAGAGCTTAGGGTACATACTAAAGGATGTATTATCATTGTAAATTATTAATTTTTTGGGGTTAAAGCAGGGGTTGATTAACACCAAAAATGTACATTCCTCTTGATGGGTGGGAAAAATTTCACAACCTAAAAAGTGACCAAAGCATTCCCCAATACTTTTTAGGACTTCCTCTTTTCTTAGTGAGATAGGGATAATTCCCAAATTATACCAGGAGGCAAATCTTTGCAATTGGCAATGATGAAGGTCAAAATTGTGGGGTAGATCAAAGAATGAAAAAGAGAAGGTTTTGAAGAGAATTTTGTTTGTTGTTAATAAATGATGACAGAGTTTCATAGTAGAGCATTCCAGATTAAAAATACTTACCTACCCACAAAATGCATAGTTCCACCACTCTATCATTCTCCTTTGGTTGCGGCCTTGCTAGTGAGCTAGTAATTTGAAGCTTCTTGATGACGCTTCATTAGGATGATTCTCCTTACTTGTGCCCTCATTCAGTTATGGATTTGGTTTAGGGTTTTTGGAGAATTTTGTATTAAGGGAAGGGGTAAATCCATAATCTAGGTTATTAGAGCCTCCAAGAAGGATGTATTCTGATGGTGGGTAATGTAGTTGTGGGATATCCTAGATGCCTTTGACTCTCTAGGGCATTTCATGATTTAGGGGGGCTTCTAGAGTGAAAGGGTTTCTTTGATGATTCTTATTTCTTTCCCTTCTTAACCTATGCCATGAGGGGATGACTAGGTTTCCTGTGGAAGTTAAATGGTTTGAGGTAGGATCTGCATGCAGAGGATAAAATATTACTTTTTTTCTTCTTGTTGATTACTTGGTACCATATACCAATTGTTAGAGGAGGTTTTTTCCTTGGGGATGAGGAGAAGACTATGATCTACATCCTCCATTAAAGCATTTTCCTAGAGAAGGTGGATCACCAAGCATCAAACGGTGCCTCTTTGGGTGCCCAAAGTAATCACCAAAAAAAAGAAGAGTGAAAAGCCTGATACCCTTTATCCTTATTTTATTAAAAATAGAAATGAGTATTATTAATCACTAGTTATGAAATAATGATTACAATAGTACTATGCCTACAAAAAGTACTAATAAAAGTTATTTTTTCTTAAAAATCACATATTTCCTTGTATTTTATGTAGATTTTTCAAAATATAGGTATGCTAGTTTATGTACAAAATAAGAATGATTTTGAATGTTCATAATTTTAAACAAATGCCACATAGTGGTGTGTATTTATCATTATATTTCAAAAATTATTTACAATATAATTTTAGTTTCATTTGATCAAATGAAATTTGAGAGATTAGAGTTGATAATAATAGTAATTTGATTTAACTAAATTAGAAATCTTATTGTATACATCTGAATTGATTTAAAATATGATGTGTTAATTGAATTGTAAAATGTCACAATGGTTATTGGAAATTAATGAATTGGCTATAATATATTGACAGTATAGTTATATTAATGTCTCAACGAATGTATTGCTTGCAAAAATTAATATTTTTTTAAAGACTGTATTAATTCAAGTGAAGATTGGGGATAAATAAAATGACTAACTAAAAATATTTCAAAATTACAAAATTACTATTTGCTGAATCATAAATTGAATATTTATTTGTCTATCTTATATATTTAGTTTTAAATACAAACATTGAAAACTAGAAATAACAAACCTAGTTTTCAATAAGTAAAAGATAATTTTTGAAATTTAAACATTCAAAATTAAAAAATGATAAAATTTCAATATTAAAAAATATATTAACTAAAGATTAAATTATTTCACATATTTTGAAACTAGTGAAAATGGAGATCCAACTCTCTATTCTCCCCCAAGATTGCTAACTTTGAAGTACTTTTGAAAACATAACTAATAGCTTTTAAAAAAGTTAATGTACATTCCAAAAATCTTGGCTATACAAATGTAATATGGAAATAACCTTCGCAAAAAAGGGTCATTTGATAATAAACTTGTTGGAATTCTTTTAGAATAACTGAGAGGATAGGGTTAATCAATTATATAAGGTCTAGATGTACACATAAAACTTTCACAATTCAGTTAACCCATATAACATTCTTAACCATGCATGCATTCATTGTGTGTTATCCAAAACTGATATGTTAGTGTAAAATTAACATGCAAAAATGTAAAGCATAAAACACAACACATCCATCAACACACTTGACACAATGATTTAACATGAAAACCTAATTTGGAAAAAACCACCAGTAACATGGTACTCTTTTTTCACTCTTCTAAAGTGATGCCCTATTAAAGGCCAACCTTGTTAAAGGTTACAACACACACTGTTAAATGTGACCCAGTTAAGGGATTTCAATCACCATGTCAAAAGTGAGCCTTGTTAGAGGACTTTAGGCCATTCACTTGGGATGCCACCCTATTAAAGGATTTTCCAATGACTATTAAGTCAAAATGTCTCCAAAGGATTTACCCTAGTCTGATACAATTGTTAGAAAGTAATAGTAGAGCTTTGATCTGCTACAACTTACAACCTTACTTGTAGATTATAGATCACTATTTAGTCCTCAACTCTTCTTAGCTTCCAATCTTTGCAACTCTGACAGCTTGTTCACCCTTCAAGCATTCATCCTCTTTAAGCCTCCTTGCTTAGTTTGTCATTGCAGACTTCTTCTCTTGGGTCACTTGATGAAGAAAATCCCTTTCCTTCTCCTTGTTAGATTTTTCACATCCAAACTCTCTAACCCCTCTACTTCATGACCAGATATCCCTACATATGTGAAATTAGAACTCTTTTCCCCACTCATTACCCATCACAAAAATTAGATTTTTTGATGGATTAGGTAGGATACAATGTATCTACCCCATATCTTGTCTTTTCTAGAAACTTCTCCTAGAATCCATTTGAATTTGCCTCCAAAATAATTTACATAAGATTCTATGCCTCGAACTCATCAATCTTATCTTCCTCCTGATTCACAAGTTCCAAGAAAATGAACTTGTTAGCTTTTGATTGACAAATCTTTGATCTTTTTCGTAATGCAATAGCTTGGCATTATCAATTTATTGATGCTCAACAAATTTTGTGTTACTTGGCATCTACTATAAAATCACTTGGCATCAACTAGATTTTATTGGTGCTTAGCACCCATTGAAAATCACTTGGCTTCAACTATCTTGCTTGACACCTACGAACTTGCTTGACATCCATTAGAATTTACTTTCACTCGAATCCAACTGACTTTTTACTTAGCTTACACTAACTTTTCTCAGTACCTTCTATCAACTTGGTCAAGCTTGGAAAATGAAATTTGTTCAACCTTATTCTTCTGAGCTTTCTAAGTGTAGCCAATTATTTTGTAACCTCAAGTAGATCATCAATACATTATGTTATCACTATCTTAGCTAATTCTTACACTTCAATACATAATCTTAACTCAACCTTTCCTCTAGGTACTTTTGTTACATCTTGTTGATTAAATCCTCCTCATCAATCAACTAAGTGATAGTGCTTGAAACATATAAGCAATTGTCTTACCAGCATATAGCAGGTTTGACATCAGTGATAAAACAATGATTGAAAATACATAGTATTCTTTCAATATTTTTTCTACTCAAATGATCTTTGCAATCATATATCAACAATCTCCCTCTTTGGCATTGATGGCAAACCAAACTAATCAACCAGTCAAACAAATGATAAACATCTTGTTTTATCAAACTAACTAGGTTAAAATAGTAAGCCAATACCAAAAAGAAAGTTTGTGAATAAAACTTCTCCCTCTATCAGCAACTCCCTCTTCTAATTAGGTCACAAAATATAACATTCTCTTCTTCCATGAGTCAATAGAATATTTGAATATCTCCCTCTTTTGTTTTCTAGTTCTTTCATTTAGTCTTTTGTACTCTCACTTCTCCATTGATTTTTTACTTTGATCATCTCTCTCTTGATCAGTATGCACTTGATTACTTTAATGTACTTTCTCCCTCTTTTACAACAATGCCAAAGACATATACTCAACACTTGGCATCTTGATATATGCAGACATAAGTTTTTGTAGGCTCTTCAATTTTCTCCCTCTATCACCTTGCTTGTGATTGTTTTGAAATTCCAATTCTGTGATTACTTTAGGCAATTTTCTAAAGTAAGATTTACTGCATCAATTTGTATGAAATGAGTGTTTGCTTGTTTGATGCAGGGTACTCCTTCTATCTCTTACATAGCCTTTGATAGGTGAATCACCCCTAATTTACCTCTTAGATACTCATAAGCATCCTTAGGTAATGCTTTGGTTAGGATATCAACAATTTGCTCCTTTGTGTTAATATATTCCATCTTCACCTCTTTGTGTTGAACCAATTCCCTTACATAATGATACTTTATTACAATGTACTTTGTCTTTGTATGCATTAGAAGATTCTTTGATATATTTATAGCACTTGTATTATCACAATAAAGTGTCATTGGTTTAGTGATCTCTTCCTTCATTTTCTTTAGTAGCTGTTTGATCCATACAATGTTTGTGCAATTAATAGCAACAACAACATACTCTACTTCAGCAGTAGATCAGGAAGTACAACTCTGCTTCTTGCTTGTCCATGTAACAACTCTTCTACCTAAGAAAAATTTTCCTCCACTAGTGCTCCTTTTGTCATCAATATTTTCAGCTAGTATCAGTGTAGGCTTTCAATTCAAACTTTTCATTGTTCTTATAGTATAAACCATATTCTTATATTTCTTTCAAGTATCTTATTATTCTTTTCATGGCCATCAAGTGATTCTCTCCAGGCTTAGTAGAGAATCTAGCAACTATCCCCATAGTTAATGCAATATCAGGTTTTCTATGTACCACATATTGCAATTTTCCAATCATAGATCTGTATAATGTTTTATTGACCTCAGCTGAATCATCATTCTTTGATAGATTGAGTGTTGTTACCATAGGTGTACTTACTAGTTTTGAATCCTCAAGTCCAAATGTCTTCAATATCTCCTTGACATATTTTGACTGAGTGATATATACACCATATTTCATTTGATAGACTTGTAATCTCACAAAGAAAACATTGACATTTCAAACTCTTGCTTCAATTTATTTGTGAAATCTTTACACAAGGCATCTTTTCCTCCAAATATTATATCATCAAAAAATATTTCAGATAACAATATACCTTTTTCTTTATCTATCTTCATGTACAAATTGCTATTATCATTTTTCCTTTCAAATCCAATCTTAATAAGATAAGTATGAAGTCTCTCATACCATGATCTTGGTGCTTGTTTCAATCCATATAGGGCTTTGTGCAGTCTAAATACCATGTTCTTATTGTTTTTATCCACAAATCCTTTTGGTTGTTCTATGTAGACCTCTTCTTCTAATATGACATTCATAAATGTAGACTTAACATCCATTTGATAAATTTTGAAACCTTTATATGTAGCATAAGCAAGTACAATTCTTACTCCTTCCATTCTTGCAATAGTAGAAAATGTTTCACCATAGTCAATTCCTTCTTCTTGTGTAGACCCTTTGCAAACTAGTCTTGCTTTGTTTCTAGTCACTTCACCATTCTCATCTAGCTTGTTTTTGAATACCCATTTTGTGCAAATCACATTCTTGTGTTTTGGTCTAGGAACTAGGCTCCAAGTCTTGTTTTTTTCTATTTGTTGAATTTATTCTTCCATAGACTTGTACCAAATATCATCTTCCAATGCATCTCTTACTATCTTAGGTTCCTTCCTACTTAAAAAACATGATTCACTTCTCAACCTATTTCTTGTCATTGGCCTTGCATCTTTGTCTCCAATGATTTGATCTACTGGATGGTGTCTTTTAACATATTTGGACAGTCTAGGCTCAGTTCTTGTGGTTGCATATTGTCTCTCAGCTTCAGTATCACTATGTGCATCTTTGTTAGGTGTTTCAATATCTCTTTCATGTATGCTAATCTTAGATTTAGATTGTGTATTCTCCTCATTCTGCAACTCGGCATCTAAATGCAACTTGACATTCACAGGATGTGACTCTATAGCTATTGAGACTTTTTGTTGGCTTGCTTCATGATTTGTAGCATCTTCTTTAGTAGGCATTCCTTCATAATAGTATAAAAATGTCTTGTAATCTTTTGGTTCTTTTGTAATTTCGGCCTCATGTGCTTCTGTAAACTCATCAAAATTCACATTTTCACTTTCCAAAATTTTGTTAGTATTAGTAATTAAACACTTATAAGCTTTACTTCTTGTGTAGCAACCAAGGAGTATACCTTCTTCACTCTTAGCATAAAACTTTCCACTACTAACATCTTTAAGAATATAACATTTTCTTCCAAATACCTTATTATATTTCACATTAGGTGGATGACCATACCATAGTTTAAAAGGTGTTGAGTGAGTACCTTTCTTTACTTGCACATGGTTCAAAGTGTATACAACAATACTTATAGCTTCTCTCCAATATTTCAAAGCAACAAATTTTTGCATCATGAGTGTTCTAGCACAGTCCATTATTGACCTATTTCTTCTTTTAGGAATTCCATTTTGTGGAGGGGTCCTAGGTGCTGATGTCTGTTTCTTGATTCCTTTGTCATTGTAGAACATCTCAAACTCATGTGAAGTGAATTCACCTCCTTTGTTTGATCTTAAGCATTTCAAATTCTTACCTATTTCTTTTTCAACTCTTTCCAAGTACCATTTAAGCATCTACAAAGCATCTAATTTTTGTTTCAAAAATATGATTGACATCATTTTAGAGTAATCATCAACAAGAAACATTATATACCTATCTCCTTTGTAGCTTTGCACTTCAATAGGTCCACACATGTCAATATGAACAATTTCAAGTATTTCCTTAGAGGTATAAGCTTTAATTTTAAAGCTTGACTTTGTCATCTTGCCTAGCTAACATTGTTTGCATATTATATTTTTTGGTTTCCTCAACTTAGGCAAACCCCTAACTCTTTTCATATTGTTGTTACTAATTAGATTCTCAAAGTTTAAATGACATAATCTCTTGTGCCAAAGCCATACATCATCAAATTTTGCAATAAGACAAGTAGCATCTTCTCTATCCAAATAGAATAGATTACTCCTAGTTTGATCTCCTTTTCCAATCAAGTTTCCATTTGTATCATATATCTTGGCTGATTTCTTTTCAAATTCAACTTTGCACCCCAAATTATTCAATTATGACACACTTAACAAGTTATAATTTGTTGCCCCACTTTTCATCCTATACCCATTTTGCAAAGTGGAAAATGATCTTGTGTCTTAGTTCAGTCTAGTTATGTCTAAGTCTAGTTCTTTCCCCTCAAGTGATAAGTTTCTCCATCAAGTTTTTCATCTTTTCTCTTCCCTCGCATTACATAACCGGGTGGGTTTTCCTTGTTGTCATGAGTTTGTGGGTAGTCTAGAACCTAATTCAATGGATATTCTTAGATCATATAATGATTTTCACAAAGTTATTTTTGAGGATGAACTTGTTCATGATTTATCATAGTTTGCACATAAAGGAAATGAAGTATGTAGAGAACCCAACATTGCCTTCTCCTCGGTGGGTTTTCAACTTGTGAAGGCAATTTTTTGTAGGGATCAACAAATGAGGTTTACAAGCTAAAGCAAGGAAGCAATGAGTTGTTTCATGGATAGATCATCATTACATTATAGTACTCTACCTTGGGAGTCACTCAAAATTCATCACAGTGCTTAGAATCACAGCTAGTGGAAAACTTTGAAGTAACTTCTCCACAGTGGGCTTTTGACCCATGAAGTCAGTTTTCTGAAAAAGGCATTTGTGAGAGAGAAAAACAAGTAAGTGGGTTCCATTTTCACTTTCACAACCCTTTTTAGATTTTTTGAAGCTTAGAGACACATTAACTTAAAGGGTAAAGTGAAAATAAAGGCAAGGGCAAAAAAATAGAAGTTTCTTTCTCCTCAGTGGGTTTTCAACCTTGGAGGGTAATTTTTTGCATCTATTGAAAAATCACTTCTGCAAGCATGTTGGGCTCATAGATCAATCACAAGATACTTAAAAATGATAATGGAAGCAAGTTAATCACATTTAGGAAGGTATCTTAAGCAAAATCTGGCCAAGCAGATTTTTCCTTATGGAATACTCCGTTCTTAATTTTTTGGAGCTTGGTGAAAAATGGGAAAGTAAGTTTGTAATAAAAGAAAGTTACCATTGGGCCAATAAAAATAGTGAAAAGACATGGAAAAATCTATTAGAAACCCCTACATTTACCAACCTAATGAATTCATCCTTTAATTCACTCATGTGGTGCGGATCTTGAAGATTAATGAGTAAATTAGGATTTCTATATAGAGATGAACATAATAGATTTTTAAATTACCACTTTCTTTATTGAACTGTTATGCTATTGAATTGAATAGTGTTTTCAAAGCTCTTACAATTGAAAAGTTCTACTCTCTGCACTGCTTTAAATTTTAAGGTTTCAATTCATCTCTATCTCAAATAAAATGGCAACTAGATTCACTAGATTCAATGGATTGAATGGAATTAAGTCAAAATTGTAAAATTTTATAGACATCTCACTCCATTTATTTGACATGCAAGATTTTGAAAGGAGGTTGAGGATGGAGCCAATTCACCCTATAATAGAGAAACTCTGAGGAAGCGGGCTAGTGGAAGTAGCTGGATTTCTAGTGGTGGTTAAAGCTCCCGAGCTTATTGTTGAATGTATAAATCACTACAATCCGGACACCAGATAAATTTTTCTACTTAACCACATAGTTTTAATCTTAATTGATAGGCAAACTATAGTAAATTGCCTCTAAGGTCCAAAGCGAGAAATTTTTTTTGAATTGATAGTAGGAGGACCCATGCCCGAGTTCTCTTTGAAGAAAATGTTGTGGCGAAAGGAAATTATGAGGTCTTGGTTTCAAAAGCCATGAGGAGCTAAAAGTAAGGTTACTAAGATTCTTTTTGGCACTGATCTCAAGCCTAAGATCGTAGACATTTTGGTCCTTTTACATTCACTGAAAGGTGAGGTAGAAGCACTCAATTTTGTTGAACAATATTTCTTTTTGGTACAAATCATCTGTTCAGATACACATTATGTTAATTGGGCATGTGAGGTAAGTGAACATCTGTCCAGAGCCCTCATTATCACAAAGTTTTACAATACATTCTACATGTCTTCTTTCTTGATTTATATGTTAGCTTCTCTACAATTGTGGCTAGGCCTTCCCATAGTAGAGAACTTTCTTGATGATGTGAAAAGTTATGAATTTTATCCATGCTTGTAGTTATAGAATAGTTATGTAGAAAATGTTAGAGTTAATGACTTGTTTACAACAAGGATTTGTAGGGAACTCCAAGGATTCTTGAAGAGTAGTTTCAACCTAGAAGCAATGGTAGCCATTAGTTAGTTTGGTAGCTACTTTATTCAATTCTCATCCTTTTTGTATTTGTGTATTGCAACTTTTGATAGATTTCCTTTGAAGCTGCCTAGATACCCAAGTGATATGATTGTGCTGATAGAGATTGTGAGACAAGCTATCTAGGTGAATGTGCAAAGTGCCAGTTTAAAGAAGAAGGGGTATGAATTCCCCATGAAGGTTAGAGCTTACAGTTGTGAGTCTCTATTTGATGCCAAAAATATGCACAAGGCATTCAAGACTAAGTACAAGTTGGAAGAATATGAGGTTGTGAGACCCATGTTCAATCCAAATAGATATGCAAGAGAGATGCTACAAATTGGGAGTGTGATCAAGCATGTTACCACTATAGAAGATTATTGGGTAGACTACAAGAATGAGCTAGAGAGTCAAGATCATGCTTTTGCCAAGCTCACGGTGGAACAAGTGAAGATATATGGTATTAATCTTAATGTTGAAGGATTAGAGGATGATGGTCAAAATATGTATCGCAATACATATTTGACCAAGTTAAGGGGGATTCCTATCAATTCTAAACCATATGTAGCTGTGGAAGAGAATCTTGATGTCATGATGGCTAGGATCATCAAGAGAATGAGGAAATGGGTTGAGTGGACAACCAAAAAGAGTTGGAGTAAGGGTGTAGCTACTCAAGCTTCTTTGGAAGCTACAAGGCCTATTTCATCCTAGAGTGCTACACTAGGCATGACCATAGCTTCCACTCAAGGGCCAACTTAGCCTTTAGGTGGAGGTGATCAACCTCTGAACAAGAATATTCCTATAGCCCACACTTGTCATGATGGTTCTCTACCAATTTAGGAAGCCAGGCTGGTACTGAGGAGAAGAAAATAGAGGAACCAAAGGACAATGTCTCCACTCCAGTCCCATCCCCTCATACTACTCCAGTTCCATCTAATCACACTACCCCTATTCCTTCTCTGCATACCACCCCAATCCCATCTCCTCACCATAGCCCTATTCCATTAGTAAGTGCTTCAGTTTTGAGGCCAAGTGGTTCCCCTATATATATAGTAGACCTAGGGGATGGAAAGAGTAGCAGTAGCAAGTCTACTGAGTTAGATGAGGAGATTAAGAGGACTTCAAAAATGGAGAAGGGCCAAACTTCTTCTAGGTTCATCTCAAAGGATTCAAAAATTCCTTTCTCTTCAACTACTGTAACAATGACTCCAATGAAGAAAAAGATGCTCAGTATTGAATCATTCAAAATAACTTCCAAAGTGATAGGAATAGATTCTTGGTTGGAAGATACTTTATAAAGGAAGAGAAAGAGAAAGGATGAAAGTGTTTCTACAAAAGACATTGTATCTCTCATAGTTCATTTTGGGAGTGCATTAACAAAGGTTAAGAAACAGAAGACTTTGTCAATACTTGGGCAAGATCCAGAAACAGGGCACTTGACAATGGAAATAGCCAAGCCAAACAAAGGAGGGAGAATTGAGGACTTGACACTTGATGATTTCACTCTACATTCAATCGATCTAGGAGAGGCCAAACATGACACAAAAGTTGGCTTGTGGAGGTCAAGTAATGGAGTAATTAAAGCACAATTAGAAAGTCTTAAGTTATCAAAGATCAAGATGAAAGTTGAGATAGAAGAATTGAACAAATTTATTAGGAAACTAGTCACTCCATTAGAACCTATCTCTGGAATGTCTGTGACCTAGACTCCTATTGTAGCTAAAGTGAAAGCCCTCATTTTCCAACTCCAAGAAGACAAGCATTATGGCCAAATTGGTAAAGAATGGATTGAGAGACTCAAATCAGAAGGAGTTTCTCTCATAGATCAAATTGTAAATGTTATCCTTAGACTGGAGACAAAAAAGGACAATATCTTGTCTAATAATAATATTCTAGCCAAAGAAAGGGTTAGATGTGATGACTACATCTCCCTTTTAAAGATGATCATCCAAATGAAAGTGAAAGAAGCAATTGAAGCAAAGATTCTGAAGAAAGAAAATGAACCTTTGCTCAAATGGCTCCAAAGTATGTAGTTCAAGCTAGATATGATCTAGGTAGCTAAGAAGGGACTCGAGGAAATAGAGAATAAAGTAAAGAAGACTCAAGAAAGAGGATTCAAACTTATGAGAGGGCTACACACTGATTCAAAAACTAGTGGCCAATGAAAGGCTCTCATTGAAGTAGATGTAATGAAAAATAACTTTTCTTCATTTTTGGATAATTTTTCTGGAGTGAGTTCTAGTAGTCAAAATAGAATTACAGAACTCCAAATGCTCAGTGGTTGTATACATGTGGCCATGGAGGAGCTTCAAAATTAGTTGAATGTTGTAAAGGAGTTGGCAAGGGAACATTCCAAATGGCTCTTAAGATTCATTAATAGACACGTGCCCAACCACAAGGAGCCAATCCCAGTGATAGTTGTTGCTAAGGCATATAGAGTGAAAATAGAAAAGGGGAAGAAGTCCAAATGATTCATATTATGCCCTCTTTTCATTTTCTTTTGAAATTTTATAATACAACAAACTAGCATCTTGCCATTTTTCATTTTTAGAAGATGAACCAATTTAACTTCTATTGTAACGGTCATTTAAAAACAATATGTTTGAAGTTGAAAGATTAATGAAAGGTCAATTTTTTTTTGGTGTGAAGTACTCTTTGTTGCAAAGACAATTGAATGGTATTTTATGTCAATCATTTTTTGTTCCAGTTAATGTTATATTTATTTTACGTTTTCGCTTTTGTTTGAATCAAGACGAGGGAAAAACAAAGTTTTATCTCCCCTATTTTGAGGCAACGAATGAATGTAATAGGTGCTATTATTGTTCATTCAAAGAGAAATCCCTTTAGTGTTTTCAATTCATTAATCATAGTTTAGATTTAAATTTTCTTAGTTTAGTATCCACTATTGTTTAGATAAGTTTTATGAATTCATAAGATGTATGAGTGTATAAAACTATTTTGGTATTGAGAAACTTCTATTCACCTAAGTTAGATTCTATTTAGGTCTAGCTTGGTTATACCTATTCTATTCTCAGGTTAAGAACATATCCCCGAAATAATTTAGGAAGAAAACATAATTCATTGAAAATCCATTTTATGAGTTGTACCAAGCAATTCAGAGGAAAGCCAAATCATCCACAAGTGGCTTTCCAACTATTTGTAATCAGATATTGTTCCAAGTTGGGCATTTAAGAGTAATAATCTAAAACAAAAAAATTGTTTACATACATAATTCAATCCTTACAAAATAATAAGCATTGTCACATGAAATCTTGTTTGTGAGTTTGATGGACCCTTTTCCTTTTATCAAACATGGTGCATCATTACCAAATCTTACACTATTTCCATCATAACAGGTTAAGGTAATGAACTTACTTTTGTCTCTAGTCATGTGATGTGAGCATCCACTATCAATGATCCACTTGTCATTCTTGTTCACACAAGTCACAAGTGCTGTAGCCTCATCCTCATCTGACTCATCCTTTATTACAACATATACCACTTCATCATCATTTTCATCAGAGTCATGATCATCAACAATGTAGCATGACTTCTTGCGTTTGTCCCTATAGTCTCTTTCATCATCTTCTCTTTTGTTTTTGTGCATGTTCCCTTCTCTAAAGTTCTTCTTTTGTGTACATCTTGCAGCAATATGACCAACTTCATTGCAATTAAAACAAATGATAGGCAACTTACCCCTGAATTTACCTTTTTCTTTATGAAATCTTCTTGCCAACAATGCTTCCAATTGTTCAATGTCTTTCTCATCTATACTACTATCACTGGATGCATACTTTATCTTTCTTTTCTTCTTTTTAAGCTTTACCTCCTTAGAATCTTTCAGTAACAATTTTGCTTTGAAAGCCGATTCAATACTCTCTAGTCTGTAGTTGTCAAAATTAGATAACTCAAAAGCAATGAGTCTTTCTACTAGACGTTCAAGGGTTAGATTATTTCTTGGAATATATTTTAACTCTTGAATTTTAAATACTCTAATGGCATATACAATCAATAATGTGCTTAAGTCTTTACTTAGCATAGTATCATCATCTATTTTATCAGTAGCACCTTTTATTGAACTAACTTCTTTTATTCTAGAAACATAATGAGCAATATTTTCACCTTCTTCCATTCTCATGTCAAAAAAATTACCTCAAAGACTCTTTGACTTGGCTCTTTGAACATTTTTGTCTCCCCCATAGATTGTTTCTAGGGCATCTTGCATTTTTTTTTCACTTTTAAGGTCTTTAATATCATCAAATTCAGCATAGCTTAGGGCAGAGGCAATTGCCAACATTGCCTGATTGTGCTCTTTCTTTTTCTTCAAATCTTTAGTAGTAAGGGCTCCTATTGTATCAACATGTTCTACTAAAATGCAATATTGTGCATAATCTCCAAGTCCTCTAAGGTGTAGCTTCATCAAACTTTTCCATGCAAAAAAGTTATCTCTGTTGAGCTTGGGTACCTCTCTTTTTGACATCTTGTGATTCTAGTACCTTAAAACTAATCCTCTTAAGAAAATGGCTCTAATACCAATTGTTGGAATTCTTTTAGAATAACTTGGGGGGGGGGGGGAGGGGGGGGTAGGGCATGAATCAATTATTCAAGGTCCAAATGTACAAATAAAACTTTCAAAATTTAGTGAACCCATATACCATTCTTAACCGTGTATGCATTCATTGTGTGTTATCCAAAACTAATATGTTACTGTAAAATTAACGTGTAGAAATGTAAAGCATAAAACAAAACACATCTATCAACACACTTGACATAATCATTTAACGTGGAAACCCAATTTGGGAAAAACCACCAGTAACATGTTACTCCTTTTTCACTCTTCTGAAGTGATGCCCTGTTAAAGGCCAAGCCTGTTAAAGGTTACAACACACACTATTAAATGTGACCTGGTTAAGGGATTTTAATCACCATGTTAAAATTGAGCCTTATTAGAGGACTTTAAGCCATTCATTTGGAATGGTACCTTGTTAAAGGATTTTCCAATGGCTGTTAAGTCAACCTTTCTCCAAAGGATTTACCCTAATCTGATACAATTGTTAGAAAGTAACAATAGAGCTTTGATCTGATACAACTTACAACCTTAATTGTAGATTATAGATCACTATTCAATCCTCAAATCTACTTGGCTTCTAATCTTTGTAGCTCTGACATGTTGTTCACCCTTCAAGCATTCATCCTCTTTAATCCTTCTTGCTTAGTTTGCCATTGCAGACTTCTTTTGGGTCAATTGATGAAGCAAACCCTTTTCCTTCTCCTTGTTAGATTTTTTGCATCCAAACTCTCTAACCCCTCTGCCTCATGACTAGATATCCCTACATATAGGAAATTAGAGCTCTTTTCCCACTCATTATCCATCACAAAAATTAGGGTTTTTGATGGATTAGGTAGGATACAATGTATCTACCCCATATCTTGTCTTTTCTAGAAATTTCTCCTAGAATCCATTTGAATTCGCTTCCAAAATTGTTTACATAAGATTTTGTCCCTCCAACTCATCAATCTTATCTTCCTCCTAATTCAAAAGTTCCAAGAAAACAAACTTTTCAACTTTTGATTGGCAAATCTTTGATCTTTTTCATAATGCACTAGCTCAACATTATCAATTTATTAATGCTCGACACATACTATGTTACTCGACATCTACTATAAAATCACTCAGTATCAATTAGATTTTATTGGTGCTTGACATCCATTGAAAATCACTCGGATTCAACTATTTTGCTTGGTACCTACTAACTTGCTTGGCATCCACTAGAATTTACTTTCACTCAGCTCCAACTAACTTTTTGTTTGACTTGCACTAACTTTGCTTGGCACCTTCTATTAACTTGGTCAAGCTTGGAAAATGAACTTTGTTCAACCATATTCTTCTGAACTTTCTAAGTGTAGCCAATTATTTTGTAACCTCAAGTAGATCATCAATACATTATGTTATCACTATCTTAACTAATTCTTACACTTCAATACATAATCATAACTCAACCTTTTCTCTAGGTACTTTTGTTACATCTTGTTAATCAAACCCTCCTCATCAATCAACTAAGTGATAGTGCTTGAAACATATAAGAAATTGTCTTACCAACATATAGCAAGTTTGACATTAGTGACAAAACAATGATTGAAAACACACAATCTTCTTTCAATAATTTTTCTACTCAAATGATATTTTCAATCATTTATCAACAAAACTAATTTAACCAATCATGTTTGAGATTAATATTTTTTATTATATATAAATTTTACAAATAAATATTAAAACTATAGAAATATTTCAATTAGGAAAAAGTAATAACTTTTGATTGGTGGAAACTAATTCAGTTTTGAGTGAAAGTGAATACAATAGTATATTGCCTACGACAAATACAATAAGTAGTGTATGGAATAGTCAGCCTTGTAAATTTAGTCTTATTTAGTTTGGTCTTTTTCTACAAAGGATGATGGTGAGTTCTCTCAATTCCTCAACAAATCTTTGCTAAAAAGAATATATCACAACTCAGTTGTCAAGACATTAGTACAAATTCTCATGATGTTACAATAAGCATCTCAATGTAAAGTGAAGTATCTTTCATTATAGTGAAGTTCAAAGGACACACACCCTTTCTTCCCAAATTTCTTTTGGTCATTTCCAGCTCTTAGTTTCACAATGATGCGTAGAAGAGTTATTTCTTATTTGCTAGTGAGGAATTTGGTATTCCACGAGATAAAATCCTTTTTTACATTTTCAAGAAAGATCATAAATGGGATTCAACTCCTCAATATAATAGTTTTTTTCCCTCCTAGAAATTTACACCAAGAATGTTTGACAAATTTATCTAGAAGAAGAGATTTTATATATAAATATACCACGAAAACTATTCTCTTATTTTCTCATTCCTACACTTCTATCTAGAGAGGTAAGGAGGAGTTGTGGAAAAAGTGAATTCAAGTGGGTAAAAGTACCTAGGGAGGTATATGTAAGTATTACAAGGTCTGAGATTATTGAAAGGGGGGTTTATTAGTGAACAATAATATTCAAACACTTATAAACTTGTTACCAAATTATTAATCAAAATTAGATATACTCAATAAAATATTAATCCAATGTTAACTTGTGAAGCAACAACTAAAATAACACATGAAAGAATCCACACAAGTAACAAAATAACACCAATACTTGTCATGTGAAAACCCTTCATTAAAGAGGGAAATTAGGGTACGAATAGGTACCCACAAGTAATTTGTACTCTTATCAAATTTACCCCATTAAATCCTAGCCCTATTAGAAGCTTATAATTATTCCTTGTTAAGAGAAACCCCTATTATAAGTCACTTTGTCAAGGGATTTTCTTGTAACCCTATTAGGTGATTTACCACACCAGAAGTAACCTCATTATGAGATTTCTAACTCAAGTTAATGGGCCACCCAATTAAGGTAATTAATATGCACACACATCAATATTCTTCTCACCCTATTAGGAGTGACCTAGTTAAGGGGTTTAGTTTCTAGAACTTGTTGGGATTCAACAAGGAGGATGATCTAGAAATAGAACTTCTCTCTTTCTTATAGATATGCATGACTTCAATAAGTTCAATCATAATGACCAATGCATTATCAAATCATCATAACCTAATAATGACACATCATCTTAACACATTTTATCATGAAAAGGTTCACTAGAGTTAGCCACAACATCGTTAGTTAGGATCAAGCATAAAAGTTTGTAAATGTTCAATGAACTTAGCATAGATTGATGTTCAATCAATCCAAATCATGTCTTTTAGTTAGCAAAACATTGAGTGATTAAAGAATCAAACACACAATTGAGTCTAAGTCATATATTTTGAACCACAACAATTAAAACCAAACATATTTGATAGACCAATCAAATTATTCACCATTTGTCATTGACTATTCTTCTTAGCTTCTTTGTCTCACTTCAATCAATCATAAATTTGTCTAAAAATGTTTCTAGCTTGTGCAACCGTAGGTATTACATCTAGAGACATTATTGAGTCTCATATTCTAACCACACACTCTAACTCCTACTGCAACATAAACACAATGTTGATTTCCACTTTTCTTAGAATAAAACAATGCCCCTGGTAAATTGTCAACCAAAAACACTTAAGATGAAATCAATGACAACACAATGACTAATTAATTGAATATCAAACCTACACTATAACATATCTTCAATACAATTTGCATTAGTTATGTTAACAATCTATCCCTTTGGCATTGATGGCAACACCAACTAGCTTGATAATAATTGCTCCCTCTTAGCTAATGAGTCATCTCTTCTAGTCATCATCATATATTATCTATTCTTAGTTCTTCTCCCATTCACTTGAAAAAGTTCTTCTTCCCCTTTGGTAATAATTTCAAAGGTGCCACTCAACATAGGTCACCTATCTGGTACAACCATCATCTAACCACTCCTCCTAAGAAGTAGTTCCCTCAACATCAATCAAGTGAAAGCTATGAAATAAGTCCACTAGATTGATGATGCAATAACATCTTAGTTCTTCCCTAGTAGGGGTATAACCCCTAACTTACCACTTAGATACTAAAAATAATCCTTCGATAACAATTTGATGAAAATATATAGAACCACCTCCTTTGATGTCACAAAATCCATCTTCACTTCTTTCACTTACACCTTTTCTCTCAAAAATTGATATTGAATGGAAATATTCTTAGACTTCGGGTGTTCTACTAGGTCCTTAGAAATGTTTATTACACTAGTATTTTCATGGAAGATAGTCACCATTTATGTTATCTTCTACTTGATGTTAGAAATGCTTTACAATAACTTGAGGGTGCAGGAGGTTGAATTAGTTATTCAAGGTCCAAATGTCCTAATAAATATTTTCACTAAGTATAGTGAGTCCATTAAACTAATCATGCATCCAAGCTAAACATTCTTCTTGAAAAGTTACTGATAAATCAACATGCAGGAATAAGACATGAAAAATCAACACCTAACATAGTGATTTACATGGAAACCCAATTTGGGAAAAACCACCAATAACATGCTACTCCTTTCTCACTCTTCTAAAGTGATGCCCTATGAAAGGCCTGCCCTATTAAAGGCTACAAAACACACTATTAAATGTTACCTGGTTAAGGGATTTCAACCACCCTATTAGAAGTGGACCTAGTTAAAGGACTTTAGAACATTCACTTGGAATGTCACCCTATTAAAGGATTTACAAAATGGTTGTTAAACCAACCTAAGTCCATATGATTTTTTCCTAACTGATACAATTGCTAGAGAGTAATAATAAGGGCTTTTGATCTGATATAACTCACAACATAACTTGTAGATTTTAGATCTCAATTCAATTCACAAATTTTCTTGGCTTTTTAGTCTTTGTAGCTCTGATAGCTTGTCCTTCTTTCAAGCTTTGTCTCCTTGAGTGTCCATGCTTTTTGTGCCAATGCAATTACCTCTGTGGTCACCTATCAAAGTAGAGTCTATATACTCTATTCTTCCCTCTGGATATCTTCTCCTTGACACCACCCACTTTCTCCAATCTCACTTTGCTTCTTGACCTGCAACTCCTTAAATAGGAGTTTGGAATACTTTTCCTGCTCTAATCTTCCCACTCTTATTTTGGGTTCGAATGGATTAGGTAAGATACAATGTATCTTCCCCTTATCTTGTTTCTTCTAGGAACATCTTGTGGAATCTTCTAGTATTCACCTAAAAATGGTTTACCTAGAATTTTGTACCACCAGCTCATCATCCTTATCGTCCATCTGGTTCAAAAAAATCATGGTAAAAAACTTGTCAGCTTAGATCTGGTGTGTCTTTGACTTTTCAAATAATGCAATAGCTCAGTACTATTAAATTTCTAATGCTCAACACATACTGTGTTACTCAACACCTACTATGGATTCACTTGGCATCAACTAAATTATACTGATGCTTGACACCTATTACATGTTATCTAGCTTGACACCCTCTTTTTCACTTGGCACACACTAGATTTTTCATTTTCTCAGCACTTACTCATAATTTTCTTGGCATGAACTAGCTTGCTCAGCACCCACTAATAAATTTAGTCAAGCTTTGTAGATAGCTTGGTTATAACTCATTCTTCTAGAGTTTCTAAGTATAGCAAACCTCTATATCTTCAAGTGTATTATGAATACATCATTTTACCATTGTCTTAACTAATTATTGTACTTTATTACAAAACCATAACTCAACCTTTCCCTTAGGTTCTTTTGTTACATATTATTGATTAAATACTCTTTTCCAATCAAGTGATTGTACTTGGATCTTATAAGAAATTTTCATTTTAGCAAATAATAGGTTTGACATCAGTGACAAAACAATAATTGAAAACATTCTTTATCAACAATCTCTCTTCTTCCTTCAATAATGATCTTTTCAATTAGATTTCAACAATCTTCCTCTTTGGCATTCATGGAAAACCAAACTGATCAACTAGGTTATCAAAATGCTAACTAGGTTAAAATAGTAAGTCAAATTCCAAAAAGAAAATGTTGTATCCAAAAATTATTCTTCTATTAGCAGCTTTGAATTTCTCCCTCTAAATTTTGTAAGACTCCATCTTTCAAAGTATTAGGGATATCTCTTTTACTGATAGACTGTCTTCTCTTTTTATTCTACTCCCTCTCCAATCTTGTCATCCTAATTGATTTTTGTTTGTTCTATTTTCTCTCTCTTAGTTGCTATTTCCTTTCTCCTTCCTTTTTGCTATTTCTTCCTTTACACATTTGATCTTGTAAATTTGATCAGTTTTCGCTATTTCTGCCTCTTTGACAACAATGCCAAAAACATCTTATCATGCAAGTGTATTATTTGTAGGAACTCCAGTTTCTTCCTCTATCACCTTGCCTATGACTTGTTTGAAATTTTAGTATTTTAATTACTTCAAGCAAAACCTAAAGTAAGTATCCTCTACATCAATTTATATCATTTTAGCAATCAACTCACTTGATGCAGAGCAGTCTTATTGTTACTCAAACAACTTTGGATAGGGGTATTACCCCTAACTTACTTCTAAGATACTCAAATGCATCTTTAGGTAATGGTTTTGTGAAAATGTTAGGAATTTGTTTCTTTGAGTTGACATATTCCATCTTCACTTGTTTGTCTTCCACCAATTCTCTTACATAGTGATACTTAATTGCAATGTGCTTTGTTTTGGCATGCATCATAGGATTCTTTGATATGTTGATGACACTTGTGTTATCACAATAGAATATTATAGGTTCAGTTGTCTCTTCCTTCATACCTTTCAACATGTTCTTAATCCATACAATATTGGTGTAGTTGATGACAACAAAAATATATTTGGCTTTAGCTGTGGACTATGAGCTACAAGTCTACTTTTTTCTAGTCCAAGTGACTAATCTTTTACCTAGGAAGAGTGCTCCTCCACTGGTACTTTTTCTATCATCTATATTACCTCCCCAGTCTGCATCAATGTAGGCACTCAACTCAAACTTTTCAATCCACTTGTAGTATAAACCAAAGTCATATGTTCCTTTTAGGTACCTCATTATTATTTTTACTGCCATAAAATGATTTTCTCTTGGATTTGCAAAAAATCTTGCTACTATTCTAACAAATAATGCAATGTCTAGTCTTCTATGTACAACATACTATAACTTTCCAATCAATGATTTGTACATTACCTGATTTACTTCAGCTGATTCATCATTCTTGGATAACTTATGTCCTATTACCATTAGTGTATTGACTGATTTTGAATCCTCTAAGCCAAATGTTTTGAGTATCTCCTTGATATATTTTGATTGAGTCACAAATATGCCATGTTTCAGTTGATGTACTTGCAATGCAACAAAGAATTTGATTTCCCCAAACATTGACATCTCAAACTCATGTTTTATCTGATCAACAAAATCTTTGTATAGTGCATCTTTTCCTCAAAATATTATATCATCAACAAAGATTTCAAATATCAGAATGTCTTTACCTTTTTCTATCTTGATATATAGGTTGTTGTTGTCATTTGTTCTCTCAAGTCCTATCTTTATAGGACATTTGTGAAGTCTCTGAAACCAAGCTCTAGGCACTTGTTTAAAACCATAGAGAGCTTTATGCAGTTTGCAAACCATATCATTGTTGTTGTCATCAATAAATCTCTTTGGTTGTTCTATGTAGATTTCCTCTTCCAGTATACCATTCAAAAAAGTAGACTTTACATCCATTTGGTAGACTTTAAAATCTTTGTAAGTAATATATGAAAATGGAGTTCTTACTCCTTCTGTTCTTGCAATATGAGAAAATGTTTCCCCATAGTCCAGTCCTTCTTGAGCATAACTATAGACTAGTCTAGCCTAATTTCTTGTGATCTCACCATTCTCATCTAGCTTGTTCCTAAATACCCACTTGGTACCAACCACATTCTTATCGGATGGTCTTGGAACTAAGGTCCAAGTTTTGTTCTTCTCTGTTTGCTCAATCTCCTCTTCCATAGCTTTACACCAATTATCATCTTGTAGTGCATCTTTCACTATTTTGGGTTCAATATTTCTTAGCAAACATGATTCATTTCTTAGTTTTTTCCTTGTCATTGGTATGGCTTCCTTATCACCAATGATTCATTCAATAGGGTGATTTCTTCTCACATACTTGGATAACCATGGGTCTTTCCTTATTTCCTTGTCTAGTCTTTTAGCTTCAGAGTCACTATACACATCTATTTAAGGTAGCTCATCATCTCTTTCTTGTGTACTCATTTTAGAATCAGAATGTGCATTTCACTCTCCACAATTTTGTTAGTGTTAGTATTTAAACACACATATGCTTTACTTCTATTGCAATATCTAAGGAATATACCTTCATCACTCTTTGCATCAAACTTTCCATTTCTATAATATTTAAGAATATATCACTTACAAGAAAACACTTTGAAATGTTTTACATTGGGTGACTAGCCATACCATTATTCAAAAGGTGTTGCATTTGTAGCTTTCTCAATTTGTACTCAATTTAGGGTGTAGACAGTTGTACTTACAATTTCTCTTCAATACTTCAGAGCAACATTCTTCTCCATCATTAATGTTCTGGCACAATCCATCACTGATCTATTCCTCCTCTCTGCAATTCCATTCTATGGGGGAGTTCTAGGTGTTGATGTTTGTCTCTTAATTTCTTTATCATTACAAAACGTCTCAAATTATTTTGATGTAAATTCTCCTCCTCTGTTTGATCTTAGGCACTTTAGACTGTTCCCTATTTCTTTCTCAACCTTATCCAGATACCACTTAAACATTTGAAATGCATCAAATTTTTTCTTTAAGAACATGACAATCATCATCCTAGAGTAGTCATCAACAAAAAATATTATATATATGTCTCCTTTGAAGCTTTGCACTTCTATTGGACCACATAAATTAGTATGGACTAACTCTAGTACTTCTTTGGAAGTATAGGTTTTTCTTTTGAAACTTGACTTGGTCATCTTTCCCAGCTAACACTATTTGCACATTGTATTGTCAAACTTCCATAGTTTAGGCAATCCTATCACTTTCTTCATTTTGCTAATGCTAATTAGATTATCAAAGTTGACATGGCATAGCCTCTTATGCCATAGCCACACATCATCAATTGTTACAATAAGACATGCAACATCCTCCATATCTAGGTCAAATAGAATACTCCTAGTTTGGTCTCCTTTTCTTATCAGATTTCCATTAGTGTCATAGATTTCGACAGTTTTGTTTCCAAATTCTACTTTGCATCCTACATTGCCTAACTATGATACACTCAATAGATTTTAGTTCAACCCTTAAACATAATATGTATTTTCACATGAAATTTTGTTTGTAAGATTAATGGAACCTTTTTCTTTGATTATACATGGAACATCATTTCCAAATCTAACACCATTTCCATCATACTGAGTTAAGGTAACAAACTTACTTTTGTCTCTTGTCATGTGATGTGAGCATCCACTATCTATGATCCACCTGTCATTCTTGTTTACATAGGTTACTAATGTTATTGCCTCATCTTCATTTGACTTATGCTTCATAGCTACATATACTACCTCATCATCATTTTTATTAGAATTCTCTTCTTCAACAATGTAGCACTTTTTGCCTTTGTCTTTGTAATATATGCTATCATCCTCTCTTATGTTCTTGTGCTTGTTTCCTTATTTGTAGTTCTTTTTCTGTGTGCACCTTGCAGCAATATGTCCTACTTCATTTCAATTCAAACAAATGATAGGTATCTTACCTTTGAATTTACCTTTGCCTCTGTGAAATCTTTTGGCTAGCAATGCTTCCAATTGTTCCACATCATCTTCATCTATGTTGCTGTCATTGGATGCATAACTTATCTTTCTTTTCTTCTTCTTTGGTTTCACCTCTTCAGTGTCTTTCAACAACAACTTGGCCTTGAAATTAGTTCTAAGATTCTTTAGTCTATAGTTATCAAAGTTGGATAACTCAAATACAATAAGTCTTCCCACTATACCTTCAAGAGTTAGTTTATTTCTTGGTATGCATCTCAACTCTTGGATGGTTGACACTCTAATAGCATAGATAGAGATCAAGGTCATTAAGACTTTGCTAATAATAGTTTCATCATCTAAATGGCTAGTCACACTTCTTATTGCACTTACTACTTCCTTTATTCTAGAGACATATTTAGCAATGTTCTCATCTTCCTCCATTCTCATGTCATCAAACCTTCCTTTGAGGCTTTCTCTTTTTTCTCTTTGGATGTTCTGATCTCCTCCATAAATATTTGACAAGGCTTTCCACATATTTAATGCAAAGGTACATTGCTTGATGTCATCAAATTCAGCATAGCTAAGAGTAGAGGCAATCTCTGACATTGCTTGATTGTGCTCCTTCTTTTTCTTAATATCTTCTGTACTAGGGACACCTATTGGATCAACATGTTCCAGTTTGATTGAGGTTTTTGCATGATCACCTATTGATCCAAGGTGTAGCTTCATTAAAATTTTCCATCCAATGAAGTTATATCTGTTGAGCTTGGTAACTTCTCTCTTACACATCTTGATCTTTCTACTTTTAGTACCTTCAAACCAAATTAGCAGATGGCTCTGATACCAATTATTAGAAATTCTTTAGAATAACTGGGTGGGGGGGGGGGGGGGGGTTGAATTAGTTATTCAAGGTCCAAATGTCCTAATAAAACTTTTCACTAAGTATAGTGAGCCCATAAAACTAATCATGCATCCAAGCTAAACATTCTTCTTGGAAAGTTACTGATAAATCAACATGTAGGAATAAGACATGAAAAATCAACACACAACACAATGATTTACATGGAAACCCAATTTGGGAAAAACCACCAATAACATGCTACTCCTTTTTCACTCTTCTAAAGTGATGCCCTATGAAAGGCTTGCCCTATTAAAGGCTACAAAACACACTGTTAAATGTGACTCAGTTAATGGATTTCAACCACCCTGTTAGAAGTGGGCTTGGTTAAAGGACTTTAGAACATTCACTTGGAATGTCACCTTGTTAAAGGATTTACAAAATGGCTATTAAACCAACCTAAGTCCATAGGATTTTTCCCTAATAGATACAATTACCAAAGAGTAACAATAAGGGTTTTTGATCTGATATAACTCACAACATAATTTTTAGATTTTAGATCTCAATTCAGTTCACAAATTTGCCTAGCTTTTTAGTCTCTACAACTCTGATGACTTGTCCTTCTTTCAAGCTTTATCTCCTTGAGTCTCCGTGCTCATTGTGCCAATACAATTACCTCTATGGTCAACTATCGAAGCAGAGTCTATGTATTCTATTCTTCCCTCTCAATGCCTTCTCTTTGATAGCACAAAATTTCTCCAATCTCACTTTTCTTCTTTAGCTGTAACTTCCTAAATATGAGTCTGGAATACTAATCCTACTCTAATCTTTCGGCTCTTATTTTGGGTTTGAATGGATTAGGTAAGATGCAATGTATCTTCCCCTTATCTTGTTTCTTGTAGAAACATCTTGTGGAATCTTCTTGTATTCACCTAAAAATGGTTTACCTAGAATTCTGTACCACTATCTCATCATCCTTATCTTCCATTTGGTTCAAAAAATTCAAGGTAATGAACTTGTCATCTCAGATTTGGCAAGTCTTTGACTTTTTAAATAATGCAGCAGCTTAATACTATTGACTTTTAGATGCTTGACACATACTATGTTACTCAGCACCTACTATGATTCACTCGGCATCAACTAAATTTTACTGATGCTTGGCACCTATTACATGTTGTCTAGCTTGACACCTTCTATTTCACTCAACACACACTAGATTTTGCATTTTATTGGCACTTACTGATATTTTTCTTGGCATGTACTAGCTTGCTCAACACCCACTAATATTTTTGGGAAAGCTTTATAGATAGCTTGGTTATAACTTATTCTTCTAGAGTTTCTAAGTGTAGCCAACCTCTGTATCTTCAAGTGTATTATCAATACATCATTTTACCATTGTCTTAACTGATTGTTGTACTTCATTACAAAACCATAACTCAACCTTTCCCTTAGGTACTTTTGTTACATCCTATTGATTAAATCCTCTTCATCAACCAAGTGATAGTACTTGGATCTTATAAGAAATTGTCATTCTAGCAAATACCAGGTCTGACATCAATGACAAAACAATGATTGAAAATATTTTTATCAATGATCTTTTCAATCTGATTTCAACATTTGATTCCTTCCAAAACTTGCTTTGTCCATACAACTTGTGAAAAAATACTCCACCTTTGTAGTAGATTGGGAAATACTATCTTGTTTCTCACTCATCCAAGACACAAGTCTTCCTCCAAGAATGAAAGCATTGGTTATTTTCTTATCATCAATGTTTCTTACCAAACTTGCATCAGTGATTACACTTAGAGGGAAATCAGCACCATGTTGATACCAAAATCCATATTATATAGTTCCTTTCAAATATATAAATATCCTTTTATTGTAACTATTTGAGATTCCTTAGGATTTGATTGAAATCATATCACTATCCCAAATGCATGATCAATATCTAGAATACAATGAACAATATAATGCAGGTTATTGATCATTGAGTTGTATAATGTTTCATTTAAACTGCTTGAATCATCATTCTTTGACAACTTGCATCTAGTCACCATGGGGGTTCTAACCATTTTAGAATCTTACATTCTAAAAGTCTTTCAAACTTCCTTCACATACTAGGACTAACTAATGAAAATACCATCTTTCAATCCAATGTAAAACTTGATTTCTCCTATAATTGGCATCTCAAACTCCTTTTTCATTTCTTCTACAAATTCCAAGCTCATATCATCATCACCAAAAAAAAAATATCATCAACAAATACCTCAATTATCACCATCTTACCAACTTCAATTTTCAAGTAAGTATTGGTAACCTCACTAGCTCTTTAGAACCTAATCATATTAAGGTAAGAGATTAATATTTCATAGAATTTTCTTGGTGCTTGTTTTAGGTCATACAAATATTTCTAAAACTTACACAACATTTCTTCATCTTCTAATAACACTAAACCATATGGTTGTTCTATGTAGACTTGTTCTTCTAGAATGCCATGCAAGAATGCAAACTTAACATCTACTTGAAACTCTTTAAAATTATTATAACTAGCATAGACAAGTAACACTCTTACTCCTTAAAGTATTTCAATTGGTTACAATGACTTGCCATAGTCTAGTCCTTATTGTGCATAACCCTTAAAAATAAATATTTCTTTTTCCTAATTAGTTCTCTAACTCCATTAAGCTTATTTTTGGAGAACCACTTTGTGTCAATAAGATTTTTTTCTACATGTTGGGGAACTAATATCAATGTATCATTTTCTCAATTTGGTCAAGTTCTTATTCCATATCATTGACTCAATCATCACTATTTAATGCTTCATTAAGAGTCCTAGGCTCAAATTTTAAAATCAAACAAGTACTCTCGTTGATCTTCCTTCTAGTCTAATCTCTTGCATTCTTACCATTTATGATTCAATTTATCGAATGATTTAACTTCACATACCTAAGAATTATTGGTTCACACCTTCACATCATCTTTTTTATTTTTGTTTTCAACAATTTCTTACATTTCCTTTTGTACATACACAATTTCATGACCCCTTTCATATCCATGTTTGTTGGAATCATTAGGCATATCAAATTTATCTAAAAATTCATCTACCTTCACATGTGCAATACCAACCATCTTGTCACTCCTTTTATTCCAACATATCCTAGTAACACCACCTTGGATCATCATGGTTTTGGACAATCACATTTTGTTGCAGAATCCTTGGAGAATCTTTTAGTCTCTTGGTTCTATTCTCGTCACAATACTCAACAAATTCCCAAGAAGTATATTCTCCATCTCTATTAGAGCTTAGACACTTTAAACTCTTTCTAATTTCATTTTCTATAAGTGCCTTAAACACTTTGAACTTATGGAATGCTTCATATTTATCTCTCAAGAAGGTTACACACATCATTCTAGAGTATTCATTAACAAATAACATGAAATATTTATCACCATGATAATTCCCTATCCCCAAAGGACCACACAAGTTAGTATGTACTAAATCCAACATATTCTTACATGAATATGACTTTCTACTAGAAGTAGTACTATTTAAATTAACTACTTTTCATTCCTTGCACATAACATTGTTTGGTTTTAAAAGTGGAGGTAGTTCTCTGACTAGATTTATCTTAATTTGGCCAAGATGTCAAAGTTTAGATAACAATTCCTTCTATGTCATAGACAACTATCTTCAAAGTTTGCAACTGTGAAATTTTTAACAATAGTCAAGTGGAATAAGTTATCTTTTGTTTGTCTCCTAGTAGTAATCAAATCTCCCAAGTTTCCTAGTATCCTAAACATACCTCCTTTAAACTCTAGATGATATCCTTTATAATTTAACCAACCAACACTTAGCAAGTTATTCTTTAAAGGCTATCCTCAAGATAAACATAATTTTTCATTACTCTTACCATTCAAAGATATAATGCCTTTACCTTTTACCAAATAAGGTGTATTGTTACCAAACCTAACTACTTCATCATCAAACTCTTCAAAAATGATGAGCTTACTTCTATCACCAATCATGTAATGTGAGAATTCATGATCAATGACCCAATCATTATTGTGATCTAAGTGGGAGACTGATGCCTTATCACGTTTTGTTATTTCCTCCTCGAATGCAACAAACATTATTTCTTCCTCATCATTATCTTTTGATTCCTTCTCTATTATACCTTCATCTATTGGAACATAGCATTACTTCTTACATTTTTCTTTAGATCTTCTAATCTTGTCCTTTTTATCACCACTAGGACATCTTGTAGAAAAATGTCCTATCTTTTTGCATAAAAAATAGTTCAACTGTACTTTTCCCTTGTACTTACTAGTGCCTCTAGAAAATATTCTTGCAAGTAAAGCTTCAATTTCTTCTTGCTTATATTTTTAAGCAATCAATAAATCAATCTCTCTATGATTACCTTTCTTTCCTAGAGCCAAATATAAGGAGACCTTGAAAGGTGCTTCAACATTAGGAACATTATCATCATAATTATTCAATTCAAACATAATAATCTTGCCAATTAATCCATTAATGGAGACTTGGTCAATAAAATTCAACTTGTGGAAAAGAAGAAACTCTAATGGCATAAACAAGTAGAAAGGTTCTGAACATTTTACTTACCACATCTTCATCATCAATGTTTCCATCGACATTCTAAAAAAAATGACTAATTTTATCCTATGACCATACTAAGAAATAGTTTTTACTTCTACCATTTTCATGTCACTGTACTTTCCCTTAAAACTATATATCTTAGCTCTTTGAACATGTACATCTCCACCATAAACTAATTTAAACTTTTCCTAAACCTCCTAAGCAATATTAAGCCTATGAATATCAATAAAATTAGTATCTAATAAAGTACTTACAATGGATTTCAATAATTGAATTTTTTCTATCTGCACCTTCAATTGAGTTCGACTAAGTGTCCTAGTAGGTGTAACATACTTGTTCTCAACATGTGTCCAGTATTGTGGCCCTATTCCTTTGATATAGATCTCCATGTGGTCACACCATATGGAATATTTTCCTTACAAAATTTTGGACCTTCCATCATCATTATGATCTTTACCTCAAGTTTATAGATTTACCACCAATAGGACCTAAGCTCTGATACCAATTGTAAGTGCTACAAGGTTCAAGATTAATGAGAGAGGTGAATAGTAATTTGCTAGATTCAAAATCTTATTAACTTGTTACCAAAAGATTAACCCAAATAATTTCTACTCAATAAAATATTCAACCAAATTCATCCAATGTTAACTTGTGAGGAAATAAGTAAAACAACACATGAAAGAATCCACACAAGAAACACAATAACACCAATATTTTTCATGTGGAAACCCTTGGTCAAATGGAAAAATTACAGTGAGAATTAGAACCCTTAAGAAATTTGCATTCTTTTGAAATCTATCATGTGCCCTGCTAGGTACTTTAAATAATGTCTAGGTAAGAGCAAGCCTTATTAGGAGTCACACAATTAAGGTATTTGCCTCCATCCCTATTAGGGGCTTTACCCTATTAGAAGTAACTTCATTGGAATATTTTTGACTCAAGTTAATGAGCCACCTAGTTAAGGGAATTAATCTTTAGACCTATTAGGATCCTACTCACCCTATTAGGAGTAACCCAATAAAGGGATTTCACTTGGAGAACTAGTTAGGATTCAACAAGGAGAATGATTGAAAAAAATCATCTCTCTTACTTGTACGAATATAGTTAACCTATGTTTCTACTTCTTTTAAGAAATATTTAATCAATTTAGCAACTGCATCCACCATTTATTATCTATAGCCTTGTAAATACAACATTCTAAAATATAAATACAAGATTCACTTGTTATGTTGGCCACTACCTTAACCAAAATGTATTACATTTGAATTTCATCTCTAGCCCATCAAAATATGTTACCAAACCCTAATACATCATTTACCAGATCCACTTGATCAACAATTTGAACCACACATTGATTTGATAATGAAAATCTGAGCCTTTTCACTTTTTTTGATAAACATGCATGACTTAAAGAAATTTGACCATAACGACCAATGCAAGGTGAAGTAATCATAACCCAATAATGCCACATCATGTCAAAACCTTTGATCATGAAAAGGTTCACCGAAATTGGCTACAACATCACCAATTAAGGCCAAGAATAAATTGTTAGGACCAAGAATTCTAAGTTTTCTATCAACTTCTCACCAGGTAATCTTCAATCAATCCAAATCATGTCTTTCAATTATCAAAATAATGTGTGATCTAAACATCAATCACACAATAGAGTTGAGATCAATTGGTAGGTTATTTCACACATACTAGTGTGGGTGCATAGCAAAGGTTTTATTAGATAAGTGAAAGATTCAACTCTACTATGCATCCACCTACAAGAATAAAACCATGATTGAAAAAAAAATCTAAATCAAGAAGATTATCAAACTTCATTTCCAACATGATCATATTATGTTTGAGTTAGGGAGGTAGGAAGAGAGCATTAGAGATAGAGATGGAAAGGGGAAGATATAGAAGGGGGAGAGATAAGAGAGATACATAGAGAGATGAGAGATAAATATATAGAAAAATAAATGGAGGGAGGAAGAGATAGAAATAGGAAGCAAGATGCAACAAGATAGAGATGTAGGGGTAGAAAGGCTAGAGAGGAAGAGATGAGATAACCTAAATGATGTGTTTAGTGACATAGTATTGGTGTGTGCAGTGCATATGTGAAGTATGAGATGAGATGTGTGAATGTGTACTTGGGCACATGAAAGATGCATTAGAGAAGCTTGACATTTCAAAATTATTCATGAAAATGTAATAAGTGTATTGTAATGTTTTACTA
The DNA here is from genome assembly GCA_028749045.1 of Cupressus sempervirens. Lineage (NCBI taxonomy): Eukaryota > Viridiplantae > Streptophyta > Pinopsida > Cupressales > Cupressaceae > Cupressus > Cupressus sempervirens. The sequence continues at coordinate 875,952,035 of CM053787.1, forward strand.
TTAAGAATTTTATGTAGATATATCTTGTGTTATATTGTGATATATTTGTAGTATTTGCATATGATATATTGTAAATTTGTATTGGATGCTTTTCTCTCCCAAGATTATGTATAAATAGTTTGAACAACCTATATTATTTTTCTAACACTATTGATGTGAACTATTTTAAGATATAAAAATCCTATTTACAATTTTTCCTACATCCTTAAAACCAAAATCACACCATCTAGTCTCATGCTCAACTAAAATTAGATATTTAAATAAAAAAGTATACTTAATTAAATGAATATAAATAATTAAGACAAGATTTTTTTAAAATAAAGATAAAATTTTACCTTTGTCTTTAAATAATATCTATTTATAATCTATTAAGATTTTATTTATATGTTTACAACTTTACATATAACTATCTCTTTCTATTAATTTTTTAATGTATTACCTTCCAACTAACCTCTAACATAATTACACTCACTATATTTTATATATATAATATTTTGCCTTGAAATCTTATATATTATCCTTTCTAAAATTCTTAAATTATTCTTAATATTTTTTTTACTAAGAATACTTATCACTATGGTTTGTGTAGAATTTATTAAAAAAAACATATGCATTGAATCCATATAAAAATTTCCCAAGCCCTCAAATTATTTATTTATCTCCCATTGAAGTATATTTTATAGGATCTAAACATAATAAGTGCCCTATGATCATAATGTTATTCTATTGGAGGAAGGATTGTCGTTGGGGCCTTTTGGATGGATTCGATGAAGGATAGACAATAGCCCACACACCCCCACAAACCCCACCGACCATAAGGCTTGCCTTTAGGCAGAGGGCTAGTATTCTATTACTGCAGGGGGGTTATTCTATATTTTTTGGCCCTACTATTCTATGGCATGAGGACATGTCAGGATTGTCCCTCACTCAGGGCCATGGTGTTCATGTGGGAGGCAAGCTAGGAATGCCCTTAGAGGATTTCATCGATGAACCTACAAGGGCAGAGGCCTTAATACTGAGTTTGCTAAATAGATTCCAAATTTCTACATTTGTTTGTTATATCAAAGAGTTTTAGGTGCATTGGAGAAATTCCCCCATACGATTGCTCATGCTCGACTAGATTCTATCTCTTGTGACTATACCCCTCCTTATGGTCACTATTGAGGTCATAGTAGCTCTACCCACTGCTTGCATATGCCTTTCTCTCAGTCGTGCCACTCTCCTAGCAGTGATGCTTTTGGTTGGCACCACTCTCTTGGAGGCTCTAGTGGTTAGCAATGTTCTACCTTGCCCCCACGGATGTTTGGATCAGGGTGGTACCCTATGACTCCTCCTACTACTCCTACTACCAGTTGGTCCTTTGCTCACTCAGACACCAAGTGGGTGTTCCCTTGGCTAAATTTAGCCATTTCTCCTCCTAGACTTGAGGGAGAGAACCAAGATGATAATGTTGCTGCTACTGATGCATGGGCTCCCCTTGAGCCATCCACTCACCCCACCTCTGGGTGGGACTCTGATGATAAGGATCCTCCTCCCTTGACTGTCACTGCATTGGCAGCCTGAGGCTTTTTGCTTTCCATTTTTTTAATGAATAGTTGATCTCCAACCTCAAGCCATATGTACTCGTAGGGTGATCCTGTTTCCCTCAACCCTTTTTTTGTGAATATGAAACTTTATTTTATTATTTTTAATATAAGGAAGGGACTATTCATTAAAAAAAAAGAGTTGCACATGGAAAATTGCAAAGTTCTTGGGGATTGAAAATAGTTTTGAAATTTATTTACTCAAAGTCCAAAATGTATAGGTGTCATGGTGTAATTGGTTATCATGTTAGTTATCTTGATGAACGAGTCATCTTTCATTATTTTATAATAATGAGTTTTGGAGATATCAATGGCCTTTTACCCTTTATTAGTCAAGTAGTATTAGATAGGTGTTGTGATGGAAAAATGTTAAGTTAATATTCTTTTCAGTTTTTAAAACACTAATTTTTGAAAACTAATTTAAGATATTAACGGTCTTCAAATTTGAATTTGATTATTAGTTGATGTTCTAAAACTATATGCATTGAACTAAATTTAAATAGTTATTATTAATTGTGATTTAAATAAATCTCATTAAAGTTATTTTCTCTTTCAAAATAATTATAATTATGGTTATGTTAGATGTATGATTTTTAATAAATAATAAAATATAAAATTAATTTTTTTAAATATGACTCACACAAATCACTCAGAGATACTTTTTGATATTGCAAAGTTTTGTAAAAATTGGCATTATCAAATGATGATACTGCTACCAAGATTTAACTGATACTACTATGATTATATTGCAAGCAGAGTGAGTTTAACTATGGAGGGAACTCCACAGTTAAGCATGCTCTATAGTACCTCTCCCATTTGATTTCTATAAGTCATCTTGATGGATGCAATCTTGATGATCTTTCTTTGTGATGTGATTGTGCTATGGCTATTTACATCATTCTTGCAATAATATCTTACTATTGTACAAATGAATGACTTAAATATATTATTTTAATAAAATTATTTTTTTTTTTGGCAAAAGTGGACAAGCCACTAGATATATATTTATATAAAGTAAAAATTGGGTCAAGAGCTCAACTGGGAAAGAACTAGAAAGAAAACCTAGCATCATCGTAATATTTACAATTGACTTAACATCAATACTTACAATCTAACTATATCAATGAACAACCAATCAAACTTCAAAATTTATCAAGTTTACAAAATTGTATTACATAGCAAGCATGATGGACTCAAATTCAATCAAAACTAGATTCTCAACATTCTATAAAACATGAAAGAGGTGAGGAGAAAAAATCCCAGCAAGACAAAAAGATACTACTCTGCTATCTTTCATCCATATCCTCACTGGGAGTAGCCATTGCAGATCAAAAGTCCCATCCCAAATCTAGTTGTGATATAGGGGCAATGTCCCAACTCAAGCCCAGGCCCTTAGCAGCAACAACATCCCAACCTAAACTCAAGCCTTCAACAGTAACATCTAAAGTGCTAGCAGAGAAACCAGTGGATGAAGGCATGTCCCAACCACTAGGTATAGTGACATCTGGATGTAGAGGCCGAGCAGTTTCTACTGAGACATGTTCAGCTAGACTAGGATCTTTGAAAGCCAAGAACAACCAAGCATCAAGTTCACTGACCGAGTGAGTTGGGGTGGCCAAAGGTGTCTTCACTTGGGCAGTTTTTGCTCAAGCATCAGAAATTGGAATCCCAAAATATCAATCAAAGGGTAAAAACATAGATCTGTGTCACCGTTTGTGATACAAAAACCTATTTTGGTCAAATCTCATTTCTCTATCAAAACTCAATTTTTTTCAAAAACTAAAAATACCCTTTTATAGATCTCAAATTTAATATCATCATTATATAAATTTTTGAGTGCTTTGATTAGTTATAATATGTTATAATCTCAAAATATTATAAGTCGATATTTCAACATTTCAAAAGATGCTCCCTCAAAAAAGGAAAAAAAATAGTAAATTATATCAAAAAAATAAAAAAATTATATTTATCACTAGAGGAGAGAATCCTCTTCACAAATATGTAATTTTTTTTCAAGAAAGTATGGATTTGATAGGGAAGTTTTGATGGGAGGAAAAGACTGTTGGATTCTGACAAGGTCAAACTTGAGTACTTATAACAAAGAAAATATACATCAAAAATATTTTTATTTTTTTCACTAGCTATACATGTCATCTATAAAATATTTTCAAATTAGAACAAAAAAAGATTATTTGCACATACTTGTATGACGGGAACTACATCATATATTTTTTACAGTTAAAAAAGGGACTTCAAAATAAAATAAAATGAATAAATTCTTAGTCAAAAAAATTATAAAAATTATAGGCATAAAATTCATAAAATTCTACACATTTCATTAGTTTACATCATCTTCATATTTTAAACAAAAATACCATTTTTTTGTCATTAATGTTGAACTGTCACATTCTGATATCACATTTTTTTATAAAAGGTGACACAGGTTTGGGCTTTTACCCCAAAGAAAATGTAATTTTCTTCACCTCCTCAGTCAACTAGAAACCTAGAGCACAAACTGAGAATTACAGGGCCTTGAGCAGGAATTGAGTATTGTGCTTCTCAAAGGGTTTTTGCATTGCTTCAAAGGTCATCATGGCTTCATGGTTCTTCATGAGCATAGTTCTTGAAAATATGCCACCAACTGGGGCATTACTAGTCCACAAATCATAGTTCTGCATTGCACATTTCAATTTATTCTTAGCCTAGAATTATGGCCGAACCACCTTGAAGGCAATAATTTCCAGTCTTGATAAAGATTGAAGAAGGTCCATGACATTGGAAAGAAAGATGGAGACCAAAGTTGAAGGGAATAAAACATTCCTTGTGGATGTAGAGAAAAGATCCTCCCCAATTATGATTTGAATTGCACACCAGATGTTATATGAGTGTACAATAAACATATTATCCAGAACTGCATCATCAAGAGGGTGAGAAATTGCATCTTCATCCAATGCTATATGAAGCCTAATTTTTTTTTTCTTCGAAAGATGTTGTGATGGAATTGATGGTAAGAATCACATTTCACACATACTTCTTATGGAGATGGCATGTTGAAAGCAATTTGAATGGTAAACTCAACAAGCTAGATAAATATATTAGATTGAAATCCATTCTGCACCTTAAACTAAATCCCTTGGAGTACCTACACTCATGTATAATAAATAGGGTACCATTAAATCAAAAATCAGTTGCAATTTGAGAAGGGCAAAGTACAAATATGATGCACCCAAAATTGAAGATTGAGCAATTTGATCTACAACCATATATGTTGGAAATTAATTTGCCAAGTACAAAATGCCACATGACCAAACTAAAAAAAGATCGTACTCAATTAATATCAGCCTTCTATATAATGGTTAAGATTTATCATGATTTTTCCTTAATCTCGCACATGGGAGCCTAATTTATGAAAGCTTCAATAAATGTTCCATGCCCAATTTGGATAATGCGTTGTGACCATTGAGTGATGTTAGATGCTATGATTATGTTGTAATTATGCAATTTTGTATAATTATTTCTTCAACTATTATATATTGTGCATCTACACTTGATTGTGTTTGGTTATTGTGCAAGACTTATATCCCCGATAGTCGCATATGAAGTTAGTGATCAGACCTTTCATGTTGAGCCAATATCATCCCTATATGCACCATGTATCTTTTATTATTATTTTAATCCTCTGGTAATTGGCAAATCCAAATTCATAATGCATTATGTGATTAGACCTGTGAGTGTGGCTATGCATTTAAGAATCCACAATGATCGTGTAAGTTATCTAATTATTGCAATTTAATGTCTTAAGAGAATTTTATATTGATTTAATCTTTATTTTAATTACTAGTAGCTTTATCATAGTTGAATTCAATTTAATTGGAATTGCTCAATTTTTTCTAGGTTGAGAAGCGGTTTAATCTAGTATGCCTATTATTATTAGAAATGCTTTAGAATGATTGAGAGGGGGGGTGAATCAGTTGTTCAAGGTCCAAATTTCCAATTCAAAAATTTTCACTAAGTGTAGTGAGCCCATTCAACCATTCATTCATCCAAGCTTTAACATTCCTATTCAGCAAGTTATTGTAAATCAATATGCAAGCATAACACATAAAGAGATCAAAACATAACACAGTGATTTACGTGGAAACCCAATTTGGGAAAAACCACTAGTAAGATGCTACTCAATTCTCACTCTTTTGAAGTGATTCCCTATGAAAGGCCTACCCTATTAAAGGCTTACAACACACTATTAAATGTGACCTTATTAGAGGATTTAACCACCCTATTAGAAGTGGGTCTTGTTAGAGGACTTTAGAACATTCACTTGGAATGCCACCCTATTAAAGGATTTACAAATGGCTATTAAACCAACCTAAGTCCATAGGATTTTCATATCTAATACAATTGCTAGAGAGTATTAAAAAATCTTTAACTTGATTACAACATACAACTTAACTTGTAGATCTCAGATCACTTCTTTAGCTCATAACATTTCTTGGCCTTCAATCTCTATAACTTTGTCAACTTTCCCTCCTTTCAAATTTTTGCTCCTTGAGTCTCCATGCTCAATGTAATAGTGAAATCATCTTTGTTTGACCACTTGTCAAAGTAGAGTCTCTATGCTCTATTTTTCCTTCTCCTAGATGTCTTCTCCTTGACACCCTTCTAACCACTTCACAATTTTGGCACTCCACCAGCAATAGCATTTGGTTATTGGTCTATGACTCCTTAAATAGAAGTTTGGAACTTATTTTCCTGCTTGATTCTTCCTTCCTTTGATTTCAATTTGTATGGATTAGGTAGGATTCCTTGTATCTAACCATATTTTATTTCCTCTAGAAACTTCTTGAATAATCCTTTGAATTCACCCAAAAATGGTTCACATAAAATTCTTTGCCACCAACTCATCATCCTTATCCTCCAACTATTTCCCAAAATTCAAGGTAACAACTATGTCACCTTAGATTTGGCGAATATTTAACATTTTCAATAATGCAATAGCTCAATACTATTTAAATACTGGTGCTTAGTACATACTGTGTTACTCACCATCAACTACATTTTTACTAATGCTCAACACCTAAAGTTCACTCGACATCGACTAAGATTTTACTATTGCTCAACACCTGAAGTTCACTCAGCATCAACTAAGATTTTCTGATGCTCGACACCTGATACTTTGCTCAGCACTTGAACTTCATTCGAAACTTGAAGATCACTTGGCACACACTAGATTTTTTTTCTTTTGCTCTACTCCGACTAAGAATTTTTTCAGCTCATACTAGCTTATTCGACACCCACTAATGAACTTAGTTTAAGCTCTGCAGTTAACCTTGTTACAACTTATTCCTCCGATGTTTCTAAGTGTGGCCAACCTTTGTATCTTTGAACATGTTACCAATACATCATCTCACCATTATCTTAACTAATCCTTGTACTTTATTACAACATCATAACTCAACCTTTCCCTTATGTGCTCTTATTACCTCTTGTTGATCAAATCCTCTTCATCAATCAACTAAGTGATAGTATTTGGATCTTGTAAGCAATTGCCATTCCTACAAATAGCAGGTTTGACATCAATGACAGAACAATGATTGAAAACATTCTTTTAACAAAAATCTCCCTCTTTGATCTTCAATCTTCTTCTCACAATGATCTTTTCAATTAGATTTCCAATAGTTATTTTCCAAATTTTATATTTCACTTTTAAAGTGAATATATATCCCAAAAAGTTAGTTTATTCACTTTTCACTTTATTATTTGATGGTTTTGGAAAAAATTCCTCCAAACCCTCTTGTGAGTAATCAATGTTTTGCTCATTGTGAAAGCTTGGCTCAATGGATCATTGTGAGATCAGTCTTGTTGGATTCATATTAGGAATGCTCCACTATGTCAAACGTTTCATCCAATTTGACATCCCTATTATTTTACAATGGTAATTATTGTTTTGTCCTTTTGGCTACGAGGTAAGGCTTTCAAGTTTTATTGGTTTTAGTCTATTTCAGCTTATGTTTCATGTTGCTAAATGTTAAGGACTGGAGAACTATTGTTCCCCTCCATTTTTATGCATTCATATCACCTAGTTGGATGGGGGTGAGCATTTCTATTTCATAGGAAATTAGAAATGCAAGTTTAGGTGTTGTTATGCTACCAATTTTTATGTGGTTTCTTAGAAGTTAAATTCTATTTGATATTCCTTAATTTGGTACTATTTGATCAGTGGGTTTTTTATTTTTTTCAAATTCCAAGATGTTTTAGTTTTGGGTATTTTAGCATTGTCTCATTTTGCATGTCATCAAGGTTTTCACCCTTTTATTTGTTTGGCTTATTTATAGATTGGATCTTATATACCTCACCTTAATGGTTAGGATTGTGGAATCAAAATGGTTATAGGACATTTTGGACTATTTTATCTCTTAATCCAAACTCATCTTTCCATAGTGGATTTGTGGACTTGTGTCTTTTGCCAGATTTTATGGATTGGGAATCCAAGTCTATTTGGTGAATTTTATTGGACCCTTGGTCTTGCAATCTATAAGATTTCATAATAGATGAAGATAATCATGCCATTTTCTTCCTCAAGGATACTATATCTATTCTAAATACTACCTATTCCATCATGAAATACCCTTTAATTGTTAACCCAAGAATGTAGGACTTGAAATGGGTCAGCACTTTATATGCACTAAGTTCCTTTAAGAGTCTTAACAATTATGTTGCAGGAAAGTAAAATGCATGAAATGAATCTATACTACTATGATAAAACAATAAACACACTTGGCCTAGAAATGAATAAATATAGAAAGCTTTGGAAAATGAATCTAAACTAGTTAACAACTCAAAACATTTACCATGACAATTTTGTGCAAGTGTTGTAGGAACTTTCATTATAACAATGCTACAAGACTAATATAGTAAATCTATGTCAAAAATAGGAAATTGCAAGGAATGAATCTAACCTACCTAATTCTATGCCACCTCCCAAGTAGGCCCCCTTGGTTGGTTTCAACTAACTAAGAACACAACAAGTATTCCAAAATCACTCTTTCATTAAAATCATTCTTTGATTACATCGACTGAATAATTCATGAAGAACAAAAAAAGTAACTTCTAAATCTTAAACCAAAATTGTCTATTTTCTCATTACTAAATTAATAAGATGATCCCAATCCATTATATAGAGGATTGGATACTTATTAAAAACATGACATAAAAGTATTGAACAAACATCACCAAAAAAGAAGGTGGAAGATCGACCATGACATAATACAGTTATTACTAAGCAATTGAATAACAACTTGCAGGAAATATAGCAAGTCAGGTCTTCCTAGGATTTTTGGAATAGTAACTCCTCTGTAGGCATGACTTATCCATAGGAACTGAACTACACTTTCCTTGCCATGATTGGTCTCCATCATTCCTCTTCATTTAATGTAGTAATCATGATCCTTTGCATCGCTCTTCATTTCCTGAAAGTTATAAACATTCAGAACACATATGCAAGATAATGTTCCTACTCTTATTCAGATATTATAACATATCTTAAAATATTTATATGAAATATTTCATTCTATGTATAATATTAAACAAAGTATGTCATACACACTACCCATAGGTTTAGTAAGTCCTAGCTATCTTTGGCATAACTTCACAAGATATTTACACAAATGTTTTGTAAGTGTTTTTGAAAAAGCACAAAGAGTAAGTCCAAACTATATAAAGTATATCAAAATTAAGACATTAATATGTCTCATAATGACCTTATTCTTGAATTGAGGTTTTGGTTTCATTATTATCTGAGAACTTTGAGTTTTGAGCTTTTTAGTCTTGTCTTGGTTTGCATGTCACCTATATTTTGATGGGATTTTCGGCATTGTCTCCTTGGATGGAGGAAATGGATTATATTCCATGTTTCCTTGCATGTTATGTTGTTATTTCATGGACACTAAGATTCATTTAGAATCCATAGTCCCAGATTTAGGCTATTTGAGTGAGTTCATGATGTATGGTTTTGTTGCACCATTTAGATTCGTATAGAATCCATACTCCTAGATTTAGGCTAGTTGGGTGAGTTAATGATGTATGATTTTTTTGTATCATTGGGATTCATGTAGAATCCATACTCCCATATATATTTCAGTTGAGTGATCTTGTTATACATGGTATTTTTATTGTTTCTCATCCAACCCTTGCATTGGTTACTTGATTATTTTATGTAGTTGGTTTTGCCCACACACCAACACTCTAACATGCATTTGATAGGATCTTGTGAGATCCAAACTCCTAGATAGATGCCGATTGAAGGATTATTCATTTGGGGTTGGGTTGGGAACTTGCATTTGGCTTTGGGCACTCATCATGTGATGAGCATGGGTATGTAGGGCAGATGTGTGGAGTGGCTTCTCTCATATACCCTAGTGTGTATTCTAACAAGGTAGCATGAAGAAGTTCTAACAAGTGATAACTAAATTAATAAATGGGTACTAAAACTTAATGCTAGTTAAGTGAACACTTGAACAATTAATTTGAGGGTGTGGTCTGTATGGTTAATCTGAGGGCATGGTGTGATGGTTTCCTAAGGGAATTTTTTGGTACTAGATATAGCTTGGGCTTTTCAATGCCAAGTGACTTACACTCCACTAGAGTCTCTACATAGTAGACCCATAGAGTGTCTGACCAGGACCTATTGTATTATATTGTCTTGTGATCTTGGTTTTAGTCCTCTGTACTATTGGTGTGTGTTAGACATGGATGACTCTATTGTGTGATTATGGTTAGATCATTATCTCCATTAGCATGACAAGAGTGTCCCTACAAGTTCCATTTGGTTGGGAGGCATAGCTACCTATACCACTTTTGGGGACTGGTGTACATAGATGGTCTATTTCCATCCTAAGGCTAGTGTTGGATATTTATTTGGTACTTTGGTGTATCCAGAGTATGTTCTCTTGTGATTTATGTTTTATCTTGGATGCATTGATATCATGTTTAGATGATGTTTAATATGTTTAATTTATGCATTCCTTTATCATGATGTTGCATCATATTTCTAGATGATGTTTCTTACCACTACCTTGGATTAGTGATGTTATTGGTAGATTAACATGTGGAATGTACTTGTTCTTATGATGTTATTTAATAGTTATTGGTAAGAATGATCTCATAAGACAATTCCAACTATCTTGTTTGCAATTTGAGATTCATGCTTGGGGATATGCATAGGGCCTTTGAGGTCTCATGATCTCATTATGGTTGGGAGGAAATCAGCACGATTGTTTTTAGTTTGGTGGTCCTTTGTCTGTGCTTTCCTTCTTGAGATAGTAGATTTATGCACATGTATGTTCATTGTGATGTTGCTTTCCACATGATTACATTAGATTCCAAGGATTATATGTGATAGATTATATGTTAGAGTTACCTGATCTTCTTTTTGCTTTCAAGTGTTTACTCCTTGATTATGGTGGTCCTTGTACTCCCTGGCATTGAGGTTCTAACTCTATTTTCCTTCTAAATTGGTCATTTGGAAATTCTTTACAAAATTGGGTGACATTGGTTCAACATTGGGTGATACTAGAAAAGTATTGCATGACTATAGGGTGAAATATCATGCGATATTGGAAAGTATCACACAATAGTAGCAAGATCTATCGTGCAATATTGGTAAAGTATCACACAATAATAGTAAAGTATATTATGTGATATTAGAAAGTATCACATGGTAGTTTTGAGAAGTATTGTATGATACTTGTAAAGTATTAGATGATAGTAGTGAAAAGTATCACATAATACTAGAAAATTATCACACAAGATTTGTGCAAGAACCTGCTCAAGAAAAAAAAGGGTATTTTCAGACTTGTCAGATATGTTTTGGAAGGTTTTTTGGATATCCTATGGGTTGTGCATCTTTGTAGGTCTTGATAGTTTAGAGATTAACTATTTCTTGTTTGTTCAACTTTCTTAGTGGTTATTGAATGCATTGGTAAGTAGTGATGCTTGGAGATCATTGGTTGCTTGGATTGTTGGTTAAGTCTTCCATTGTGATCTTTTGATCAGTTTCATGTTGATGTTATTTGGATCATTGCTTGTTACTTAAAAATAATAATATTGGCTTTTATATATCATTGTTCCAAGGATCTCCTAGTGGGGCATTATATGCTCAAGTTGAAGTAGAACTAGGATGGGTGACCTCTCAGGAAGTCTTAATGCTTCACCTCTATGAGCATCACCTAGATGAAATGAGTGTTATGTTTTTCATTTATTATCATGAGAGAAGGATTCTTATGAATTGCTATTCATGAAGCATGAGTCAATGAGTTTGACTCCAAAACTACATAGTTAAATCTTGATAGGAGTATCACAATTTGACTTGCTATGGAAAATATCTCCTACTTATCAATTGATAAGCTTAAGGGGCTTTCTAATGAATAGTTCACAAGGCACAACACTTAGTGAAGGTTTTGAAAATAGGGTTGTAAGTAGAGTGGGTTTAACTATGGTTAAGCATGCTCAAGCTAGAGTAGTACTAGGATGGATGATCTCCTGGGAAGTCTCAGTGCTTCACCTCTATGAGCATCACCTAGATCTAATGAGTGTTAAGTGTTCCATTTATTATCATGAGATATGAATTCTTGTGAATCACTACTCATGAAACATGAGTCAATGAGTTTGTCTCAAAAAATACATAGTTAAATCTAGATAGTAGTATCAAAATTTGACTTGCTATGGAAAATTGCTCATACTTATCAATTATCAAATGATCTAAAAATAAATATGTAAGAATCTACCTTAGGGAAAGATACACCCAAGATCATAGAACTCAAACACAAGCACAACTATAGACTGAAAAGAGTATGATCAATATATCATAGCATGTGTTGATACATCACTATGTGTTCAGATTAGATGAGTGTACACACTAGGAGTGCCTATATATAAAGGCATCTCAAGAAGCACCTAGAATGTCTCTAGAAGGAACTAGGATATAAGATAAGCATGATAAATAAGCACACATCTTATACATCATTCTAGATGAGAGGATAAGAATGACAAGGTGTATCTCAAGTGGAGATGTTGCAGACACCATGTGCTTAATTAGTGTGCTAACTCCAATATTGTAGACACCATGTGCATAAATGAAGTGTGAAATCCTATGTTGTCAACATGAAAACTCATAAGAGTGCACATACTCCTAGGTGACTAATAAATAAATAATTAAATAATGCATTTAGCTAAGTAAACTTAAGTAATTGTAATAAGTGAATAATTATTTACACCAACACCCCCCTTAAGTGCAACTTAGGGGAGTGCCCTTAAGCTTACAAAAACTAGGATGAAATGCATGGTGGGTCCCAGCTACTAGGCCATGTTAGGTACCCATGTACATAATGAAAATACAATCTCTCATAAAGCAGAGAAAGAGGGAAAACCTCATGGGAAAACCCTCCCCCAAAAAGAGATAAGAAAAGGGATGAATGGATGGATGGAGTAATCAAGAGCCCCCCATTATGACATACATCAAGTATATACAAGATAGAAATGGGAGGACAAAACCCCTTAAGAGGAAAATGTCCCCCCCATAAAGGTGAAGAAGAAGGAGACAAGGTAGTCCCCCCCCCAAAAGATGTAAGGTGATGACTAGTGAGAAATGCTTTAGTGTAGAAGCTGATCCATGACCATTGAATGATGTTCCTCCCCTTTGATAGAAACAGTGGAAAAGGTACAAGTGAGATCAGTCCCCTATGCATGGAAAAAATATTGATGATGAATGGTGTCTCTGAAACTTGTTCAAGTGTCCCTGTGTCGATACTAATGGTGGCTCCTTCCAAAATTGCTAAGAAGAAGTGTAGATCTAGCAAGGATTGATGTAGAACCTTTTTCGAAGAACCAACATTCTCCTCAAATGATAGAGAGACCTCTTGCACCTATTGTGCATAAGGATCCACAATCATATCAGCCTATAAAGACTGATCATGTAGAGAATGGACATGAGGGTCAAAGTGAGCCCTCACAACAAGTATAGAAGGATTATCTGCATCAAAGAGAAGTTGGATATCATCAAAGAGGGCTCCCAAGTCTACTATGTGTGACTCCACAAATAAACATGAAGTGTCATTCAAGAAGTCACCACTTGAGGCTGGAACTGGAAGACATAGTGTACCCTGATGTGGTGAAGTACATGAATCATTCACTGTGGCAAAGGATGAATAATTCACCTCAAAAAGAAGATGAATATCACCTAGGATGTCTCCTACATCTTCAATGTGAGACTCTATGAATAGAGCTATAATATCTGGTAGGAAGTCATCGCATGAAGGGAAAGTAAGAAGACATGAAGGTGCCTGCTACACTAAGTTTGAAGCATATGTGGTTGAAACAGGATCAATAGGAGCATCTAGAGGTATGATTGCATCTAGAGAGGATGCAACTACAACTGGAGGTAAAAGATCTTTTGGGAATGGGGGAGTTTGTGGATCTCCATACATCTCCCAAAGATGCATCCAATGAACATATAGATTAGTTTCCTTAAGGTCAATAAGTGAATCCAAAACCTCCATATCTGTATGTAGAAAGTGAACACTACTAATGATGGAAAAAGACTCAATATCATATGTAAGTCCTCTAGCATATGGTGGTGCATTATGTTGACTGAGATATTTGATAGCCAATTGACTCCATTCTTGATAGTTGTTTGGTGTCAAGTAAATCAAATTTTCCTCATCCATGATGGATGAATCAATGTAACCCCCAAAGATGCAAAACAAATCAAAGAACCCCCCCTAATGTAAGAGTTGGTGCTTTAGAAGTAGTTCATGTACAATTGGCCACTTGTGAAAATGTACAGGATGAACTTATGATTTTGTTGGTTACAACTATCTTTTGAGGCCTAAATCTGGTACTAAGCATTGTAACTAAGATATATAACAATTCTAAAAGTAATACAATGTAGAAAAGGCCCTAATGATGAAAGTGATATTTTTTTCACACAACTCTAGAATTTGACTATAAATCTAGAAAGTAGATAAAAAAAATTGTGCACTTTCAAAAAAAAGGAACCTGAAAAGGAGTCCAAATGAGCCTGTATGGAGCATTTCAAGTTGCAAAATGTAGGATTGGACAAGTGTAGTTGCCAAAATATGCAATTTCTAACAAATCCTTGTACCAAAATTAGAAAAGAACACCATCACTAAAAAGTTCAAGAAAGTTTACCCAAAATTTAAAAAATTGCACCTGATTTGGAGTCTAGTTGACTGAGTTATGGCCTCGCAAAGTTAGGCTACCCAATAAAAAATGCATCTGAAGAGGAGTCTAGAAGAAAAATTGCATGCTTAAATTTGATGGTCAAACAGTCATTGCAGTAGTTAGAAAATTCCTAAAAATGATGGTCAAGAGGCCATCATTTTTTTCCCATGAAATAATGACGTCAATAAAAAAAAGTTGCCTGGGTGATGTGGCAATAAGGATGTTAACTCGATTGTATGGATGTATGGATAGATGACATGTGTCATGTACATAATTAATGACTTAGTGTATGGAGAAGTAGACATGGAAAAGTACAGTCCATGTGTGTTGTTGACTGTATTTGGCTGAGTTAGCTGACATAGAGGTTTGCATGGCAAGGCCTAAGTGGATGAGGGTTCAAGAGAGCCATGTGGATGCATGTGATAGGTTCGTGTGGTGGTTTGTTTAACTGCTGCATATATGTTAGTAAATGTATAGGCAATAGTTGCTAGATTAAAAGTCCATGTGGCCTAGTCTATTGCGTCACGAAACTCTATGCTACTAGTAAATGGTTTGAACGACACCAAAAAAGAGCAACAATTGCTAACGATGTATTAAAGATGCCACAATGTTGGATATCCAAAAAGGTCAAAAAGTATAGATGGCTTGCTTGAATGGAGTTGGAGCATGGAGGGCAAGGTCGATATCAGGAAATCATGGTCAAAAAGTTTGGTCACAACTGGAAAGTAATCAACCACGACACCAAACATTAAGGCAATTATCCCACATGCATGGGGACTACAAACTTTAAAGAACATAAAAGACTGAGCACCAAATGGTATTGCAAAAAAGAGCCTGCGAGTTGGTGGGGGAGTCATGTAATTTGACTTGGCCGATACTATGGAATGATAGGCTAGTTGGGTTTAAGTGTACCTAGATTTGTAGAGGTACTTCTAGGTATAGAATATTCCTTGGTTCTCTACAAAATATTCTCTACATAGGGTGCAGGGCTGCGATCTAACTACCTGGTACCTGTACCAAAAAAAAATTCTTTGTAAGGCCGCCTAGCTGAAAAAGAATTTTGAAAATCTATAGGAAAATAACAAATACCAATCTAAGTCAAATGAAATTGCAAATCTTAAAAATGATCATACCATGGTTGCAAATTGGGCCTTCGGGTGCTAGTTTGCAAAAAAAATTGCCTCACGATTGACTTTGGCCTAGGGTAGGCAACCTTATAGCCGATTTTCACCAAATCAGCATTCCAGATGCAATGGCAAGGTTAGATCTGGCTCTAGATGCTCCTAATTTCTACAATACTCTGGATTCTGGCTGAGGTGCTAAAGAAAGAAGATGGTCTCAAACAGCTATATGAAGAGAGATTCTCCAAGAGCTCTGATACCATGTAAGAATTTTCCTTAGGGTAAGATTCACCCAAGATCATAGAACTTGAACACTAGCACAACTGTAGACCAAAAATAGTATGATCAATATATCATAGCATGTCCTAATACATCACTATGTGTTCAAATTAGATGAGTGTAGACACTAGGAGTGCCTGTATATAAAGGCCTCTCAAGAAGCACCTAGAATGTCTCTAGAAGGAACCAGGAGATAAGATAAGCATGACAACTAAGCACATGTCTTATCCATCATTCTAGATGAGAGGATAAGAATGAAAAGGTGTATCTCAAGTGTAGATGTTGTAGATACCATATGCCTAATTAGTGTGCTAAATCCAATGTTGTAGACACCATATGCATAAATGAGGTGCAAACTCATGTGTTGTCAACATGAAAACTCACAAGAGTGCACATACTCCTAGCTAACTAATAATTAAATAATTGAATAATGAATTAACCTAAGTAAACTTAAGTAAGTGTAAATAGTGAATAATTATTTACACCAACAAAATATAATACAAAAGAAAAGTTTATGTTAACTATTAACCTTTCCATGGTAACATACTCTCTCCATTTCCATGCTCTAATGAACTACTTTTTTTTTTTATAAACAAACAATTTTTTTTTCAAGACTTATTACAAATGACAACATCGACTAGAACATCAACTATTAACTTTCAAGAAGTCATTTTCATAAAGCCCTATTTTCTTCCTACATTATCTTTTAGTTTATGGGTTTTCTTATTCTACACAACAATTCAAAGCCTATGAAGAAGTATTAAATTTATGTCTTGTTGGAGGAAATTAATATCCAAGTGAGGTTATGTGAGTTATATTTCATTTTAAGTCATTGATGGTGCACTTATGATGTTCTTAAGGATGCTAAAAATTTGGTTACATAGGTTCTTTCTTTGCAAGAAACAAATCATTAGTTGACAATCTCTCTTGAATCTACCAAACTACAAATGCCAGTGCAAGAATGATGTTACCCTCCTCACATTCCTAGCCATTTCCATATTTCAAGGAATGCATTCCAATGATCTTCCCATTACATTTTGAAGGAATTTGTAAAGTAGTTACAGATATGGTATAAATACCTCTACCATTTCACATTTTTTACATTTGGGTAAAAGTACAAAGTTGTGTGACCTTTTGTTGAAAATAGATTGATATAGGTATGATAAATGTGTTTCAATCATTGTTTTGTCACTGATATCAAACCTACTACATGCTAGTAAGACAATTGCTTATATAATTTAAGTACTATCATTTGTTTGAATGATGAAGAGGATTTGATCAAAATAGGTAACAATAACACCTAGAGGAAAGGTCCAGTTATGATATGAAAATGAGTATAAAGATAAGTTAAGATAGTAATATTATAGTGCATTGATAATCTATTTAAGTTTGCAAAGGTTGGTTACAATGAGTAAGTTTAGAAGAAAAATTTAATAAAGTTTGTCTACCAAGCTTGATCAAGTGAATAGTAGGTGCCAAGAAAAGTTAGTGCAAGTCAAGTAGAAAATTAGTTGGAGTCAAGAAAAGTCAATTTCAGTGTAAGCCAAGTAAAATTTAGTTGAGGCCAAGCACCAAAAAACTTTAGTTCATGCCGAGTGTTTTGACAGTGGATGTCGAGCAATGCAATATGTGTTGAGCATCAGAAGCTAGTTAATATCAAGTGTCACCATTATGAGAAAGATCAAGAATTTGATGAATCTGAGCTAACAAGTTTGTTTTCTTAGATTGTGTGAACCATGTGGAAGATAAGATTGATGAGTTGGTGGCATAGAATTCAAGATGAACCATTTTGAGGTGAATTCAAATAGAAATGAAGGAGAAGTTTCTAGAAGGGAATGAAATGAAATGAGGGGTAGATTCATTGAATCCTATCTAATCTATCCAAACCCTAAAATAAATGATGGAGGTTGAAATGACAAAATATCTTAATTCTCTATTTATAGAGATGGCTGGTCAGAAGAAAGAGTTGATGTGCAAGAACCTAAGGAAGACAAGGAGTCTAAGGTATTTGCTTCATCCAGTGACCTACGAGAAGAGACTACATTGGAAAACAAAGAAAGAAGGCTTAAGTGTATGGATACTTGAAGGGTGAACAAGCTATTAGAGCTAAAGAATGTGAAAGACAACTAGAATTGAGGACTAAAAAAGACATCAATAATATGCAAATGAAGTTGTAAGTTGTTATCAAATCAAGCCTTACTGTTACTCTCTAATCATTGTATCAGTCTAGGGTAAATCCTTTGGATTAAGGTTGACCTAATAGTCATTTGTAAATCTTTTAATTAGGTGACATTCCAAGTGAATGATTTAAAGTCCTCAAATAAGGCTCACTCCTAATAGGGTGATTGAAATCTTTTAAGCGAGTCACATTTAATAGTGTGTATTGTAACCTTTAACAGGGTTGGACTTTCACAAGGAATCACTATAGAAGAGTGAGAATGGGTAACATGTTACTAGTTGTTTTTCTCAAATTGAGTTTCCACATTAAATCATTGTGTCAAATGTGTTATTGAATCTGTTATGTCTCATGTTGCATTTCTGCAAATTAATTTGACAGTAACCTGCAAATTTAAGTGATTGCATAATCTATTTGATGCATGCATGATGAAAATCTTTTTGGATATGGGTTCACTAAGTTGTGAAATTTTTTAATTGTACATCTAGACCTTGGATAACTAATTCACCCCCCCTCTCAGTTATTCTAAAGAATTCCTACACCTTTTAGGCTAACTTTTCAGAGCTACTTCAATTTTAGTATTCCTAATTAAAAATAAATTTTGGTCAAACATATTATCCAACAAGATTCATTTTAGAAAATTTATATAAGTAGTCCAATTTTTCCAATTGGAAATATCTATTAAATACATGTTTTATACCATTATGTGTCCAATTACCAAATAAATAAATAAAATTTAGAAAAGTGATGTTTTATTAAATCATACTCTTTTTAATGATTTTTTTAATATTTTAAAAACACCATTTAGGACATAAGCTTTGAGGAGAATAAAAATTGAGTGCTAGCTTGCATTTAAGTTTCCAATCACCAATGTGTAAGTTTTGTGTTCTAAAAGGCACCATGACTATGGTCATTCTACGAGTCTGGGTCAGTTTTGAGCCTATGTATTCTTTGCACATGTAATCATAGGTTGAGTAAGGAATATTCATATGAATAAGGAATATTCATATTAGTACATCATTTTGTGGGCATCATTCCCACCAGGGTTTTCACTCTGATCAAGGGTTTCCCTAGTCAACATATCTAGTGTAATTATTTGTGTATCTGTTTATGGTTGTTGTTTACTTTGGTTGAATGGTCAAGATTGATAAATGTTTTAAATTGTCATATAAATGATTCACACTCCTCCCCCCCAACCCCCCCTAGTTATATTGGTGGACTATTATTTCTAACACAAATTCCATTTCTTCTATCATTGCAAAATCCCACTAAATCTTTGTATTCAATTGCATACCTTTATCATAATATTTTGGTTCACCATTATTAGTTAATCCAATAAAGTACAAAGAGGGAGAAAATATTTATAGAGGCCTACTTAACCTTTTTGAATATCAAACATTCATTGGGTTTTGTGGTATTTATTGTTGCTATTGTTGCAAAGCATAAGGATGTACTTGACCATCATCTTTTGCAATATTATCTAGTACTACATAATCATTTTCTTTCATCTTATGATGCTGCAATAAATATTTGTTCAACACTTTTTAATTGAATTTGACATCCCTACTTTTTACAATTTTATGATTTTCAAAATCCCAAAGCCTATAACCAAATTTATCAACTCCATATCTAACAAATATACCTTTCTTAGATTTACCTTCTAGCTTATTTTTATATTCTAAATCTACATATGTAAATACTTCATAGCTGAAGGTTCTAAGAAAAGAATAACTCACCATCTTACTATTCCATGCTTCCTCTAGAATACCACATCCCAAAGGAGTAGAGGTGCCTCTATTTAATAATTATAAAGCATGTTTAAGAAAAACCCAACATGAAACCTCATGCTTCTTGAATGCTCCATTATTGTCTTATTCATGCATTCAAGCTCTCCATTTTCCTATGGAGTCCTTGGAACAATTTCTTTCCTATGAATACCAATAGAGGAACAACAATCTTCAAATTTATTGTTGCAATACTCACCACCATTATTAGATCTAAGATACATTTCTCATTCTTAATCAAACACTTATATTTCTTAGTTTCATCATCAATGAATGTAACATAAAAATGAGAGCCAACAAGGGAAGATACCTAAGCTAGTCCCCATACATCTGTATGCACAAGCTCCATTTCTCATTTTTCTTTTCCTTCCCACTCTTCACCAAACTCACTCTCTTTTGTTTTCCAAAAGTACAACTTTCACAAAAATCCATATTGATGCATTTTGAACTTGGTAAAACTTTCTTTGAATGAAGTAATTATTGATCTCTCTAAGTTTTAATGTCTATTAGTATCAAACACTTAGTCATAAATAAAGTAGAGTCAATTGGTCATCAATATGATCGAGCTACTCTATATAGGTTGAGACATGTAAAGAATTGTAAATAATCATGTATAAGATGAGCTTTAAAGGATCTGAGCAAGTCTTTGGTCGCTGATAATTTTAGTATAAGCTGAGTACAATTAATGTCAAGTAGACAGAGTATGTAGATGTTGAATCATATAAAAGGAGCCAAGTTAGTTAAGACTGAGTAACAATAGGAAGAATAGTTACAACTAAGCATTAGAGATAATATGTGTTGAGTAACACAGAGTGAACAAAAATATCTAGAATGGTATAAACTTTGAGGTAAACTTTTTTGACCCAACATGTAAATCACATTTAATGCTTGTAGAGTTTGTTCCAAAGATTGTTACACATTTTGACACAAATCATGGATCCCTATGAAGAGAGGAAAACCAACCAAATGAAGAGGAAAAATGGAAACATCTAGAAGACTCTATAGATGTCTTTAAATGGGTAGATCCAAATCCTATTTTCATATATGGAATAAGAGAGCACAAATAATAATTTGAATTGTGTGAAGTATGCAAAGGAATTAAGTTTTGGATGGTATAAGAGAAAGTTGTGAAGAACGTAGAGTTACTGACCTAATGAAGCAGTGAAGGACAAAGTAAAGATATATCAGATAAGATATCAAATCAGAGATTGGAATGAGGAGATCCATAATCAACATTGCAAATGCAGACAAAAGGATCATGTACTAAATAAGTTTTAATAGATTGAATCAAAGAAAATCTCTTTAAAAAGTGGTTTTAACAAACCTTTGTAACTCTCTTTTAACTGAGTCATTACTTCATTGTAAGTGTAAAATCGTTCAATCAAGGTAACACCTAACAACCTTGTAAATATTTTAATAGAGAAAACCCCTCATAAGATAGATCATCGAAAGTGGTCAAAGTTGTAGTCCTAATAGGATAACTTTGTCATTGTAGTAGTGAAGATTTATGGGTGTCATCCCCAACGCAATTCTACCTTCACTTTGGAGGGTTTCTAGGTTTCCAAATTTTTGTGTTGCATTTTTACATTTCATGGATGCAATACTTAGTTAGATTTATTTCAGTATTTGATATTTCATGTTATGTTATGCATAAATTGGATACAAGACAATTAATATGGTGAATACAGTCAAGTTGTTTTGAAAGATAAAAGTTTTATAGATCCTGATTCACACCCCACCCCCTCTCAGTAACTCATTTCCCAATAAGACTTCCAACAATTGGTATTAGAGCAGAGTTCTTTTCAAAGAATTTTAACATCTTAAGAGTTCAAATCTTGGAGATGGAGGCTTATAAATTGGGAAAGATTATTGACAATCAAATGATTGACACCCATCTCATACTACATCAAGTTGAAGCAACAAGAGAGTGTTGGAAATGAAGGGAGTAATTGAGAGGGGAAGGGTGAATTAGTTACTACAATACTCTCCTTTATCCCTAGATGTCAAATCAAACTTTTCATTGATCATACAATATTGTCTAGCTTGGTTATAACTAATTCAATGTTGAAACTCGGTTAACAAAGAAATCTTGTGAATATTAAACTATTTTAACTTTTAGTAACTTAGTTGCAAAAGCATAAAGCATTAAGAAAATAACATGAACACAAATGACACTAAGATTTAATGAGGAAACCCAGTTTGGGAAAAACCACCATGCAACTAGTTACAATATTTTTCACTCTTCTAAAGTGAGTCCTATTAGGAGCCAGCCCTGTTAAAGATTACAATACATACTGGGTAAGTGCAAGAAGTTGGTTCTCATTGTTGGCAAAAAGTAGAAGTGTTTTTCCTATTTGTTGGCTTGGTTTTTCACCATTCTTGCTTTGTTGCATTCAGTAGTGAAAAACCCTAAGTGTGTGTTTTAAAGTCTTGAATTTTGATCAAGACCCTAGGTAAGATTTGTGAGAAACCCTAAAGCCTTATTTAATTTTTCTCTAGCTCTTGAAATTTTTGAAAAATAATATTCCAAAAATATTTTTAGGTGGGATAAATTTACCCTAAAGTTTCATGTTGCAAGCATTATTATACAAATTTGCGTGATAAACCCTTGCTAACCCAACTGTTAATCACAATTACTATTTTGAATCGTTTTATTTAAGAACCTTAACTGCAACAAGATTTTGATTAATCCTTGATCTTGATAAGATCAAAGGTTGGCACTTCCTTGCATTAAGGACTTGCAACAAGTTTAAGTAAAGTGGGCAAGCGCCTTTGTGCCACATAGCCCTTGCTGATGTTGGGACCTTAGTGCACCACAAAGTCCATAGACTATCAGAATTGTTAGACCCATCTTGTAGAATTATCAGTGTCTATCACTGCACGTTCAATTTTCCTATAATGTTACTGGTTGGCTTGTTAATGAAATTATCACTCTATCATCAATTATGATGCACTGTCGATCTTGGTAAGATTGATCAAGAGCACTTCCCTACATCAAGAAGGTGCATGATAGTTACACAAATGAGGGAAGCACCAACAAGACACATAGCACTAGTGATGTCATGGACCCACTTTTTCAGAAGGTAGTAATGACGTTTCTTCATGGCAGTTATTAGATGAGCTAGAGCATAGAGAACATATTTTATTGATTGACATTGCTGACTAGATCCTAATGGACAAAGATTTTGACTCACCATCGATCTTTGTAAGATTGATAGAGAGCGCTTCCCTACATTAAGAAAATGATCAAGCTTTAAATAATGTGGGCAAGCACCAATGCACCATGTGGCATAGTAAGACCAAGCTTTGAGAAGGTTGCTGAGTCACGCCAGGTTGTAAAGTCTTGATTAAGAAGAACACATTCATTGGTGGAACATGACATGTATATGCCAAGTTGGAAATGATGTCATGGGCATGAAGATTCTTAGAATTAATAATGCAGTTTGTGCCACTTGTCAGACTTGTCAAAGTATATTCGTTTAAAAGGTGACATCCTATTGGTTAAGTTAGCTGATTGGATGATATAAGGATACAAGTTTGTGTGATCATTGATTTGTGCAAAATCAAAGGCTAACGCTTGCCCACATTATCAAGATGATCAAAATTTAAACAATGCAAGGAAGCTTCTTATGGACACATGTCCATGATGATGTCAGCACTACATTTTGTGAGATAAACCAGCACTGGTAATAGTTGTTCTCCTTCTATATCATAGGGGTCAAAATTCCATTAGCTATTTATGTTGACATGGTTTCCTATAACATTGCTTGGCTCCACCGTTGATCTTGACTCAATCAATGGACAACACTTTCCTACTTGATGAAGTTACACAACAAATAAATAAAGTGAGTAAGTGCCTTAGTGACATGTGTCCTTAATGATGTCATTACTTTTATCTTAGACTGTTAAAAAGATTCAAGTTATACCACCATTGACCTTTTAGAGATCGATGGCTGGCACTTGCATGCATTATGAAAGTGTTCAATAGTTAGATAATGCAAGGAAATGCCAGCCTGATGCATGGCAAATGTGACATTAGGGACCTACCTTTTTAGAATATAATAAGGAACTTGCTTATGTGGAATTTTTCAGAATGTACTGCTTCACATGGAGATTTTCTATTGGTTGATGGAGTTGACTGGGTCTTATAGCAGTACAAAATTGTATGATCATTGATTCAACCAAGATCAAGGGTTGGCGCTTGCCCACATTTTCAATATACAAAAAATTTAAACAATGTGGGGAAATGCTAAATTGACGTGTGGCAAAGTGGGACCAATTGCGAACAAGGTTTACTAACGTGTGATAGCCTAGAAGAGTTATTGTGCCAGTTGGATCATTTTTTTGCATGTTTCTGTAAAGTGTTTTATTTTTCCTAATCGTTGATCTGAGGGAAGATCAACAACTGACACTTTCTTGCATTTTCAAGATGAAATAAATTTAAATAATGTGGGGAAGTGCCTAATCAACACTTGGCTAGATCTTTAAATCTATAAAGCAATTTTGTTTTTTTGAATTAGGGTCGTCTGATGTAATGAAATCAAGGGATAAGATTCAAATTTGAATGCAACATGGAAATAATGGCTAATGGAAGTTAATGTTGCTGAGAGCTCATTCATGTGATCTCAATGCATGAATATAATTCATGAATCCACCATTATTGAATGACAAAATTTTAAAAGGTTATTAGAGTGCAAAGAATTTCTAGAGCTAGGGCATAGAATTTTACCAAGTGATTAAGTGAATTGCAGTGAAAATTTTATAGAAAAGAGGCACAATTTAGCGGGCAAGTACTTTGCAACTTCTAAAAATCAAGGATTTGGTGCTATGCAAAGCTTATGGTTTTCAAAATGCCTCCACGAAAGGAATTTTCTAGACATATTGACTACCTTAAGAGGTCTGTCCATGATGGTTTTCTTGAGCAATTTCCCCCATCTGTGCATGAAATACCAATTGGTAGAGATTTCATTCAAAAGAAATCTAGGTTAATAGTTGTAGAGGGTTTCTATGATAAGGCAAATAATTACAAAGATGCCTAGATTTCCATGGGAGGTTTAGAATTGTCCAAAAAATGGTTTTCTAAAAGAAAACTAGATACCACTTTAAGTAATGTCTAGGAGTTTGACATTGGAAAGTTAGTAGTCCCAGGGGTTTTCTTCGACAGTGATCTACTGGTTGAATTGGCCATTAGTAGTCCCAGGGGTTTTCTTTGATAGTGATCTACTGGTTGAATTGGCCAAGAAATATGATCACATTACTAGATTTGTGAAGAACTATGTTGGAGAAAATCTTTTTAAGGTTTCTCCTAAATTGATTAGGGAGGTTCTCAACCTCAACCCTAACCATTTTGGGCATGAAATCATTGACATGGATGACCTTCAAGTAAGGTATGATGCATGGAGGGTATACCTGAGAACAAGGCCTTTGCAACAACATTTCACCAGGATTGGTACACTATCCTTGGTTACACCCAATACCTCAGAGCCACTGATGAGGAAATACTTTAATCCTAGGGCTCAAGCTTTATATTTTTCCCTCTGCCAAATATCTGGGATGGATGAAGGGGATCACATCCCAGGCTCTATTGTCTTTATCATGGCTCAAACATTACAGTTTGGAATGAGTAGTATTTTATATTTTGCCTCTCTTGGTAGAAGAAATTCACAATGGATTGGTAGGAATATCAAAACGGGAAGTAAACAAACCTTTTTGCTGGTACTCCCTACTCATGCATGTATGTCTTTTTAAGGGGGTTACCTTTTTCTCTAAACATATGGAATTGGAATTGACAAGGGATGGTGAAAAGAATTCGGTCCAATTGTGGAGTGTTGATATGACTTCAAAGGCTAGAAATGTCAGTTTTGTAAGATTTGACAGGTATTTTGCATCTAAGCTTAGATTTCTTTTAAGAGGGGATAGCCCTAGAATCTTGCAATCACTGTTAGAATTGGTTAGACCCAAGGACCATGCAAAAGGGCTTTTGGTTAGTCACAATTAGGGGGATGTAATCCCATATACTATTTCTACAGTGATCAAAGTATATAGTTTTTTGGGAAGCCCCATGTTATACCTTTCCATGTGCCATTGAAGATAGGAATAACAGAATTGTTGTGGTAGACTGGAACAATTGAGGAGAGAGATATGATTGGTAAGGGTAAAGATACTTTTTTCCCAATTATTACCCTGGCACATGATTTTGTTTTTGTAAGAAAGGGATAGAGATATCTCAATTTATTTTTGAACAAGTACAATATGACAAAATCCCATGCAAGGTATATTGATCCAGAGGGATTCTTTGATCTTTTTAGAGAAAGGACAAAATCTATCTGTATGACACAACAAGTGTATTTTCCTAAAGATATTATCTAGAATATATTCTCCTTACAGGAACAAAAAGTGAGAAAAGAGAGATGGGTAGTATTTAATAAAACTTTGGAATTCATTAATGCTTTTAACCTGGCTATGATCCTTTGAAAGATAAAAAATATTGGGGAGCTAAAATGCATGTGTTGATGAATAATTTTGCTACAATAATGCAAACCATGAATGAGAAAAAGGCTACATATGTCAAAGCCTATCCAGATAGAGCTGTAGAGGTATAAAGAAGAATAAACAATAGAAATATAGTTGCTCTTCGTTAGTATACATTACAAAAGAGGCTAGGGTATGTGATGGTTCAAAACATACAATAGGTTCCCCCTCATGGAAGACCAAGGCCAGAGAGCCCACCTGCAATTAGTGCCCCAAAGAGGTAGAAGTTGGAACAAGGATCCTCTTCTTGTCTAGAAGAATACTCCCCAAGTCAAACCCCAATCAAAATAGATGATGAAGCATCCTTAAGGGAGCAGCTGAGACAAATTGGTGGAGAAGGGGATGTAATTGTTATCACTGCAAACATGTAAAGAGGAGTGCCTCAAGAGCCTCTTATACCCTCCTTAGATCTTACAATTGCAGATTATCAAGGTAAGGAGATAGACCCAATTATAGCTCAAGCTTCATAGAAATTTATTGATGATGAAATTTTTGTTAAATCTAGGTCATTTGCATAATTTTTGTGGAGAAACAATATAGGAAATTTTGAGAAAACATGTGAGAAAATAAAAGCAAAGAAGCCTAGCAAACCGAACTCTATTTTAAGGAAGAGGTAAAATCCAAAATTTTGAGTGATTTTTCCAAGTTAACACCTAAGGCTAGGAGGCAATTAGTTAAGGAATCAGGGGTCCTAGTTTTGCCTAAGTGGGACATAGCTAATGCTATGATCTTTGATTCAATTAGAAAAGAGAAAAATGTACAATATAAAACTATGGAAGAGATACTACAGGCACATAGGGGAATTATATTTAGTGATGATCACCAAGCCCTAGTAATCTAGTCAATTGAGAAGAGTGATAAAACTAGGATGTGAGAAATTTCTCGTGTAGAACATATTGGTGCTCTTACACTATATAGGGCTAGTGAAGTAAGTAGTCAACAAATTTTTGGAATGGCTTTAGAAATAGTAAAATTTGGGAATGTGGTGTCTAGAAAAGAACATGATAAGTTCTTAGAACTCAATGCTAAATTTGAAGAAGTTATGAAGGCATATGAGGAAAGGGGCAAACAAATACAGTTGCTAGAAAATCAGGTAGCTCAAATGGACAAGCAACTGGGGAAGAGAAAGATGGGAGAATCTAGCAAGCCAAAAATTGTATACCCTTGGCCACCAATTAAAACATTCAAATCCACTCCCACTATTGAGATACCAGACACCCCACAGAGGCTTGAATTCTACACTACAGAGGAATTTGAAGAAGAAAAGAATAAATCATATGCAATGCATGTAGAATTATATAATCAGTATGAAGAAAAAATAAGGCAAGCTATAATGTACTTAATAGATAGAATTGAATGGCCAGCATTTTATGATTAGTTGGCAAGAATTGTAGCTATTATCAATGAAATAAAAAGAGATGAAGGTAAATTGATACCTATTGTATAGAAATGGACTAAAAGAAATACTGATATTACTGCTATGTATATATCTATCATCTAGCTACCATGTCACAAAATAGAAAAGATTTTTGATTTGCTAAATAAACTGGAGGGTTTTGATGACAAATGAGATTTTATTCAGAAAAGAATAACAATTTGTTTCTCTACGTATATGACTCAGAAATTTGACTTTTTTCCTAGTGCTCTCAAAAGGATTGGCAAAATAAAAGGAAGAGTGGAAAAAGGAATTGGATGAAATATTCTACCAAAAAATCAATAATATTGTAATTGAAAATGGGTATTTACTATGGGTAGTGACCACTGAAGAGTTGGTTAAAGTGCAGTTATTTTATAAAGCCATCAAAAAGGACCTCATTGAGATAGAAGCTATTGGAAATTCTCCAATAATGGTGCAAAGGAAAATCCTAAATTTTGATTGGCCTGATTACATTGCTTTCAACGAATGGAAGGAGCAATTTTTATCTACAGAATAGATGGCAAAAGATGATGGGGTAGAAGAAGATGTAGATGTAACTATTACTCTAACAATTCATGATGAAGATAGTGAGAACCCCTAAGTTGAGGTGAGCTTGTAAGCAATAGAACAAGACATGTCACTTTTAAGCTTGATAGCCACTTACTCTGAATAATTAGATTAATAAAGGGTCAAATCATGGAGTTTATAGTTTTCCAAAAGCTGTAACAAAAGATGGGCCTACGAAAAGAATATTATGATGTATAAGTCTTTTTGTTACACACAATTTTGTCTTTTTGTGACAATTGTATGTAAATACCTTTTGTAAAACGACACCTGTCAGTTCTCTATGCCTAAAACTTGTTGCATCTCACATTATATAAATGAGATTCTAGGTCTAGAAAAAGGTTTGATTTCTAATACAATTTGAGTCTATATTGAATATAGTTCGGTCTAGTTATGGTAGCAAACTTTATGAGAATACATTGATGTTATGTGATCCTTGTGTCTTGTCTAGAGTCATTCTAAGTTTTATTACAATTGTATACAATTTTCAAGGAAAATTAATACAAAATTGAACTGTCCTCATATCTATTCTTGTTGGATTTTGTCTCCTTTTTTATTACCTATTTATTCTGATATTGTATGAACAAAGCTTTTCCACTTGAAAGCAATTCACTTAGGTTGTATGTCAATTCATTATTGCTATTGATTCAATGAATTAAGTAAATGCTTTAGTGAAATTGATGGGATTGCTATGGTAGTAGAAAGGATGTCTATAAGAATGAAGTCCAATAAGAATTGCTAGTAATATTTGTTGCAATCCAACAAATCAGATCTATAAATTGGAAAAAACTCTAAATCCCGATGGAATACGCACCGATCTAGTTAATCTAGTCTACAAATAGGTAGATCATTAATAAGCATCAAGTTTAAAATCAAAATAAATTTTACTTTACTATTTGAAGAGTTTCAAAGATGGTCAACACGTTTTTGCATGTAACATTAGCATTAGTTAGCTGCTATTGTTGGAAATACTTGCAAATCTAAGAAGAATTGTGACCAAATCTTCTTATAAGGGATGTATATCATCTAAAAATGACAAGGAATGGATAAACTATATACAATGTTAGAGATATAAGGTGAGAATCAGAATGAAACTAATAAAATTCTCATACAATAGCATTCATTCTGAATCATCCCTTAGGTATACCCACCTTGGTTCTGCAAAGCCTAAAGAGCAGAAAGCCAGTCCTGGTTTTGTTGAAGCTGGTTCCAAATAATATGCAAGAATAATTGTTAATAGGACATAGCTAATCCTTAGATTTGTGAGTATTATTATCTTGGTATTGAGCCTTTGTTATTCAATAGTTGAAAAACACCAACACTATTTTTGAAATTTCTTGTCAATTGATGTCAAAATTTGAGGCATTTAGAGATCGAATATAAAAAAACTTTAGAAACAAAAATTGTAGTGCTTGGAATATACTTTTTGAATATGCAATTAATTTTTGTATCTATATGATAGTTTTTTTTGCTATGGATATTTAAAAATTACTTTTTTAAAATGCATGTTTCAAGACCATACCGCTCTTGTGTATGAACACCATAATTTGACAGAAATAAAATAAATTTTGTAAATCCTTTTAATGAAAGTTACCTAATACACTAAAGATTGATGAAAATATTTTTCCTTAATTTTTTATTGAATAATTAATTTTTTATTAATTTTTAATTGGCTATTAAGGTAAATTTAATTAAAAACCTCTCATGTACAGACACCATAATTTGATCAAAATTTCACTTTTTTCAAATTTTTTTAACTTCAAAAGAATTGTATGTAGATTGATAATATAAATTAATTTAAGAAAAACTATGAAAAAAAGTTATTAAAGGTTTTTTTTTTGGATCGGTAAACAGCCAAGGCCATGATAAATTTTATTAATAACAAAAAGTAACAACAACTTTCTCTATTCAAATGGACACTGGTAGGAAAGAATGGAGAAGAAAACCTCCAGTCTAACCTAGGACTGAAGTCCTATATTATTACATCTCATGAAAGGGGCATACCCCAGTGACCTACATACTAGTTTATTATAATTACATTAAGATCAAAACATGGATACCCTTTGACAATTTATTCCATCCATTCTCCATAAAGTTGCTACTATATGAAAGAGGACCAAATTTTTTACATCCAATTTCCATAAATATACTACTATCTTCAGGAGGATCATCCTTGACCGCACCCTGTAAAATTACATTTATACCAAAAGAAACTATCTAGCTAGCTAAACACCATAGGAAGTTAGAATACAAAAAAAGGTTCTAAACATATTCCTAACAAAAATTGCTGAATCGGATCTCAAATTGACAAAACTAGTAATTACAGCAAGACAGGATGCTGTCAAATTTTGGAATGATATTTGAGAAACTACAAACTATTCTATCCATATTTCACCTATCAAAGACAAAATATAGACCAAAATTTTGCCTAAATAAAAAACTATGTTAGAAACTAAGTAACAAAGAATATCAATGTCATACCCATAGATGATTACAATATAACCATACTCTCCTACACCACCTAAATTAAGCACATAATTATTCTTCAAACATAACCTTCCTCTATGTCTTTAAACCAATAACATAGATAAGAACTTGCATAATCAAACCCAGACAAGATAGAAATATGTCAAAACAAAATGAACCAGAAGGAAATGATCTAGCTAACCATTCAAACTGCTCCTTACTACAACTTCCATTTAAAATTATAGAGATACTAACCAAAGAAACCACCTCACAAAACTACCATTCATCCAAGATAATAAAGGTGATATCAGAAGCCCACTCAGAATTCAAGGATCCTACAACCTGGTAATGACTCTAGTAGCTACAATAAAAGGCCAACCTGACAAATGAGATCCTTTCTTTAATAGATATTGGATATAATATCTAATTTAAAACATTTGAATAAATTTTGAGCCGAACATGAAAATCAAATAGACTTATGATGGTCAAATCGAAAGAGTAGAAACATAAACATAACCATGACCAAGACAGCGACAATTATCCATATGCCCAAGAAATATCACATAGTGACATACATCTATATTGCCTTTGTGTGGATACATATCAATCTGTAGTCTAGATCCTAGAATAGAAGCAAATACAGACTTGAAGAAAACATTCCCCACTCAATGCTATAGGGATTCAACTTTGTAATCAATGCATCTTCCTATTGCTACAAACCTGCTAACTCTTGAATGAACATAATTCCTACATTAAATATTCTAGGCTTCAAAATTAATACCGCAGATCCCAAAACAATCTTTGACCAAAGAAAAGGAAGTTTTAGGAAATCATCCATAAAATCATTTGTATATATGACAAAACCCACCATTCTATATATATATATAAACACCAAGTTTTGTTACCTTTAAATACATTAAGCATTCTCTTAATACATCTGATGCTACTAGCAAGAAAACCCCTAGTGGGTCGAAGCATTCAATACTTGATTTATCTGTAATGTATCTATATGAGACTAAAGTTTTAGAATACTTGATACCTTCCCTATCTAATATTGCAAAAATTGGGCTCAGAACACAACCCAAGATCTTACATACCATATTCTTACAAAAAATTAACATCAAACCCTAATTCAACATTCAGTTCTCTTCATCCCTATACCTTTCTTGATTCCTCCACAAAACCATGATCACCTTTGGAACATCATCAG
The DNA here is from genome assembly GCA_028749045.1 of Cupressus sempervirens. Classification (NCBI taxonomy): domain Eukaryota; kingdom Viridiplantae; phylum Streptophyta; class Pinopsida; order Cupressales; family Cupressaceae; genus Cupressus; species Cupressus sempervirens. The sequence continues at coordinate 875,984,402 of CM053787.1, forward strand.
ATTCATCCACATCCATGTAGGAAGGCAGTTCGAATGAGACCTTATTTCTGCTCATATTTTTCGTGTTAATGGTACATAATTCAAGCTCACTAAGGTCATCAAATATCACTCCTGGCTACACATAAACATTGAATAGATTAATGTAATATGAGACTCACTTGTTGTTTTCTTCTCCAACTATCCTTCTCCATCGTAAAAGAAAATTAACACTAGCCTCCATTTGTGGTCATTCCCTATAGAAGGCCAGGCTTTCCCTGACTATGAGGGATTGCCAACGAGGGGCCATCTCCAACTCTGCAAAGCCTAGAGGTAACCCCATATACCTTTCAAGTAATGGGATTCTAAATTTATCATCAATGCTATGTACCACCTTCTCCACTCCTTTCCTCCACACTAGGTTAAAAAGTTTGAAATAGAGCCTCACTATATCTTCTCTCTGGATTTTTTCCCTTATCATTACCCCTATGAAGGAGCCAATTATGGAGCTATTGGTTCTCTAGGTCGCGTTGTAGTAAAAAAAATCTTCTCCTATAGCTCTGATTATCGCAAAGTGAGTCATATCATCTACTGCCCTTAGCAGACGATTCCATCTCTCGGGTTTGACCTTCCCCAAAAAGGCCATTGTCCTATTTTTAGTTGAGTGAAAAACATGGATATTTGTCTCCATCCAAGCTGAGATTAGGGTGTTTAAGGATATCAATTTAAGAGCTTCTGTTGAAATGACTCCACCAACAACTATCCTAATATAAATCCTACTTCGCCTCTGCATCTAATATCCTCATTATTTGTCCTCTAACAAAACAATTGATGATTACTACCATCATTATGGATTAACACATATCACTTCTTAATGAAACCTCACATGTAGAATCCCTTACCTCATCGTACTCAACTAGCATGACATCCTATAAGTTTTGAAAACCGTTACCAGTAGTGGGATCCTTCAAGTGCCTTCTAATGATGCACTTTGTACAAAAGCTACAGTAAGAGAATATTATACAAAAAAATGCATCCATTAGGATAAGACTATAGAGGGATATGTATGAGAGATCTAATTAATTCAATACCTTATGTACATGAGATACCAAATTAATTAAACTCCTTATATCTCTATTTTATTGTAACCATTTCTACTTGTAAATAAACCTAGAGGGTCTTTAGCTACTAGGAAGGCTAAGTATTGGGGGAGAAGTTCTAATCTATATATTACAAATTGTATGTTAAAATTGAAACTCCATCCGCAGCCTTATTAGCTAACTCATCAGCTTTAAAATTCCCTTCTCTAAAAAAGTGAGTAATATGAATTTCCTCAAATTTATCTAATAACATGAGGATTTCTTGAAGCTTTGAATTTAGCACCCAATTTGGAGTCTTTTTCTTACTAACTGCATTAAGAACAATTTGAGAATTGCCTTCTATTATGATCCTAGACAAGCCTAATTTCTCACAAAGTTGTAATCCTTTCTCTATAGCTTTTAATTCAGCTATGTTGTTAGAAGATGGAGGCAGTGGCAAAGCTAACTTTGCTAACCATTTTCCATGCTCATCGTTGATAATGCAACCAATTTTGGATATCCCTGGGTTGCCCTGAGCTGCACCATCAAAATTCAATTTATGCCACCCTTGAGGGGGGAACCCACTTGCAGTTTGCTCTTGCCTCCTTATTGTGTGAAGAGTGAACCAATGGAGGGTTGATAATGGTGGGCCAATTTGTCTTCATGAACCCATCCCACATTGAGAATAAGCCTTCTTCTTTAGATGATTTCCTAAGATGAGCATTAAGCACTTCCACTATAGAAGCTTCTAATTTTAATAAAGACCTTTGTATGTTTAATGCTTTTTCTTGAAAGATGTGGCGATTTCTCTCCTTCCATAATTCCCAAAACACAATCGAAGGGAAAATATTCCAGAGCTTTTTATATACCCCACTATTGAATTTGTGGGCCATAAACTAAGCAACCCTTTGATGGAGTTTTGCAAAGGGGTAGCCCAGTCGAGATGAGCCCTAAGCCATTCCTAGCAATTGAGCACATAAGATCAATTGAGGAATAGGTGATCTACATTTTCATCGCTTTGCTTACATAAAACACACCAATGAGGGCCTATAATACTGATTGTTAATAACCTATTCGCAATCAAAACCCTCTTTTGTATGACTAGCCATAAAAAGAAGCCAGCCTTAGGAAGACATGTTGCATCCCAACACAGATTAAGCAAAATTTCAATCTTAGACCATTTCTGAGATTGAATGATAGTCTTATGTCCTTGTTTCAAACTATATGAGCCATCCTTAGATCCTTCCCAAATAAAGTTGTCCGACTTTGTGACTTGTGTGACATTTCTACTGGAAATAATCTTCTCATAAGCCTTTATAAGGTCTGGATCAAATTCTAGATTGTCCAACGAGCGCCACTTCCATTTTAGGACCCCATTCGAAACTTCTTTAATTTTTTAGTCCTTAACTTTACTACTCCACAAAGAGGTCAACCTTTTCTTAAGAATATCATTAGTGGGGGAGGATCTAATCAGAGGGAGTCCAGCCCATGACTCTTCCAAAAATAATGCCTTGTCACCTAATCCTACATCCCAAGTAAGAAATTTACTTATAAGACTCTGACATTTAGTCATAAAGTTCCAACATTTTTATCCTTTAGGGAGTCTATCCATTCTAAACAAGGATTCTGGGTTTGACGGGTTGAGATATTTGTTAAATAAGATTTTAGCCCATTTTTTATCAGATTCCTTATATAATCTCCAAATAAATTTTGCTCCCAAGGCCTCATTTTGCCATTGGGGCTTTTTAATACCTAGGCCCCCATACTCTTTTGACTTGCATATCTTATCCCATTTTATAAGGGCCAGTTTCTTATCTTCTCCTTTATCTTTCCATAAAAAGTTCCTAAGTTTGGACTTGAATGATGAAGACATCCAATTAGAAAGAGGTAAACAAGCCATAGGGAATATTGGGATGGCTGAGAGGACTAACTTGATCTTTGTAATTTTACCTGCCTTAGATAGCCATTTATTTTTCCAAATCCCAATTCATTTATCTACCTTTTCAATTGTGTCCTTCCAAACTTTGCAATGTTTTGAGCCTTTCTCTAGAGAGATTCCTAGATATTTGCAAGGAAATAGACCCTTTTTAAATCCCATGATCCTACAAATTGAATTCTCCATCTCTGAACTGGTATTCAAAAAGAAAATCTCATATTTCTCTTTGTTCACTTTTTGTCATGAGGCATCCATATAGGTCTGCAAAATATTTTTATAGCCCAAAGCCTCTTGAACTGAGCTTTTACATGGTAGGATGGTATCATCTGCATATTGTTGATGAGTAATGTTAGGGACATTCCTAGTTATAGTAATACCCAAAATCCTTTGTCTTAAATATGCATCCGAAATAGCCCTTCCAAAAGCTTCAGCCATAATGATAAAGAGGGAAGGTGAGAATGGGTCTCCTTGTCTAATACCCCTAGATATCTCGAAAAAGCCTTCTGGGGTCCCATTGATGAGAACACAAATTTTAGGCGTAGAGATAAACTTAAAGATTAGATTAATCCACTAATGAGAGAAGCTGAATGCTTCTAACACTATACATAGGAAGCACCAATCAACCATATCGTAAGCCTTCTATATATCTTGTTTCATTAGCATACATGGATCCTTGTCTCTGGTTGTTGAATGAATAGTTTCCTGAATAATAAGAATGCCATCCAAAATAGATCTCCCTGGGACAAAATCTGTTTGTTCTTTTGAGATTAGTTTTGGCAAATATTCCTTGAGTCTGGTAGCCATAATTTTCAAGAAGATTTTGTAAATTGTATTAGATAGAGCTATAGGGAAAAATTCACTGGGATGTTCCAACCCGTCCTTCTTAGGAATCAATGTAATAAAAGAAAAATTAATTTCTACCAACAATGATCCACCATTTCATGATGCTTCAATGGCTTTCTATAGGTCTGTTCCTAAAATATCCCAGCATTTTTGAAAGAAAAAAGCCTGAAAATCATTAGGCCCTAGCAATTCTTCAAGGTTCATATTAAAGACTGCAAGTCAAACTTCTTCAAGGGTGATTGGGTAGTTGAGATTTTTTTTATCTTTAGGGGTTATGAGTTTCAAAATGAATTTGAGCATATTGGACTGTGCTATCCTATTTGATCCTTCATAATTGTTGAGTAATTTCTTAAAATGGGAGACTAACGTATTTGCTATCTCTTGTGGATTTTTTGTGCACAAACCCAAGTTGTTAGTGATACTGGTGATTCTAGATTGAGCTCTATTGTAAATGGTTGTGTTATGAAAAAAATTTGTTTTACAATCTCCCTCGTGCAACCATTTCTCCCTAGATTTTTGTCTCCAAAAGGTTTCCTCTTTTGAAAGTATGTCTTCTTGTTTTGTCAAAAGTTCTTTTTTCTAAATGGTATTTCTCATAATCCATACCAGATCTAATGATTTCCTGGTTTAATTTTTTATATTTTCCTTCTATCTCCAATTTTTCTTTGAAGATATTATTAAAATGTTCTCTATTCCATCTTAAAATGTTTTCTTTTAACATTTTGAGCTTAGAGACAAAAATGAACATTTTGGAACCCTAAAAGTTTGCTTGTGCCCACCATATCTTGATTTGTTCAATAAATTTTGATCTTGAAACCACATTTTTTCACACTTGAATGGGTTTCTGGGTGCTTTAGATGGTTTCAATATTTCCATACATACCGAAAAATGGTCTGAACCTGCAAATGGCAAAATGGATGATATGAGATTTTTATTGTAATCCATAATTTTTCCTACTATAAAAACCTATCTAGTTTTTTTGCAATGAAAGCCTGGTCCTTCCATCTATTATTCCAAGTAACTATACCGTTACTTAATGGAATTTCTACCAAGCTTTGTTTATCTATCCAAGAGTTAAATTCCAATGAAGAAGATGTAAGATGTTGTATTCCTCGTACTTTTTCATTCAAGTGGATAATGGTATTGAAATCACCAACATGGCTATTTTGGTGACTATGCAACATCATACCTAATTCATCCCACACCTCTTTTTTCTTTATTGGATAGGTAGGTCCATATACATTAATTAAGATAAATTTTATATCAGATTTTAAACTCTATATGCTGACATAGATTGAGTTAAAGTGACTAACTAAATACTTCAATTCTATTATTCTGGGGTTCCATATGATACCTAGACCACCCGATGCAACCATTGCCTCAACAAATACTGAATCCCAAAAACCTAGGTTCCTTTTTAATTTGGAACCTTCTAACTTGTTTAATTTAGTTTCTTGTATTAAAATTATTTTTGAGTTAAAATTATTTAGGTATTGTTTAATTAGTCTTTTTTTGCTAGGGGTGTTTAGACCCCTAGCGTTCCATGTTGTGATCCTCATGATGCCCTAAGAAGGCACTTCCCCTTCTCCATATTTAGAAGCTCATCAATTTTCTTCTGTTCCCTTCTTAGTCCTTCAGTCTCTCGTAATTCCTTCAGAGTTTTCCTTCCTCTTTTTCCTTTCATCTTGCCAAAATTAGGGGAGCTCAGTCCTGCCTGATTCATACATAAACCCAGCTCTTGCAGATTTTCATCTACATCATGCACTAATGAAGTTATAGTATCTCCTATTGCTTGGAATTCCTCTTTCTCTATTTCTCTGCATAGCTCAATTCCAATATTTTCTTCATCCAATGCCTTTAGTTTATGTTCCACCCCATTTTTTTCTGATGTTCTATACTTCCCTTTTGTTATTTCTGGTTTATTCGCACTTTTCTTATCTAGTTCCATAAAACTATCCTCCATCTAAATTTGTAGTAAATCTCTTTGAAGATCATCAACTGTATAATCTTTCCCCCCCAGTTTGATGATTTTATGTATTAGTTCCTCTTTCTGGTGTATAGTACTATTGTTTATATTATTATAATTAAAGACCTAAATCAGTTCTTTAGATAACTGCTTGAGTTGCTTATAAACATTCTCTGGCACTTCTACTTCTAGAGGGGAATTTGAGTCCTTGTTTAAGAAGTTATGATCCTCTTCCAAAAGTAAGATATCTAAGCTTATGTCCTTCCCCTGCATCTCTGTCTTGCTTTCCTCTAGGATAAAGAGTGAAGTGGATAGATGACTGGGTGTTTGCCAAAATTTGGAGGCTCCTTCGAATCTCTTGTTGCCAGGAGTTGATAGATCTACCTCGATATTCCTATTTGTTTTTTGCTGTAGAGCAACCTAATTATCATACCACATAGTGCCTTCTTTCAATCTGTCTGTTAGAGATGAAAAGAGAAGATCAGTTTCTACTTCACCTATATCAAAATTCTCAATTATTTCTGAGACTTTGGCTTGAGTATCACTGATTTCCTTATCTTTGAACTTAATTTCTCCTTTTTGACTTGAAGTTTCCTTGAATTGGTTTTCTGCCCCTATTTGTTCTAGGATCAGAGAGCAGTTATCTTTTTCCTTCCCTTCAAATCCTAGCATCTTCTCCTGTGATTGTGATTCCTCTAACTGATTCCTCATTTTGTAATCGTCTTTAAGATTTGGTTGAGTTGTATATGAAGTTTCTTCTTGCATTGTACCCTTTTTTGTGATATCTCTGATATGAGTCACATTTCTATCTGAACCAATATCCTCCATATTTCAAAAATTATGTTGTATTTGTAAGTTGCCATATTTTCCATTCTTAGTTTTACCTACATTCCTTTTCTTCTTATCCATTTCCTTTCCCTTTTTTCTTTTCTGTCTTTTTATGAGTATATCATTAGCCTCCTTCTCTAACTGTTTCATAGGCTTAAGTACTATGATTGATTTAAGCCTTCTTCTTTTTGGGGAACATTCTTATGTATCTTTGAGTTCCTTCCCTTCTTTCTAATCTATTTGAGTATTCTACTACTTTGTAAGTGAGTTTTGTTCTTGAAGTCTTTTGTTCTTCATGATTCTTAGCCAAGGGAACTTGCTTCTAACATCCAAGGTCAGGGGAAGTATCTTGGGCATGATCTTATGTGCCTCATCAAATTTTAAAATGTCAACTATTTTCCCTTTATACATCTAAAAGAGGATACCATACTTAGCCTTACTAGTTATGAATTCCTTTTTAAATTCAAATGGGTGATTAAACTTAACATTAATTAGTATCTTGACACTGTTACAACAATAAAAGGATGCATCAATACCCTCCACCTCTCCAACTATAGATCCTATGCATTTAATAATATCCTCTTGACATAGTTCTGGAGGAAGAGAGGGCAGAATAAACCATGAAGGCATCTTGCAATCTATCTTTGCTCCACTAAAATTCTAAGACCATTCTATGAATTTAACACAATAACCATTGAAAAAGCATACAGAAACTAAAACAAACTCCTTTTTTATAGATTCATCTAAACATTGAACAAATAGCACCTTATCCAAAAAAAGTGATATACTTACTTGCTCCTCCCAGATTTCCTCCAGCCAGTCAGATAAGAGAAGGAGATCATGCTGTGGACCATTCCAAATTGTGAATACTCCTCCCTTGAGGCATTTTTTCCACGTATTATCAATTTCTTTTATCGATATCCTTGTCAGATCTTCCAAGTTTTTACACAATCCAGCGGACGCTTTAGGGTTTGGTGCCATTTTTTGGTTATAAATTTTCCGGTGAGGAGGGACGTAGGATAGAGGCAAATCAATTTTGGTAGACATCCTCACCATCTGGGGTGTTGCTAGATATTGCTAGCTAAAGGGTTTAGTGGTAGGCTCCATGCATGCGTATTTTGTTAAATTAAAGATCTAAAATTGGTTATCCAGATGCTCAAGTGTGAAAAAAAAGTGCTGGTTATTGCAGTAAAGTACCTCTAGGCTTTCAAAGGAGGCTATTAGACATGAATATGTGCATTGATTAATCTACTTCCCTCTATTATTTGTTTGGCTAGGAGGCTTTTCATCGTATTTATTTAGGACCTTAAAACTGTTTCCTATTTTGATTTTGAATTGTTTGGCATGGTTGTTTTGAGGTGTTTTTTGATGCCAATTTCTGCCTTCGACTAGTTGCGGTCCTTGCCATTGCTTCCCCTAACCAAATAAACTCCTTTTCCATTATTTTTGCAGAAATTTCTTCCCATGATTCTTTGTTGGTTTTTGGAAGTTTGGCATTTTCGAAAAAGCAGAGCATATAATTAATCATGTTAATATTATCTTTAAAAAAAGTTATTAAAGTTTTAATGAACCTCACTATTTCAGATTTAGGTACCACCTTTGATTAAAAAATAATCAAAAAATAGTCAATAAAATCATAACATTATAAAATTTATATTTTTGAAATTAGGACAGTGAGAACTTTAATGGGTTTTTGTTTTGTAAAAAAAATTGATTAGGAAGACCCTCTAAAATTTATGGCAAGGCCTAAATTTGTTAGTTTAGTGTCTTAGCCAAATCTTGAGAGGTCAAGGCATAGGCTTGGTCTCACCAAGCCTATCCTGAACTAAAATTTTAGGTGGGAGAAGAATCTCTCACCCCGTTGTGTAAGAATAGGCACCCATTATTTGAAATTCAAAAAATAGGTGGTCATTTTGAAAAAGTAAAATCAACATTTAAAATTTCAAAAAAAATTGAATTTTTAAAAGTTAGGCACTGATTTTTTTAAAATAAATAATGGACACCTGATTTTTAAAAAATGAGTGCCCATTTTTTATTCTTTTGAAAAGGAGTACCCATTTTTTAAAAATTCAAAATTTTTTATTTTTTAAAAAATGGGTACCCAGTTTTTTAAAATAAAAAATGGGCACCCAATTTTTAAAAAAATAGGTGTCAATTTTTTGAAATTTGGATTGGGCATCCGAGACTAATATGGGTGCCCATTTTTTTAAAATGGGTGTCCATTTCTAAAAGAGCATGATCTCAATCCATGGACTTCCATAGTTTTAAGACCCAAGTTCTTGTTTCTACCCTACTATTAGGTATGACCTTGTTAGAGGATTTAAATCAGCTTGTTAGGAGTGGCCTTGTTTGAAGTCTTCAAACACTTCAATCTTGAAATGTCACCTTGTTAAAGGATTTACAAAATGGCTATTAAGTCAACTCTATTAATAGATTTCTTTACTGCCACAATGGTTAGAAGGTAAGACTAATTTGACCTAATTTATGAAGCAACTTCCTTTGCAAACTTAGATCTTTATCTTTGTTTTGGCTTGACCTCTAGATCCTTACTGATTAGAATATTCTTTGTAGCTTATCTTTCACACTTTCTTTCTCTTCCTTTGCTCATATGTCCATCTTACTACTTGTTCTTTATCCTCACTATTTAAACTTTCATATATATCATAAGCTTTGATAAGTCAGCTTGAATATGCTTTCAAATAATCAATAAACATCCAAATAGTCACCCTCAAACAATTAATTATTGGACATCTCGTATTTTGTTCCCACTCGGTCAATATTAGGATTGAATTCTTTGTTAATACTGAAAGTCCTTTGATGCCTGACCATGTGGTTAACACTGCAAGTAGGTTATCCTTTATTAACCAACTACTTAGTTAATATCGAAATGATCTTCATTACACGATTGCTTGGTTAATACTGAGATATGCATCGTTAATACTACCAGTCCTTCATTGCTCAATTAATACTAACATTTGTGTAATATCAATGGAAACATGCAAATGAAGAATTGTTTCCAACAAACTCCCTCTTTGGAATTGATGGCAACACAACATGTCAACATAAATCGATAAAAGTATGAGCACTTTAATAATATCCTTAGTTTCATTTTGATTCTCATCCATAATTACTCCCTCTATGATTCTATCTAGATTTGTTTCAACTACTTCTAAATTGAATTCTTTCTCTTGCATCTATCATCAATTTGTTGTGGACTATTGTCATTTTCTCCCCCTTTGGTGTAGATTCCATCAACTAAATACAAAATTGTCCCTCTTTTTTACTTCAACTTTCCCTTGTAATTTTCCTTTTTTGACACAAAAATCTCCCTCTTTGACATCAAATCCCAAAGTATACAAATTTTGAAGTTGTTATGTACCTTTTATATTGAGTCATATGCACTATGTTTTGCATTTCATGCCTAAAGTGTAACATTCTACATCAACTTGATAGATCTTCAATGGAACTTGGTTGATGCATCACTATCTTTTGCTTTAGTGAGTATCAGATAGAGGAATAACCCCTAGTTTACCTCTTAGATATATAAATGCATATTTAAGTAAAGCCTTAGTAAATATATTTGCTGCCTGCTCCTTGGTGTTCACATATTCCAATCTCACCTCTTTTTCTTGAACCAGTTCCCTTATTTAATGATATTTGATTGCAATGTGTTTATTCTTTGTGTGCATCACAAGATTTTTGGATATTTTGATTGCACTTGTGTTATCACAATAGATAACCACTAGTTCCTTTATTTCCTCCTTCATACCTAACAATAGTTTCTTGATCTATATTATGTTAGAATAATTGACTTCTACAAAAATGTACTCTTCCTTTCTTGTTGATTGAGAAATATAATTCTATTTTTTGCTTGTCCAAGACACTAATCTCTCTCCAAGAAATAATGTTCCTCCACTAGTAAATTTTTTGTCATCAATGCTTCCTGCCCAATCTACATCAATATATGTTCTTAACTCAAGATTTCCTCATGTCTTATACCATAAAACATATTCTTTAGTCCATTTTAGGTACCTCAGAATTCTTTTTAATACAACCATATGATTTTCTTTAGGATTTGTAGAAAACCTTAGAACTATGCCAAATTCCAATGCAATATCAGGTCTAGTGTGTGCCACTAATTGATGTTTTCCAATTATTGATTTGTAGGTAGTCTAATTTACCTCCTTTGAATCATCATTCTTTAATAGTTTATGTCGAATAGATATAGGTGTTCCAACTAGTTTAAAATCTTCCATTCCAAATGCTTTCAATTTTTCCCTAATGTACTTTGATTGAGTGATTAATATTCCATCCTTCATTTCATGAACTTGTAGAACCACAAAGAATTTAATCTCTCCAAACATAAACATTTCAAATTCTTTCCCCATTTCTTCAGCAAATGACTTTCACAACATCTCATGTCCTCCAAATATGATATCATCCACAAATATTTCTGCTAGTAGTATCTTATCATGTGGTCATTTCTTTATATACTAATTACTATTATAATTTTTCTTTTCAAAACCAATTCTTACCATATTTCCATGTAGCCTTTCATACCATGATCTAGGAGTTTTCTTTAATCCATATAAAGCTTTGTGAATTTACATACCATGTCTCTTTTGCTTGGATCAATGAAACCTTCTAGTTGTTCAATGTAGACTTCTTCTTCCATGATTCCATTTAGGAAAGCTGATTTTACATCGATCTAATATAATTTTAATCCCTTTGTGAAACATATACTAGTATTATTCTTACTCCTTCGAGTCTTGTAGTAGGGGAAAATGTTTCACCATAATTAATACCTTCTTCTTGTGCATGACCTTTGAATACTAGCCTTTCCTTGTTCCTTGTTACTTCTCCTTTCTCATTCAACTTATTTCTTAATAGCCATTTTGTACCAATCACATTCTTATCCTTAGGTTTAGGTACAAGAGACTAGGTTTCATTATTTTCTATTTTCTCAATTTCTTCATTCATTGCATCTATCCAACTTTCATTTTCTAAAGAATCTTTTATAGATGTAGGTTAAAATTCACTAAGAAAGCATATACCTTTTAATTTTTTCCTTGTTAGTATGCCATTTGTCTCTCCTCCAATTATTTTTTTAGGTGCATGATGTCTTCTAAAAAATTTTGCAAGTCTTGTATCTTTCTTTCTTGATTCTAAACTATGTTCACTTGGCTCTCCATGATCTTCTTCTTTTTTCTTGAGCTCATCTTCTTGATCTGTCTACACTTGAGCTACACTATCTATGACTTGGGTTATATTGTTTATGACTCAGATTCCTTAGAATGATTTGGATGCAACTTAGGTTATACTATTTGTGACTTGGGTTGCACTTCCAAATATTTGCTAGGTTCAATTTTATTTTGTATGTCTTTAACTAATTGTGGTAAAGCCTCAGGCTCCTCCTCATAGCAAACAAACTTTTTGTAATCTTCAAGTTCTTTGCTTCTTTTTTCTTCACTTATTTTTGCAAACTCATCAATCTTTACATGTGCACTCTCTATGACTTTCTTAGTAGTTAGATTCAAAAAATTGTATGCCTTACTTTTATTGTTGTACCTTAGGAATATAACTTCATCACTTTTTGCATCAACTTTTTCTTGCCTTATATCTTTCAAGAATAACATTTTCTTCCAAACAATCTGAGATAACAAACATTAGGCTTGTACCCATACCATAATTCATAAGGTGTTTTATTTGTACATTTCTTCAGTTGAACTCAGTTCAATGTATGAGATGTTGTGTTGATTACTTCTGTCTAGTATTTTGGTGCAACATTCTTCTTAGTCATTAGTGTTCTTGTACATTCCATGATGGATATGTTCCTTCTTTTTGCTATACCATTTTTATTTGGAGTTCTAGGTGTTGATACATGTCTTTTGATTCCTCTTTCATTGTAGAACTCGTTGAATTAATTTGAGATGAATTCACCTCCTCTATATAATCTCAAGAATTTTAGATTCTTCCTTGTTTCTTTCTCAACTCTAGGAAAACACCATTTGAACTTTTGAAAAGTATCATATTTATCTTTTAAAAATATTATAATCATCATCCTAGAATAATCATCAACAAATAGAATTAAGTATATGTCTCCAAAGTAGCTTTCTATAACTCTTGGTCCATAAAGATCTATATGAAATAGTTCCAAAACTTCTTTAGAATTGTAGCAATTACTTATGAAACTTCTTTTTCTCATATTTCCAATCTGACATTGTTTGCACATGCCAATCTTAGGTTTCTTCAGATTTGGTATGCCTCTTACTCTTTTATTCTTACTTATGGTAACTAGGTTATCAAAGTCAACATGAACATCCTCTTATACCATAGTCAACTTTCTTCTATCTAAGCTAGAAAACATGTACTTTCAATGAGGTCTAGGTAAAACAAATTAGCTTTTGTCTAATTACCAGTCCCATCTAGGTTTCCTTTTTCCATCCAATAGTTTAGCTTTGTCATTCGTTAATTATACCTTATATCATATATTGTTCAATTGTGAAACACTAAGTATATTATGTCTTAGTCCTTCAACCCATTACTTTAGTCAATGCTATGATTGTTTTTCCCTTTACCTAACATGGTTCATTATTTCCAATTCTAATGCTTCGACTATCATAGTGTTCTAAATGTTCAAACTTTGTTTTGTCACCAGTCATGTGACAAGAACAACCACTATCTATTATCCATGTATCATTTCTGCTAACATTAGAGATAAGTGTCATCTTTTAATTTTCCTAATTATCAAATTCATCCTTAACAACAATTTAGACTACTTCTTCTTCATTATCATCACTATCAGAATCTTTAGCAATATAACAATATTTCTTTTGTCTTTTTAGTCCTTGTAGTTCTTGAATTCTTTCTCACCTTTGAATTTGCTATATCTTTTCTCATCTTTATATTCTTTGTTTGGACATCTTGTAGCAATATGACCAACTTCTTCACATGAGAAATAGATCAATGAAATTTTGCCTCTGGATTTTCTTTTTCTTTTGATACTTTTTTTCTAGTAGGGCTTCAAAGACTTCAAGGTTTTTGTCTAATTTATCTTCTTCTTCGTTGTCAACCTATTTTCTTTTTGAGTTTCCTCCTTTTCTACCAAGAGTTAGTTTGGCTTTGAATGCAGATTCAAGGTCGCTAGGATTAGGAACATAGTTATCAAAGTTATCCAATTCAAATTCACTCAATATTCCCACAAGTACATCTAAGGTTATATCATTTGTAGGATTGCATCTCATCTTTTGAATTTTTGAAACTCTAATTGCATAAATAGGAAGAAGAGTTATTAGTACCTTGTTGATCACTATTCCATCAATCATATCTTGTCCTATAGCTCTAATAACACTGATATTTTCTTTGATTCTTTCATTGTATTGGACAATGTTCTCACCTTCTTTCATTTTTATTCAATCAAACTTGCCTCTCAAGCTCTCTGCCTTGGCTCTTTGCACATTTTTATAACCTCTGTTGACTTTTTGCATCTTTTCCCACATATCAAATATAGTAGGACAATCTTTAACCTTATCAAATTCAAAATATTTTAGAGGGGAAGATATATCAATCATTATTATATTATGATCCTTAGCTTCTTGCATTTGTTCCATAGTCATGGGTTTAGAAGGTGGCACATATTTGTTCTCCAAATAGAATAGACCAACAACACTAATGCTTGATAGATGCAGCTTCATCAATTCCTTCCATGGTGAAAAGTTGTCTCTCTTAAGCTTAGGAATCTCCCTTCTGTAAGACATCTTTATCTTTAGCTTAGGTCCTTGAAACCTTTCCTACAAGCACCAAAAACTATGATACCAATTGTTGGAAATGAAGAGAGTAACTGAGAGGGGAGGGGTGAACTAGTTACTACAAAACTCTCCTTTAACCTTAGATGTCAAATCAAACTTTTCACTGATCATGCAATATTGTTTATCTTAGTTATAACTAATTCAATTTTGAAACTTGGTTAACAAAGCAATCTTGTGAATATTAATCTATTTTAACCTTTAGTAACTTAGTTGCAAAAACATATAGCATTAATCAAATAGCAGAAATGTAAATGACACCAAGAAATAATGTGGAAAGCTAATTTGGGAAAAACCACTATGCAACTAGTTAAAATATTTTTCACTCTTCTAAAGTGACCCCTATTAGGAGCTAACCATATTAAAGGTTACAATACATATTGTTAGGTATGACCTTTTTAGAGGATTTAGATCACACCATTAGAAGTGGTCTAGTTAGAGGTCTTCAAACACTTCAATCTTGAAATGTCACCTTGTTAAAGGATTTACAAAATGATGGTTAAGTCAACTCTATTAAAAGATTTCTTTACTGCTACATGGTTAGAAGGTAGCAATAATTTGACCTGATTTATAACGAAACTTACTTTGGAGATTCAAATCTTTATTCTAGCTTAACCTTTGGATCCTTACTAATCAAAATATTCTTTGCAGCTTATCTTTCATACTTTCATTCCTTGCCTTTAGTCATATATCAATCTTATTCCACATCTTACAACTTTTTCTTTATCCTCACTATTTGACCTTTCATGTATATCATAAGCTTTGATAAGTTAGCTTGAATACCCAGTCAAATAATAATAAACATCCAAATAGTTGACCTTAAACAATTAATTATTAGAAAATTTGTATTTTGTTGTCACTTGGTAAATACTAGGATTGAATGCTCGATTAATACTAGAATTCCTTTGATGCTTGACCACTCGATTAATGCTATAAACATGGTATCCTTGATTAATCAACTACTCAATTAATACCAAAATGTCTTCATTACCAAATTGCTCAATTAATATTGAGATATGCATGGTTAATACTACCAATCCTTCATTTCTTGATTGATATTGACATTTTTGTAACATCAATGGAAATATACAATTGAAGAATTGTTTTGAATAGAGAGGAACTGAGGAAATCACTAAGAAAGTGAAAATTTATGGCCATTCAACATAATGACACATTGTATCAAGAAGTTGATACATAATGATATTTTGATGATGGAAATTATAATGAAAGTGATGTAACCATTGCGTACATATTGGAGAAGAACAATATTCTAAATGAAGAAGTTAAATGACTGAAAAAATAACATGTAATCTAGGCTATGTGAAGTGAGTGAACAGAAAAAGAAAGTTGAAGAAGACAAGGCTATGGTTGAGGAAGACAAAAGAAAAATGACTATTAGACTTGAAGAAAGGTCATTTGATGTACAAAATATTACAAATACTTAGCTAGACATGATGAATTAATTGATACTTTCTAATCAGGAATTGAATAGGAAAGACAATGAGATATAAAATCAAAGATCAAACAGTGATTGAGGAATGAGTTAATATCTAAGAAAGAACTTGTGGAAAGAATGAACAAGCCTAGTGAATCAATAAGGTATTTTAAAGAATTGATGAGATCACCTAGGTCATCTAGTAATACCTCTGGATTGGGGCATATAAAGAAACATTCATCTACTAAAGAAAGAGAATCATCCAAGAGTGGAGAGCTAGGAAATGCAAAATCAAAAAGCAAACCTACATGATATCACTGTGGTAAACTTTAAAATACTACAAACATTTTCTAAAGCAAGAAATGTATGAAAAGTCCTAAAACTAAGTTTATTGGTAATTTTTTTTATTGAATTAAGAAAGGATATCGATTACAAGAATGTAGATCAAATATGAGAAATATACCTACTACACCTAGACTTATGGGATATTGCCACAATTGTCAAAGGTATGGACATAGAGAACATGAATGTAGATCATAGGAAATAGCTAACTTTACAAGAAGAAGGAGGATAGTGCACTTAAGAAAGTATGTTTCAATTGTCACAAGGTTGGACATATAAAAAAAATTATAGGACCCAAGCATCAGTATCAAATAGTGAACACATCAAAGGTAAAAGAAAAGTGGATATTGAAAAAACAAGCAAGGAGATGTTTCAAACCTAGAAACAAAAAGTGGAAGCTAGGAGCAATGGAAAAAATGAAGATAGGATCACCCAATCCAATAGAGAAGGTGATCACACCACCTCAAACTAATCAAGAAAGTTATGTAAGGAATTGTATACTTAATGACTTATCTTACATTAGTTCCTAACATAAATTATGCCAAAGTTCATAGCTACTTGAAAAGAGATGCATTAGAATAGATTTATAGAGAAAAAAGTGCAATGAAATCATTTATATTTTAGGTTTTGAGCTTTAGTAATACTATATGTATTGACTAGGTTAGATGGCATTGACCAAGCTATATAATGTAGATTGAGCTCAAAAGTATAATGACAACCAAGATTGTTGGATTCCACCTAACAGAAGACATACAATTTATGGAGAACCTAACTTGAATGAATGGAGGTATATATCGAGAATTTGAAGACATTTGACACACCTTGCATTCATATTTTGAGAGCACAAAGCAACTTGAGAAACTTTCAAAGCAATTTCAAGGCAATTAGTAGTGGAAGAGTGATTGAGTAGTGATTTCTAGTTGTACCAAATTTCTCAAAAGGAAAAGTCTCAAAACTCTAACACACAAAAATGGTGTCATCATTATCTAGAGTGAGGAATCAAGGAAAAGAAGTAAGAAATTTTCAATTGGCGAAGAGTGACATTTTTCCTCCACCTAAATATTATACTATTCCTAAAATTGCTATGAGAGGAGATTCGATGGGTGTGTTATCTTTGTTACTGCTTTAGGTTATTATGATCCATGATGTAAGGAGTTGTATATGTGCAAAATTGGTGAATTTGGAGACTACGAGATCTGTGTAGCATATCAAAAATTGTGTGATGGAGTACTAAAGGATGAGTTTAAAATTGTTGAGAGGAAAGGGTTAATGCATACCCTAGATTTTTTGAGAAATTTCAAGATTGAATGGATCAAGGTGGTTCTGATCAAAATTCATGATATGGAGTTATGGCTAGAGAATGAGCTGATCAAGATTATGAATAAAATGATTCATGATGTTATTGGGTGTCCAACATTTGATAAGAAGATAATGGATTGCTAGAGTAAAGAAGAAATTGAGGCAAACATAAAAGCTAAGTGGAATGGATGAGGCATGTCTATTTAAACCATCACAAATCCATTAATTGAGTTTGGTGGTGAGAGTAAACTCTCATAAATTTTATAAGCCAAGTAGACTTAATAGTGTATCATGTATGGAAGTTGATTAGGCATGGAAGATTGTGATGAAGGGTCATGAATATGATACTTCTAAGTTACAATAGTTACAACTAGCAAAAAACCTAGCATAAATCAGGAAACAAAGAATTTAATGTGTATATTTAGATAATTGATTATGTGTGTTTTCTTTTATACTGAAAATTATTTTTCAGCTATTGGAAATGTTGTATGGGAACAAGGAAAACCTTCTACAAGGAAGATCAATGAGTATATAATGAATTTGGGAGAAAATTTTGAGAATGTTCTAGATGGATATTTTGAAGAATTGAAATAGAATATGAGAAAGATACTAAGGATATCAACATCATTAATTGAGAAGCATTATAATGATGTATGTTTTCTAGTTGATATTGATAACACATTTGTACAAGTAGTTAAGACAAAAAAATCATGGCTTAAACTTTTTGGCTATGAAATTGATAAAAATGATGAGTGCAGAAATTATTGCATTACCATATGAAGAAGTAGATACAAAGGCTGAGCCCTTTGGAAAATATGAAAAAGAAAAAGCAAGAATAACTATTGAAATTAAGATTTCTTCTACTAAAAAGAACAGAAAGAAGATGATTGAAGACATAGAAGAGAAGCTAGGCACACAAGCTAAAGGAAACGAACCTTTGACGCTAACTCAAGGACTTGGAGAAGACCAAGACAATGGAAGTGATGTAGAGGAAGAGGAAGAAAGTGAAGAGAAACAAGGAAAATACCTAGCACTTATAAGTCCACCAGCTAAGAAGGCCAACATAGTTGAGCCTAAGGTGAGAAAGGTAGAAAAGAAGATAAAATCTAAGCCCCTTTCTCCTCCTACACCACTAAGAATGAGAACTAGGGTAGAAGCAAAAAGTAGTGTTAAGCTATCATTGAAGAAAGGTGTGATAAAGATTACTAAGTTGAGAAAAAGTCTAAGTGGCAAAAGTGCAGTTAAGAGGAAAATGCCAGCCACCAAAAATCAGCCAAGGAGGAGAAGGCTAATAAAGCAAAAAGAAGATGAAGAGGACCAAATATGATGAACCTAGTCACCACTAAACCATTGTACATACAAAGCATAAAATAATTGATGAGACATGTGACAATATCAGAAACTCTATAGGAATATAAAACATTAGTTTCTTAAAGTATGATAAAATGAGTGCCATTGACAAATCAAGAGTATAAGAGGCCATGTTAGAGATGATGGCTAAGAACAAGCGAACACCATCAAATATAGGAAGAAAGGTTCCTAGTGATTTTTATAGTAGAATTGATGGCAAGTAACAACATGATATTTTAATTGAAAGGCAAAAAAGAGAAGGCACATTGGCCAAAATAATGCATGAACTAACAAATAAGGAAAAGAAAACATTTTTGGAGAAATATAGAAATAGATTTGTTCCTAAATTTAGAACATTTATGATTTTGCAAAATAAATTTAAGGTTATTGTTCAACAAAATGATTTTTTGTGGAAGATCATTTTTGGATTAACTATGAGAAGAGTTGAACATACAAAAAAGGAATACATAATTATAATTGAGGATAATCATAGTGAGAAAGAGGATTTAGGTGTGCCAAGCCCTCAAGGAAATATATCACCTATTCATGCATCTACACTTGACAGTGTTGTCATTCAACAAATAAAGGACTATCCTAAGATATGAAAAACTCAAGTCTAAGTGGTTGATCTTATCAACAAATAGAGAAGATTGAGTAACAACTCCAACAGGCCTCTCAAACAAAAGGAAACTAATGTAGAGCTATCTACTACAACTCAAATAGGACCACATGTCTCAGGACCTCTAGATGAGAGAATTAAGGAGACTATATAGAGAGAAGTAGAGAAAGAAAAAGAGAATGTAGTTTCCTAGGTAGTGTTGAGTGCTACTATTTCTATTCCTAATACTGATATGCGTGCTAGATTGAGTGTGAAATTCTTTCACCTACTCTAACTCAAACCATGTCAAGAAACAGCACTCCAAAGAAAGGAAAAGGAAAGAATAAAAATGATAGTTCTCTAGGTAATGTTATTACTGTGGATAAAGTTATAGAAATGTTGAAATGGGATCTAAATAATCTCACATTTGAACAAACTATCATCTTGCAAGATATTCTCCCAAGAAAGAAAAAGAAATATGAGATGAAAAGAGAGCAACAACAAAAAAATGTGTTGCATGATATCAAGAACATATTTTTTGATGCTTTTGGTATTGAGAATATTGATGAATAGACCCCCATTATATCTTAGTTAGTGCAAATAGTTGAAAAAGTCAGCACTAAGGATGTTGAGGCAAATAAAAAACTTATGGCCTCATTTGAGAAGAATTTTAAAAAGAACATAATGGAGAAAGTTTCTATTGTAATTGTAGCAAGAAAAGTAGAGTTGTAGGAACTAATATAGAATCTAGAAGAACTTGTGAAAAAGATACAAGATCTATACAATATTCTATGTGATATGCCAAGATTTACTAACAAATTTCAGAAAAATATTTAGAAGATTCAAGTTGACACAATGTTGTCACAATTTTTAATCTCTCAGTCACTTGGATCAAGTTATATGCATTACAATAGATTGTTGTTTGTACAAGGATGATTGATCGAGCTACATACAACAGATAGCAAAATGCAGGCCAAACTTATATCCATACAATCAATGTTGACACCTCATTTGGAGGTTATGCAATGAGAGGTATCTTTAGCAAAGGATCTAATCCAAAGAAATCATAATCCTTCTATTGCTAATGTTTTAATTGATTTAGCAAAAAATTTGGAGATAAAGATTCAATTTTTAGAATTATTAAGAACCACATGGGATCATGCTCTTGCCATGATTATTCAAACCCATAAACCATTTATTGATAAATATAGTTTGATTCCATGTACTCAACCCCAATAGGAAACACCCCAACAATAGGCATAAGTGACAAAAACAAGGGGGGATGAAATGAAATGAGTTAGAAGGGGGAAAGAAAAGAAAAACAAGGGGGAATGATGAGGAAAGATAAGATAATAGAATGGACAAAATTAGAGATACAAAGGAGCTCAAAATCTCTAAAGTCAGACAAGGTATGACTATCTTTGATTCATGTAAAGTATGTATTGTATATTGTGTTGTAAAGAAAATTTTTGAAGTTCTATAAGAACCAAGTCATAGGCTTAGGGGGATTACTATTATTTTTTAATGTAAAGATCTCTAATTTTTTTTGTCTATTAGTGTTAAACACTTAGTCATAAATAAGGTAGAGTTAGTTGGTCATCACACCAACTAAGCTACTCTATATAAGCTGAGTCATGTAAAGAATTTTAAATAATCATGTATAAGTCAAGCTCTATAGGAGACAAACAAGTCTTTGGTCGCCGAGTATTTCAATATAAGCTAAGTATAGTTAATGTCAAGAAGACAAAACACATAAATGCCAAGTCATATAGAAGGAGTCGAGTTAGTTAAGATTGAGTAACAGAAGGAAGAACAATTATGACCAAGCATCAGAGACAATATGTGTCAAGTAACACTGAGTGAAAAAAAAAATGTTTGGAATGGTACAAAATTTGAGGTAAACAATTTTTGAGTTGACATGTAAATCACATTTAATGATTGTAGAGTTTGTTACAAATATTGTTATGCATTTTGACGTGGATCATCGATCCCTATGAAGAGAGGACAGCCAATCAGATGAAGAGGAAAAATGAAAACATCTAGAAGACTCTATAGATGTCTTTAAATAGGAAAATCCAAATCCTCTTTTCATAAGTGGAATAAGAGAGCATGGATGATAATGTGAATTGTGCAAAGGATGCAAAGGAGTTAAGTTTTAAATGTTGTAAGAGAAATTTGTGAACAAAATAGAGTTAGTGACCTAATGAAGTAGTAAAGGACAAAATAAATATATATTAGATAAAAGAATAGATCAAAGATCAGAAAGAGGGGATCCATAATCAACATTGTAAGTGCAGACTGAATGATAAAGTACTGAATTAGTTTTGACGTATTGAAAGGGCAAATCTCTTAACATAGTTGTTTTAACATACCTTTGTAAATCTCTTAACTAAATCCTTACATCATTGGTGTAAAATCCTTTAATCAAGGTAAGACCTAATAGTATTTTAAATATTTTAGAAAAGTAGACCTATCATAGGGCAGATCATCAAAAGTGATCAAAATTGTAGTCCTAACAAGTTAACTTTATTACTGCGGCAGTGAAGATTTATGGATTTCATCCCCACCCCGGTCTTACCTTCACCTTGGAGGGATTCAGGGTTACCAAATATTTGTGTGTTTACATTTCATGGATGTGATAATTACTTCGATTTATTTCACCATTTGATATTTCAAGTCATGTTATGCATAAAGTGGATATGAGATAGTTAATATGGTGAATACAATCAGGTTGTTTTGAAGGATTAAAGTTTTATAGATCCTGATTCATCCTCCCCCTCCTCTTAATATCATTTTTTTGAATAAGAATACCAATAGTAATTTCATACCTTTCTCACTCATGCACCTAAGTCTGTTGATCCATAGTCTTTTTTCAAAATCTCCAACATCTGTTTTGATGTTCTTCTTGCTCTAACTATTCCTAAACATTCATTTTTCTCTAAAATAATTAAAGTAGAGGGAACAATATGACCTATACAAAGATATAAGGTCCCTACTTTCACACATTTTTCTACTACCAAGGAAATTTTTGAAGCCTAATTCCAATTTTATTATTAAAAGTAAATGTGCAACCCTCATTGCCTAGTTGCCCTACTAAAATGTAATTCCTACTCAATAGTGGAACATTTATTTAGTATCCAATGATTCCCATTCTACAACTTAATCTTAATTTTACCCTTTTTAACAATCTAATAGGGTTCATTATCTCCATAATAAACAAGCCCAAAATCCCCTTGGGCATAATGAAGAAAGTAACCTCTATGGGGAGTAGCATGAAATGAAGCCCCTAAATCTAAAGCTCATGAATCGTTAACTTTTTCTAATGAAAGAAGCAAAGCATCTTGTAATGATCTCTTTTTATAGGGCATAATAATTGCCAATTAGGGTTATTTGTATAATGGGATCATTAAACATATTATCGAATTTGTATCATAATCAATCAAATTCAATTTAATTTCTTGTGTGAAAATTACATTACTTTTCTAATTACTAAGGTTATTCTTAGATGGTAGATTTATTGTGTGGAGGGCCTGTGAAACAGACAACATGCAGTATCCCTCAAGGCCTAACCCTAGTATTAGGATAATTTTACATGAGCCTAAAATTACTCTACCTTTCCCTTCCACAATCTCTTTATCCAAAAACACCTTAGTATGGAGCAAGAGATGAAATTTCCATGTTGAAATAAATATAATTTATTTTCTTTAATACCGATATTTTTTTCAATCTATAATTATTATGAAATATTTATATGCTCCTTACATATATATTATATATGTATATATTCATGTGTATATAATGTATTTAACATATTAAATTCATTATTGATTATATATATATATATATATATATATATATATATATATATATATATATATATATATATATATATATATATATATATATATATATATATATATATATATATACTTATCTATTTATACTTATATTCATATATATTTATGTATTTATATACTCTTTTATATAGATCTTTCATGTTCCTATAGACCTATATCCTCCATATATATACTTTTTCCTAAACCAAATATTTTAGTCATATATACTTTTTAGGCTCCTAAATAACATATTAAGTTGGCCACATTAAATAATATATCAATATTATGGGGTATAATGTTCATTATAACAAGTGTCTAATTTGATAATTCTTTACTATTTGATATGATTATTACTAAATTATTTATCAATTTCTTCTAATCACACCACTCCATGATTCTAATGGATACTTGGTCTGATTCTCAACTATAAGAAGCATGTGGTCCTATACCAAGAACAACATATCATCTATTATTTTGGATCTTGTCTGAATATATTGCATATGCTGAAAATGTTATGTTTATATTATGAATGTTGAGAGATTATGTTATAACCTTTGGAAGGATACATATGTATCAGTCATTTCTTATGCACTTTTGGTGTAGAATCTATATTTCCTTCATTAGCTCTATATTAACACTTATTAATGCCAAATTCAACTACAATTGCATCCTCTTTATTTTCCCTTCTTTCTCTTTTTTTTTGTATGGTATTATATTATTATTTTTAAGATATTTTTTAGTCAAAATTATCTCTCTGTCCATGATTGGCTCACGCTTTTAGAGAGTATATAAGACTTTATATTTTTGTATTGATTATTTGGCTTGTGCTTTGTTGATGCCACATGGATCCCTTGTGCTTTAGTATTTTTTATGCTTTATTTGTTTTCAAGTTCTTCAATGCCTATGTCTTTGCCATTTTTTCTTTATATATTTATGTGTGTGTACTTGGCTATGTGCATTTTCAAATGATGGTTTGTGTTCTCATTCAATAAGTTAAGTATTTTCTGAAGCATAAATATTAATAAGTAGGAGATATTTTCAAAATAAGTCAAATTGTGATATTGTTCTCAAGATTTGACTACATATATATTAGCTTAGATATTATTTTATTTAGTAAATAAAATCAATTCATTACTAGTGATTATTATAATTTTTATTGTTATGATTTCATATGTAGCTATTTGATTAGTTGATATTAACAAATATCATATATATGTTATTATTAGTAATCAATATATTTTAATCAATTATTTAAATGTTTATTAGAGCTATCCTAATCTTTATTTAATTGACTGGTTATAAATATTGTCTCTTACAAGTTCTATTATATGATATATTTATAAATATATTGATAAGGTATTTATTCTAATTATCATGATCTAACATTAAATCTTTTTATTAGATGTGATATTACACGTTCTCTTTTGATTTATTACTTACCACATTTGTCTCCTTGTTTCCTTCTTGTTTGTCTCCTTCATTGTTCTTTCAAGTCCAACAATATTTCTTCTTGTGCCCTAGTTTCCCACAGTACTAACAATCTCATGATTCTCTTGATTGAGACATTTTTCCATTTCATTTTTCCTATTAATTTTCCATGATTTCTAGAATTGTTTCCTCTTTCATTCATTATACCTCTGTTTTATGCATTCAAAACACTTCCTAATGTAGATCCACCTGAAATTTTTCTACGAGTTTTCTCACTCAACATAGCACCAATCACATCATCAAATTTTAGGGTACTAGATCCAAAAGTAGAATTATTCACAACCATTACCAAGCTATTCCATCTTTCACAAAAAGATAAAAAAATTAATAGAGCCCTAATTTCTTCATCAAAATTGACATTTATAGAAGATAACTAACTAGTAACCATATCAAACTAATCTAAATGATCAACAAAAATTTTTCCTTTTTCCATCTTCATATTAAGTAAATGCTTCATGAGAAATACATTGTTTGAGGTGGAGGGCTTTTTATACAACTTTTCTAGGGTTTGTATCAAGTCTCCAGTCATCTTTTCTTTTGTAATATTAAATACCACTGATTATGCTATACATAATAAAATACTACCAAGTAACTTTCTATCTAAAATATTCCAATCATCATATGTAATAGTTGTTAGTTTCTTGGATTTCCCTTCCAATGGCCACCATAAATCCTTCTGAGATAGTCCTCCATTTGCACTTTTCATAACTAAAAGTTTTACCCATTAAACTTCTCAACATTCATCTTACCCTTGTCTTCTATTGCTTCCACTCAACCATGAGACTCTCACTCAACTGTGAGACCTTCTTGCAAAGAATAACTAAAAAAACTAGGCTTTGATACCACTTGTTAGGAATAATGAGAAAGAAATAATAATTACATGCTATATATGATCAATATTAGAAAATAATAAAGAACACAAAAAATAACACAAGACAAAAAGATATAACATTGTTCACCCAATACTAGAATAATCATCATAATGCATGCATATACCTAAACATCATAAAAATCATCAATAGAGCACACTGAACTGCCTAATCATCAAGATACCATAAATAATATCATCATCATAAGGTAAAAAACCTCATAGCATCATTAATACAAATCAATATTTAAACAATCAAACAATGTAGTAAGTCTTGAATCATAGGTATCGAAACTTGAACTTTTCAACTAATCTCCATCTCCATTAGGAAACCTAAACCATAAAACCTTAATTCATATCCATCACCATAAGCATCTAAGTCCATAACTTTCTATCACCTAGTTATGCAGATGTATCCTAGAGGACACATGCAATGTTTATGATTTAAACCATAATTTCAAGTAACTGAATAACTCATCCCAATACAAAAGTATAACCTCATGTACACAATACCTTAACAACCTTAACACATTGTAATGTACTTATAAGATTTAAGTTAAGCTACTTAAGGGAACTTCTAGTGAGTTGATAAACTTTGTCTTCAAATTTTCAATGATTCATAAAACAGTAACTATGAAATTATATTATTGCAACAATCATCAAATCATTATACGTAAGATAGTTAGAATTATCATAATGTCCTCTACATGGTTTCAAGAAATAACCATGACAATAACATTGCATTTTCATGCTCATATATCCATTCAAATCTCCTCCAAAGGGTTTAACAAGAAATTCATTTTTAAATAAGTACATACAAGGAGGGGTCTTACACTTGGTCAAAATCACTTTTCTCTCTCTACTATAGGTGTTTTCCAAAATTGAATCCTACCCATTTTAAATATGTCAATTAACTTTATAGAAAGGTTTAATAATTGGGGTCTAACAAAATGTTTGACTTATTTAAAATCAATTTGACCATAACTAAGTAGATATGAAATTATAATTAATTTAACATTCATAAACAACCTTGAGTGTTATATACTTAACATTTATCAATGAACATATGGCCTCTAGACCACTGCAATGATATCATCCAATGTTTGCCACTAGTATGGAATCTTTCCCAACTAGGGTTGTTGTAAGTATCCTATATATCTATAAATATAAGGCCAACCCCTTTGTTTTAGTTTCATTGTAGGGCAAGTCACTGCTATATGCTCCCACGCCCAAACCTAAGAAATCAAAACCCAAGCCAGCCAAATCCCTATAGACAATGTTATGTATCTCCTAGTACATCTCATAGATAAAGGAATGTCCCCATGTCATATAACAAGGATGTGAGATTATATCAATAACTAGTCAACCACAACCACATTGGAAGCCCTTATGGTTCCTATCAACACCAAGAACATTAACAATTAGAGAACATAATATGCATACAATTGGATATTCATGACCACAAGAGCTCATGATATGCTCCCACAACATGAATATTTCTAGGATCACTAGTAAATTTGAACTCAATTTTTGACCAATTTTGGACAAAATTTCCAACCAGGTTGGTTGAAATTTTGACCAAGATGTTTGTCGAAGTTTTTCTTGTTGAAATTTTGATGAACCTTCATGTTGGTCAAAATTTTGACCAATATATTAATTGAAATTTTTTAATTTTGGTGGTCCTAATTTGTCAATGTTGATCAAAATTTTGACCAATTTATTTGTTGAAATTTTTTGATTGGTCAAAATTTTGACCAATCCATTTATCAAATTTTTTTGATTGGTGGAAATTTCAACCAATGTTTGGTAGAAAACTATCAAACATTGGTCAAAATTTACACCAATGTTTGGTCAATTTTTTTACCATTGGTGGAAATTTTGACCAATGCTTGGTAGAAAACTAACAAGCATTGGTCAAAATTTCCACCAATGTTTGGTCAAATTTTTTTTTATGCTATATCAAGGAATTGCTTCTTATCCAGGCCATTTAATTTGCAACCTTTTAAATCTTTGCAAAGACAAAGTTGGAGCACAAAAAAATTTCTTTTCAAAGGTGTTCTCTAATTGTAAAGCATCCATTCTATTATCTGTTCAACAAACAAGACATGTCTAGTTCAACAGATAATGGAATAGACACTTTACAATCAAAGGACACCTTTGAGAAGAAAAAATCTCCTACTCCAAATTTATCTTTACAGAGATTTAAAAGGTTGCAAATTAAATGGCTTGGATAATAAACAATTGCTTAACACAACATGGAACAAAGAAGAAAAGTGTGTCTATGATATTGGAACCATCTCATGGAGAATTTGACATCTGCAAGGATATGGACGTATTTTGGGAAAATGAATACTCAAACACTTCAAGATTCCACAATCCATAATGTTACAAAGAAATCACAATAATTGATGTTAAGAGAATCAAAATACAAAACCACATTTTCTAGTCCATTAGCAAGATTTGAATTTGAGATAACCATGGTCTATCGTCTCTGTATTCAGATTTCATTCACACTCATTTCAAGTTTTTATTAGCAGTTTTCATAAGATAGATTGTTTAGTCCTTTGAAGAATTAATTAAGAGCTAATAAAAGGGTATTTCAACCACTACAGATTGCTCCCTGGCTGTAGTTTTATTAGCAAAATATTTACTTTCAAATGCACACTGATAAAAGTGCAGCAATAAAGAAAAGTCATGGTGATTAAAAGAGAACCCAAAGATAGCATGTTTGACCAGCTTAAGATCCAAAGACACAAAATCTGCTATCTTGGGGCTTAAACAATTATCCAATAGGATATTAATTGCTTTGATGTCTCAATGCACTATTCAGACATTGGATTCCTCATGAAGATAAGCAAGCCCATGTGTAGTTCCAATGCAGATGTTGAGCCAAGTAGGCTAGTAAAGGTGGATGCCAGATCTTTTATTGCTTGCTAATTCACATTGATACTATGTGAGTGGATGCAAAATAATGCTTGCAAATCAAGGTAAGTGGGGTGACCATATATTGTTACTGAATAAAGCTTATGCGAATCTATTATTTTATAGACATTCATAGACCAAAATATGATGATCTCCTTCTACACAATATCCATGCAATTTAACAAGTTTCTTATGTTGCATTATAGATATTATAGCTACTTCATTTATAAACTCATGCTTTCCTTGCTTAGATGCATATGATAATTGCTTAACTACTATTAATTTACTATCTAGAAGAATGCCCTATTCCATAGTCAAGCATAATAAAATTAGATAAACTTTAATAAAAAATCTAAGGATAGAAATGATTTTTAATTGGCATGAACTAGGAGAAATTAGTAGAAAACACAAATAATGGAAAATCCCAGAGATGCCACAAATAACTAGCAGCACCAGGAAAATTCCCAAAATCAAAAATATCAAAAGTAATTATTTCTACATAGAAACATGTGATTTGAAAAAATATAAACTTCATTATAGACAACTCATATCCAAATTTCATCCAATTAAGACAAACTACATATAAAATTATGCATAAAATTAAAGATCAGAAACATGTGATTTTAAAAGTACATACGTTCAAGAACTCAATGAACCTAGTTACATATTTAGATGAGGCCATGTCATAGTTGTAGAATTCATACACAATTAGTGTCACAACTGCTAAGTAAATGAGCTACAAGGAAGCCAAAAAGCAATACTACTCAATACAATGTCTGGAAAAAATGCAGGAATTGACCCATAGTCAAAATCTAGTTGATGCACACTAAAGGAAAGACAAACCATCAAATCAGCCCCTGGACTACTGCCAAAGATGAAAAGAATGCCTCCAATACCTTCTATGCCAATAGCTATCATTAATAGATGCTTAAACTGCAAGTGAAATGAAACATAATTAAAAACATTAAAACCACCAAAACTCTACTTTTATTATTAGTATTGTAGAGACTCGAGAACATGACTTGAGGAGCAGACTCCCCACTTGTGAAGAATAAATTTCAGCAAATGATAACCAAGACATCCAAATGAACAATACTAATCCATAGGCTTCTTTCCCAACTTCATGTTTAATTGAGGATAATAGAAAATGAAAAGATTATAATGGTAACTTGTATGGTCTCAACAGACATCACTTCATGGATAGAGACTGAAATAATTGATAGTAAAGAAAAATTAAAAATAATTAAAAATAGGTGAATATCAGCTAACTTACCTCAACTTCTAGTAATTGAACACCTAGGATATTTGTGACGTGATTTTTTAACAATGCAAACTTGGGTTCAAAAGCTTTTGCAGCCATTTCTCCATCAATTCCAAAATCATTTATCCTATATCAAGTTCACATGGGATTGTAACTTTAGAATAAGTGATTTAATAGTGAAGAATGCTTCAACATGGAAAAAGAATTTTTGGATAATAACAGTGCACATAAATTACATCAACTACAAAAGATTTAATATTATAAAGCTAGATCACAAACGAATGTGCCAACATTACTAATTTAATATTTATTATATACTTAATGGGAACTGAAAAACATCAAGAATACAAATGGAAAGCCTGGAAGACAAGCGACATGTAAACAAAATAGTTCAAAAGCAATTAATAAGTATTTTATCTTGTAAAAAGAAGTGAAGAAAAGAGCCAGATTTTGAATGAATGCTTGTAAAGCATGGAATGTTAAAGGTGGTATAATTAGTATTGTGGCATACTGAATCTAACAATTCAAACTTAGTTCTTAAATAATGCATATGGTTATTATACTATGGAACAACATTAAAAATTTCCATGCTATACAATATAGCAACATTAATTATCATTAATGAAATATACCTATTCTTCAGTTGATCCATTTGTATAGGCCTCTAGGATTTTCATTCCATGTGGAAGAATAGCCTAACATAATGAATATTACAATATATTTTTAGATATGTACAAAGTAAAAGATGTGTAAAGAAAAAACCAAAAAAATAGTTTTCTTATTGAAACCAGTTAACTGACACAACTGTGATTTTCCTGACTCCTTTTAGACATGAATGTGTCACAATTTTCCTGTATTTACAAGAAGATAAATAAAACCCAACTAAAATCAAAAACTGTAGAAATTTCATTCACACTACCTACAATTGCACCATGAAGATTGTATAAAGCTTCACAAATTGTGCATTGTAGAAGTCCCCAAAATTGAGTGCTGCAACTTGAATAGAGACTACCAATTAGGCATGCAAGGAGAACAAATAAAAAAGAACCTTATTGCTGCAGAAAAGTTACTCACAATACAATTAAATGAACGAGTAGAGAGAATATACTATATAAATGCAAGGAGGGATACCTCAGTTAAGCATTGCAAAGCCAAACTTATGTAAGCAAATATAGGAAAAAGATTTAGCAAAGTATCGAGCTGTAAGTATCAAAGAAAAACAAATGGTTAGCAACATTACAAACTAGGAGGACTCTTGACACACATAAAGATAGACACCATTCAACATTCTTATTTAAAGGAATATGTAATAATAAAATAATTAAGGAGAAAAAGGAATTTAGATGAGATGATATATGTGATGAGGCTAAATATTGCCTCTATTTCATAATAGTTTTTAAACACTTTGTTAATTCTCTGTTTCATTAATGTGGACCTATGTTTACCTAAACCAATGATTAACCTATGGGTAGATAGTATGTCATCTTTTACCAATATCATATACATGTTGCCGTATTTCATATAATTATCAAAATGTGTGTTCTTATATTTGAATTTAATTTGAAAATATTTATTTTCAATTATCTCTATATTATAACTAACCTATTAGCAATGAACCTAAAAGATGATTGGAAGAATTCAAAGATGAGCACCAATAACATTTAAGGAGAAAAGAATGTTGAGGTGTAGCCATGGTGGAGGAAAGCCATAAATTTTTCAAAGGACATGGCAGTGAGTATGGAGGAGCTATGAAGACTTATTGCATTCTATACATTTATTCCTATTGCGAGTGGATGTTTAAACTTTATTATTCCTGCCTTAAGCCATTATCTCTTCTTCCTTCCTTGAGTTGTTATTTTCCTTCTTTCACTCCTGTGGATTTGTAGCTAGGTTATTTACTTTTTTGTTATGGGAATAAATTTTGATCTCCTATATATAGGAATCAAACTAAGTGTGTTAGTTTAGTTAGAAGAAAATAATTTATGAGAACAGATTGTTAACTTTTACAGTGAGTTGTGTTTTTACAGTTCTATGTGTTATGTAATGAATTTCTGAAATGTAATGAAATAGTTTTTGGCTTCTATCCTATGATAGTAGTTTAGATGAAGCCAACCAAGGGGGCCCACTTGGAAGGTGGATTAGATTAGGATAGTATAGATTTATTTCCAAGCATTTTTACCATTGTAAGTAGAAGTTGTAAGTTCCTTCTAGCAGCATCACACTTTGTGAATGTTCCTGCAACATATGTGAGAACAATTATAGTGAATGAACTAAGTTGGAATATTCATTACCCTTTCATTGTATTTCTAGTATTCGTAGAGTTAAGTCTGTTAGTTTCCTACAACAATACTATAAGTTTTTTTTCTTGCATTTTACTTTCCTGTAGTATATGCTTAGTGACTCATTAAGGGACCTAGTGCACATACTGTGCCAACCATTTCAAGTATATATCCCTAGGCTAACAAGATTAAATGCACATCATAGTGGGAAAAATAGTCCTTATTTTGAATATATTATTCCTAAGCATGACTATGATACACCTATTGTGAGGCTGACCATTTTTGGCGTTGTTTCTGGGGATGGTGTCATTCTAGGAGCATTTTTGAGTCATAATTCTTAGATATAGTTTTTTTAAAGAAATTTCTAGTTTTGAAGCTTCCTTCATTAGTGTGAAGAGTTTAATTGCATGCATCGAAGACGAAGACGATGAGATGAATATGGAAGATTTCTTTCATAGGAGTCTATTAATTTGAATGAAGAAATTGAAGAAGAAGAAGTTGAGTTGATTTTTGAAGATGCAAGCCCTATTTTTCCCACAACATCATCATCAAGAGCTAAACCAATAGATACAAGTGGTCTTCAACCTTTTACTAAAGTTTTGGCTAGTTTTCTTGATAACACTATTCTGAATCCACAAGTTGTTAATCAGCCAGTACCCAATGTTCCTTTTCAATAGCAACCTCACAATCTAATACCTCCAGTAATGGCACAACCTACTTTTTCATTTCCTCTCCCAAGCCTTGTAAATACTAATAATCTCAAGAATATACCTACAACTGCTCTTCCAAAGTTCTATGGCCTCGCAACTAAAGACCTTGATACTTTCTTTTTTGAGTTTGACATACTTTGTCAAAGTTTTGACTACAACATTGATGCCCATAAGCTTAAATTTTTTCCAGCAACATTGAAACAATTAGCTCTACAATGGTTCATGGGCTTCGAAGCCAATGTTGCAAGAAGTTGGGATGAAATGCAAACTTTGTTTCTAGATAAGTATAAAGAATATTGCAAAGCATTTGGTTCATGAGGAGATGATGTCTTTAGGATATCTTAGAAGGAGGAAGAACCATTGGAAGATTATGTTTCATGTTTCTTATATACACTGCAGAAGAACCCTCAGCATGTGTTGTCCAAGGATTCACAAAAGCTAGTCTTTCTAAGAGGTGTGAATGATAACTATCTAGAAGGACTAGACCTGATGGCTAGTGGTGGTGTATATCAAGCTTCCTAGGAAGACCTCAAGAAAATTTGTTAGAACTATTCAAGGTCAACCATGAAGAAAGGCCGAGGACCTCATTCCACAGTCACTAAAGAAATTAGTCAAGGTATTTCAAAGCTTGAGATATCTAACCTATTAAGAGATTTCAAACAAGGCATCATCAATGATGTTGCTACACATCTGAGACAATGACTACAAAGAAGAGGTATGCAAAAGATGAGCTACAACTTGCTGGATACTACCCTCATTGTCGAAAGCAAAAGAAGGATTGCCAATGTAAATTGGTTGCAAGCATGGAGAACCAACATCTTCCAACTGAATATATCAAGATAGATGGAGATGATGAGTAAGTATTCTTTGTTTCTCAATGTTGACCATGGACCCAACATCAAGGTATGCCTTAGGACCCTTTGCAAAATTCAAATTCATATGGTAATCAATGGAAAAACTATAATCCCCAAGGTCCTCCACAATATCAACCTAATTGGAACAATGCTAGGCAAAACAACCTGCAACAATCTTGATGGCCTTAGATTTCCCAACCACCCTAGCCTAATCAAAAGAGGAACCAATAGCAAAACCAATGGTAACCACCTTAAGGGAATTGGCAGTCTACAAACCAATGGAGGGGATCTCAACAATGGCCTAACCAAAATACTAGTACTCCACAATTACCACCTCTAGTTCAACAACCTGCTCTAATGCCACCACCTACAAATCTTGGACCTCAAAAGAAAACACAATTACCTGCACAACCTTAGCCAAACCCAAATAGCCAACATCCATAGTAGCCCATGTATAGTGTTGATGCTCAACAGTATCCTTCTTATGCTTTGGGTGTTGTAGATATACATTTGAGATTTGGTACAACTTTATCAGTGCCTAAACTACCTCTTATAACTGAAATACTAGACCCTCCTACAGCATCAAAAACCTCAGTTGCTGAAATAGTTGACCCAACCAATGTTACCATGTCAACCCAAGCTCAACCAGCAATGGAACCTCCTTTTCCAAAAAATTTTATACAAAGAAAACCTATACAAGCAAAGGAACAACCTTTTGATATTGTTGATCAATTGAAGAACATATATGTCCAAATACCCCTATTTCAAGCCATTAAGCATGTTCTAGTTTATAGAAAAATCCATTAGAGATGTTTTCCTAAAGAAGCCTGGAAGGAACAAAAAGGACCCCACCATAGTCCATGTTCAAGGACAATTAGATAACATCATGTTAGGGAAATTGATCGCATCAAAATATTCCGATCCAAGAAGTCCAGTAGTGAATGTCAATATAAATGGTTAGTTTGTTAAAAAAAAATTAATAGATCTTGGAGCTACTATAAATGTCATGACCAAGGAAACTATGAAGAAGTTGAAAATAGAAGGACTAAGGGCTACTCCAACAATTCTACAACTTGTAGAGAGTTCTATTGTCACCCCTGATAGGATGATAGAAAACATAGTTGTAGCCTTAGATTCTCTATAATATCCTATAGAATTCATGATTTTATCCCCCAAAGTTAATCTATCTGGTTACCCTATCATCCTAGGTCAAACGTAGTTAGCCATAGCTAATGCAAATATAAGTTGTAGATAAGGGAATATGATAATATCAAATGGCCAAGCAACAAAGAAATTTGACTTATATCCTCTAGCACAACCATTACCATATTTGAGTACATCTATTTGGCTAGACTTAAGGGATAAAGAAGACAAGTTAAATTCTTTAATACAGCTCATGATGTTGCATAAACAATCTTTTCTAAAACTGCAAGAGGAAGATTCAGTACTTCAAGGTATCCTTACTAACAGTTGTGTGATAGAAAAAGATGTATCTAAAAGTTTTGTGTTGGAATTAATCACATATGAAGAATGTGATAAGAATTGTACTTTTCTCAAATAACCTGGCATTCTTTATCCACTCTTACTATGTGAATTAGAAGCAATTCTAATCTCTAAAACTGCTATGATAGAGTCCACCACTACTGTTGAATTGACTAAAGGACATAATCTACATGTTAATCCCAAATTAACACCCACATAGATGGAATAGTTAAAAGAATTGCTTCAAAGGCATGAAAAGGCCTTTGCATGGGACTATAGTGATATGAAAGGGCTGAGTCCTACACTATGCACCCATAGGATATACATCAATGCAGGCTATCTACCACTCTGTCAACCTGAGAGAAGGATAAATCCAAGCCTTAGAGAGATAGTTAAAACTGAATTGCAAAAATTGCTTGATGCTGATTTTATTTATCCTATATCTGATAGTAGATGGGTGTCTCCCCTAGTCATAGTTCCTAAAAAGGGAGGAAAATGGAGAATTTTTGTAGATTACAAAGAATTGAACAAGGCCACCAATAAGGATCACTTTCCTTTACCATTTATAGACCAAGTTCTAAACACTCTAGTTGTAAAGAAGTATTTTTCTTTTCTAGATGGGTATAGTGGTTATAACCAAATCAGTATTGCTCCTAAAGATCAAGACAAAACCACATTTCTATGGTACTTTTGCATACTCTATTTTATGATTTGGTTTATGTAATGCTCCTACAATGTTCCAATGAGTAGTTATTAGCATCTTTGTTGATATATCACATGATTGTATGGAAATATACATTGATGACTTCACAACACTTGGAGTCACTTTTGAGGAAGCAATAATGAATCTTGAAAAGGTTTTTGTAAGGTTTCAAGAACATAATTTAACACTTAATACTGAAAAGTGTTTCATGTTCATACAAGAAGGCATGGTACTTGGTCATTTCATATCAGCTATAGGAATACAAGTGGATCCAACTAAGATAGAGGTAATTCAAACATTTCCCATACCTACAAAATCAAAAGATG
Organism: Cupressus sempervirens; assembly: GCA_028749045.1. Classification (NCBI taxonomy): domain Eukaryota; kingdom Viridiplantae; phylum Streptophyta; class Pinopsida; order Cupressales; family Cupressaceae; genus Cupressus; species Cupressus sempervirens. The sequence continues at coordinate 876,020,588 of CM053787.1, forward strand.
TAAGATCTTTTCTAGGTCATGCTGGATATTACAGATGTTTTATAAGAGATTTCAGCAAAATAGCTAGTCCCTTGTATAAGTTACTCACAAAAGAAGCTGAATTTAGTTGGACATCCAAATGTAATGAAGCCTTCCTACAGCTTAATAAACTTCTAACTACAACCCCAATTTTACTAGGCCCTAATTGGAATTTATCTTTTCATATATATATATATATATATATATATATATATATATATATATATATATATATATATATATATATATATATATATATATATATATATATATATATATATATATATGCCTCTGATTATGCCATAGGAGTAGTCTTAGCACAACAATCACAAAATCTTGAAAATGCATTCTATTATATTAGTAAGAGCCTTCATGGACTAGAATTAAACTACACAATGACAAAAAAAGAATTGCTAGTAGTAGTTTATGCCCTCAAAAAATTTTGGCATTACATAACTGGCTATTCCATATTTGTTCATACTGATCATGTAGCAATTAAATATCTCATGAATAAACCTGCTATAAATGGCGGATTAGCAAGATGGTTACTATTGTTGCAAGAATTTGATATAACTATTGTTGATAAGCCTCGAAAAGCCAATGTTGTAGTTGATTATTTATCAAGAATCCATTATGATGATATAGACACTACTTTGGTAGATGATGCATTTCTAGATAAGCATTTATTTCATATTATTGTTCAAACTCTATAGTATGTAGACATTGCTCATTACATTGCAGCCAATAAAATACTAGAATATTTTTCTTATAAGGAAAAGAAGTTGCTTTTAGAGAAAAGCTTATGTTTCTCTTGAATAGATAATCTCTTGTTTTACACTGAACCTAATCAAGTTATGAGAAAATGTATGAGAGAGGATGAGACATATGATATTCTACATGCATGTCATAATGAACCATGCAGAGGACACTTTGTAGCAAAAAGAACAACCTTGAAAATCTTGGCAAATGGTTATTATTGGCCTACACTTCACAAAGATATAGCCAACTATACACGGAAGTGTGATAAGTGAAAAGGATGGTTTGACCAACAAGAATAGATGAAATGTCACTTAAACCTTAGATGGTGTTAACACCATTTGACAAATGGGGCATGGACTTCGTTGTTCCAATTGATCCTCCATCTAATGGTAAATCATATATTCTTGTGTGCATTGATTACTTGACAAAATGGGTTGAAGTCAAGGCCATGAAGCATGTTCATGATGAAAAAGTTGCAAAATTTCTATATAAAGAAATTTTTATCTGCTATGGTGCCCAAAGAGCTGGTCATTGACCAAGGTGCATAAATTACCTCTAATATGATTTTAGAGTTGATTAAATAGTATAACATCAGGCACCAAAAATCTAGTCCTTATCACTCTCAAGCTAATGGACAAGCAAAGGTCACAAATTGTGAACTAGAGAGCATCCTAACAAAAATGGTTCATCTACATCGTAGGGATTGGACCAGTACATTACAAGAAGTTGTTTGGACTTACAGAACAACATGGAAGACTACTATAGGATTTGCACCATTTGAGCTCCTATATGGAAAGGTAGCAATGCTTCCCATTGAATTTGAACATAAAACTTTGAGAACTGCAATGGAGCTAGAAATTGAACTTCCTGTATCACAAAGAATACATCTTCTACATCTTAACTCTTTGGATGAAATTTGCAAAGCTACTTTGGAATGTACTGAACTTATAAATAAAAAAAGGAAACAATGGCATGAATCTCATATTATCAATAAACAATTTCAAGTTGGTGACTGCGCACTACTATATGATTCCATATTTAAAGACATGTCAGGCAAGCTGCAAACAAGATGGTTGGGTCCATATGAAATCACTTGTGTTTGAGAATGGAGCTATTCAACTAACTACCATTGATCTAGTAGCTTTCCAATTATTAGTCAATGGTCACAAACTCAAATTATATAAATAGCCTCAAACAAAAGAAGACTTCTTGCAGCAATTGCAGTGGCCAAATTCAAATACAAATAAGGTAACTCTTCCTATAGCCGAAGGTGTTAACCTTCTGCCTATAGCTCTTCAACATTAATTTCTTTGTGCATGCTCATAATAAAAACTTTATATCTACATAAAGTTCACTTTCTCATTCCATCTCATCTCTTTACCTTCCACCCATTCACCTCATCTCATTTCTTTATCTTTCATCCACCCACTTTCCACATCATCAATTTCTCATGTTTTCAATAAACCCCACGAGATGTTGATGGATGTTGCCACTACTGATATCATTTCTGCCACCTTTTTGGTATGCGCAAAAATCACTTAATAAGTATAAGGTTTTCAAATTATAATTCATTTATAGTTTGTAGATTTTGTTAATTATATTTAATACTACATTCTTTATATGATGGTGGTGCTATGTCAGTTTTCTACCCCCCTACTAAGTTTGACAAGTGTGGACACTTGTCTTTATTTTGTAGGGGGTAGGGAAGGTTACTAAAACCCAATGACTGCATTTATTCATAAAGATTTTTCCAAATCTTCATATTTCCTTAAGTACACAAGTGGCTAAGTATCGTACCCCTTATTTTTGAATCATTTTATTGTTAAGCTATGATGTGACTTGTGTTTAAATTTTAAGTGATCTGAGCCCCGTTTTCATATGATTTTCACACACTTCCATAATTTACTCTCATTAAAGTCATATTGTTGCTCATAAAAAATCATTATGGCATTAATTATCTATTAATTAAATGTGAAATGGTCTATAAAATAACAATTGAAGCCTGAATTTGAAAGGGGGAAATAGTGAAGTAGTGTAGTTAGTGAAGTGTCAAAAAATGGGTGGAAAATTTTAGAGGAGAGAATAAGTAGAGCATACCATTTTTCTCTCAGATGTAGAAGTTGTGAGAAGGTTTAATGCATACAGATGCTTAGGGTACTTTTTAAGCTTGACTGCATATGATGAAGAAGTAGCCATAGAATTCACAAGGATGTTTAATGAAGGGGAAGCTTCTGCATGGGCCTTAATAGTGGTTGTTATAGAGGAATGTATAGCAAAAGTTAAAGGGTTACCAGAAATAGGAGAACATTATCCCAACACTCATGATGGTAGGTCAGCTAGAGCTCAATTTGTCATCCCAACCGACCCTCAAATGGACATTATCAAGCAAGGATCTAAGAGAATGTCTCTTCTTCTGCCATACAATGAACTAGCCATGCACATTATCAGGTGCCTTACATATGAGGGTAGATTCTCATATTTACATGCACGTCATTTTAAATTGCTGAGTTGTATAAGGCATAATGATCTAGTTAATGTTCCCAATTTCTTGTATAATATGTTGTGTATTAGTGCAGAAGAAACTTAAAAAGGAAAAGATAATTCCATTACCCATCATGCCCTAATTAAGTTACATATAGAAAGGTCACTTAGGGATGTATCTGCCCTATCATGGGTAGAATTTGTCCAAGCCAAAACCTTGCAACCCCAAGTTGTCCTTCATGAATAGCCTAGAGAGGAAAATGTAGCTCCCACTAATGAACCTACTGAACAGAGCACCCAAGAGGCTAAAGCCAAAAATGTGCAAAGCAATGTACAAGAAAACATACAAGAAAATGTACAAGAGACTGTGCCTTCACTTGTGCAAGAAACCATGAAACCTACCTCTAACTAAACAAAGAGAAAATGAAAATAAATCTCTATTCCAGTAAAAAAAGAGTTGAGCCCTACAGTTGTGAGAAAAAAGAGAACTAAGAAGGGGTCTTGCAGTAGATACTCCTATAGTAGAGACACCAAAAGGAAGAGGTAGGTAGAAAGTTGTGATCTTAGATGAAACCCTTGTAAGAAGAAGTCCTAGAATGAGTAGACAAATATCCAAAGAATGCCCCTCATCCAAGCCATCTCCTAAAGAATCCCCTATACAAATTTTTCCTAACCACTCTCCTCCTCACACTGAAGCTAAAAATATCTTAACAAGTAATGTAGGGTTGAGGTTAATGAAAATCCAAATGATACCCCAACAAAGAAACCAGGTACTTCGAGCTATAGGGATGAAATAGTTCCTAAGCAAGTTGATCCAAACACTACCTTAGTTCCCTATAAATCAACATGGTTTATTGATGTTGTAGAACAATTATGGAGGGAATAGAGAAAGATGAAAAGAAACCATGAGGAAGACAATGATTCCATTACTCTACATAAACTCCTTTTTCAATTGTTTGGACAACATATGTTTGCTAAGATCTTATGGGAAGAGGAGAGGAAAAGAATGAAGAAAGATATAGTGTCTTTGAATATAGAAATTATAGATTTAAAGGAGTAGTTGGCAAATCAAAAACAAAGGATGGATCATGCCCTCAAATTGGTTGATCAAGCACTTGCCTATACAACACCACCACGAGTTTATGCTCTATATTTAAAAGAACAATTTCTCTTCTTCCAACTCATGTTAACCCTTAAGAATATTAATGCAGAGTTTAAATCAGCCTAGGAATTTTATGGTTTTTTTGCCTGACTTTAAGTCGCCCTCTTTTTTTTTGGCAATATTAGACTCATATAGTCCTCAAGTTAGTTTCGTGTCTAGGTCTAAGTCCTTCATAGGTAGACCATCCTTGTTGGGTTTCCCTCTTTCTTGCCTTCTCATTCATAAGTTGGGTGGTTGGTTTAAGTGTCATCATGTTGGGTAGGTGATAGCTCCTAGCCCGACAAGGATATCATGTTCTCATTGATGATCTTCTCAAATAAAAGATGATTGCAAAGCTGTGATTTTTAGGCATATAAAAGGAACTTAATGAAAGTTTTTCTTGCATGATTGATGTAATTATAGATGATTGCAGATAAGGTATTTTGAACTAAAGTGGAATTAGAGATGATTCAACAAAGTGATGTCTACCATGACACAATGCACCGTAAAGGAAGCATTAAAAAGGAATTTTTTGCAGTTCAACATGCTTTACATCAGTGCCCTCACATTTTTGGAGATGCAACATTTGGAAGCTTTATGCATGCATATGCTTTAGTTGGCTCACATACTTGAATAATTACTTCAAAGGACCTAACTTCAATACCATTTGTTGACTCCTTCAATAACGATGGAAGCTCTAAAGTTATTTTGTTAAGTGGTGAAGATGAAAAATTTTTAGAGGTGGAGAATTGTGTGTCATGTAATCTACTTCTGCATGGCTTAAACAATACTGCACAACTTTATCTTCAAGAAAGAAAATTTGATGATCATTTCATATTTTTCCATTTACGGAGAAGGTTCCCATCTTTAGCATATGCATGCTCACAATTTTAATCCAAAATGGGATCAAGATCATAATTTTCAAAATTTTATTTCACTCATATTAATGAAACTGGAAATCTAAGTGGAACATTGCAGATTTGCACCTAAAATGCTAAAACCTGCCTATGTCGTTCTTACACAATTTGGAGTCATTTCGAGAACCAATCATATGGGTCACCTTGGAATTACTCAAGGATTATTTCATCTTCAAAGAGTTTGGTCTGAAACCACCTGCAAATACCCAAGGTGGAAAATCCAAAATTCAGTGCACCGAACTCACTTTTGCACCTCAGATGCAAAAACCTGCCAATCTATATCTTGGCGATTTCAAGTTCTTTTTAAATACTAATAATTTGGGCCTTTCTTAAATTGTTCAAAGAAAATTTTCTATTTAGAAAGCATGGCTTGAAAGTGTGTAGAATGCTCAGGGAAAAAATTTGGATTTCGGGTGCTCCAAAGCCCATTCTATCACCAAGGCTGGCAGAATACCAAAGGCTTAGACCGTCCAGATAGAAAAGTCATTATCAAGCATTTTGATGACATTCGTGATCACATTAACAAGCCAAACCATACTTGATGTAAAGCTTGCTATGCTTAATCTATTATTTCTTATAGAAGAAAATAGGAACTCAAAGAAATTTGATCATTTTCTGAACAAGGATGTTATATCCTTTTTTGAAGATGATATCATTACTCCTGCACAAAAATTGTTGGCAAGGAAATTAACTTTTGAAGTCACTCCACAAAGAAGCTTGCTTGTGACTGGTCCAAATGGAAGTGGCAAGAGTTCAATATTTCATGTTCTTCGAGGTCTTTGGCCAGTAGGAAGTGGAAGAACAAAGAAACTAGATGAGAATTGAGATAACATTCCAAGTTCACAAATTAGTTGAAACATATGCTATGTGCCTCAATAGCCTTATACTTCTCTTGGCACCCTTCGGGATCAAATTATATATCCATTGACACTTGTAGAAGCCACTTTAAAAGCTTTGCAAGGGTCTGAAAAAAGTAGTAGCTCTAATGCTACAGAGATACTTGATGGAAAGCTAAGAAATATTATAGAGAATATTAGACTTGTCTATCTACTAGAGCAAGAAGGTAGTTGGGAACTTTGTTCTATCAAACCTTGATCAAGTACTAACAAGCACTTTTGAACATTCTAAAATTCAGACTACACATGATCATCGGGCTCCACCAAAAATAAGTAATTTTTCTCAAGCTTATACATAGGTGATGAAATTTTGGCCATTTGCTTCAGTAGCAAGGGTTTGAGATACCTGTGCTCAGGTGGTACAAGGAAATTTGTTAGGATTTGGGATTTGCAGTAGAGGAGGTGCATCAAATGGTTGAAAAGGCATACTGATACAATCATAGGAGTGACATATAATTGCAAAGGTGAGCATTTATCATCCATCCGTCTCAAAGAGGATCTAATTGTTCACAATCTTGCTTCTAGGGCAAGGGATATAGAACTCAAGGATCCACATGAGCAGGTCCTTAGAGTACTAGATTACTCTAGATCAAGAAGAAATATCTTGGCAATAGCAGGGATGATGGGTCCATACATATTTGGGATATGATTAGTCACTCTCCTAAGATTTCTTGGTTAAAGCAACAATCAATACCAACATCTGGTGTTTTTTTTTCACCTTCCAATGATAAGATTGTTGTTAGTGTGGACCTAGATAAGAAGCTGTACTTATTTGATCTAGCAGTAAAAAAAAAAGCTTGTATTTTGTGTTCCAAGTGAAGCATCTGTTTCTTCATTAGCTTTCAAAGATGATGGTTTGATAGTAGCCACAGGGACTAATAATGAGCATGTCATATTTTATGACATTTGGGGAATGCCACAACCTTTTACAATTCTTCATGCTTATAATGCTTCAGAGGCAGTCACAAGCTTATGTTGGCAGTAATCAAAGCCCACACTTGTGAATGAGGTTTTAGCTTTAAGATAAATGACTAATATTTTCTAGATGATGAAAGTGGTTTCCAAATAATATCTTGGTATTTTAGTAATCTTTTATATTTCAAAGTTGAGTATAGGGGGATGCAAGGACTATCTTCTCGACACTACCAAGGCATAATAGTAGAGCATATGTGAAGAACCTGAGCCCAATAAAAAGATAGATAGGGCATATGGATGATTATCAAATTTGTGAGATAAGATTGTTGACACCAAGGAAGAGGTCCAAATTGCATAATGGATGTGCCATTCCAAGTTGGCATCATGACCTATCCTTTAAGAAGCATAATTGACATGAACATATCAATTTGATTGTTAGTATGAAGATGGTCCCACCCTGTTCATGGACAACAACCTTCATACAAATTCATGAAGCCATGATTTGTGCTCGAGGCATGTTCAATCTTCAAAAACTTTAAGGCAGACATTGAACCTAATGAGTGAATGAAGCAAATGCAAAAGAATGCAGACCTGAAGTTACTTATATAACTTCAAATAGTCTTATGATTGATCTGCTGCTAGAAAGCCCAATAGAAAACACATGGAGTGTATATACCCGAATGATGAATAGCACATATAATCACTTAAAAGGAGATCTAGTTGAATATGAAAGGTCATAAAAAAAATGTATAGGAGGAACCCACTGAATGCAAAATAGACACTTGTTTATAAATTTAGAATATCAATTATTAATCCATGGTTCGATTACACTAACCTAAGTGTAATTGATGTAAAGTTTCAAATTCAAAAGATTACAAAGGCATTATATTTAAAAATAGAAAGCCATCAGTCAAAAAGGGGATTAGATGTAAGAAAATAATCACTTCTTCCAAAGAGGGAGTTACTTTGGTAATCGAAAGGTCATCATAAGGGAATTATTAAATAGGAATTTCATTGAAGTAAGATGGGGTTCGACCTTTTCTAGATTCAGTCAGAGAGCTGGAGTAGGAGGGGGGGAAATTGTTGATGTATTAGACTTAATATTGCAGAGCCAATAAAGAGGATTTTATGTCAATGGTTTTATGTTCCATTTAATTAGTCATTTCTTATATGTGTCTTTCTTTTTTCGAATTACAGAAGGAGAGAAAAGATGTTTTATTCTTTTATCATGAGGATATGAATTAACCATAGTAAGAAGTGCTTTGGGCTATTCAGAGAAAGATTCATTAGAAGTCTTTAATCATCTCATTTATCTTTTTGTCAGCATTTTCTGAAGGTTAATTACATGTTGAGTATATGGATTCATAAGAATTGTGAGTTCTATTGCCTGGTTTATAGATTTAAAAGTTTTTTTTCTTGCCTAGATTAAGTCTTGTTTAGGCTTAATTCGGTTTGCCTCTTCTACTCTCGGGTTAAGAGCATACCCCGTGTTAGTTTAGGAGAGAAACATAATTCCTTGAACATTATTCACATAGGGAGTTGTACCTTAATTCAGAGGGAAACTAGTTATTCTAAAAAATAGTTTCCCAACTATTGTGTAAAGTTGTTCTTCATTACAAATTGGGCAAATTAAAAGGAGAATTAGAAGAAGAACAATCTGTTTACCAATAGGTTTGTAACAAACTATGCCATCCTAGGAGCAGAATTTTCTTTGTGAATTATATGTGCATAATTATCCCTTCAAAAATCCAATAGAACCCTTTACTTTATATAGGGGATATACATTCAAGAGCATTGATGTCCTAGATGTCTAATGAAGAAAATTATGATAGGCAGCTAAATAATTATAGAGACAAGGAAAGAATAGAACCCCTACTATAAAGAGCCGAAAGAAGCAACTCGGAAGAAGTTTTTAGGGATTGGTTCAGGTTAACCTATGGGGATATGAACAAGGGAGTAAGGGATAGGATCTTCACTACCATAGCTAGGGCTTATGCTAATTATGAAAATTTTCTCTAGTTTTCTTTCCAGAGAGCTATGACTAGTGCTAGAAGTAGATGGGCCAGATTACCTGAGTCACTTAAAAATTTAGAGCCTCACAATCACATCAACTTGGAAGCTGCCCTTAACTAACCTCCAAAGTATCTAGAGCTAGGAAAATAGGCTAGACCTAAATTATGATGCCCACTCACTATGCAACCTCCAATGCTTATGTGGCCCTTATATGACATTAATGCTGACAGACTTGACAAGTGGTAGGAGGACAACAGAAGGGAGGTTTGGGAAAGAACACAAGGATTTTATTTCACCTTCAAGAGCAGTAGGAAAGGAAGGACAAAAGTGGGGGAATTCAGGTCACTGACTAGGAAATACCACGCTTGAGGACAAGCATCAGTTTACTAGGGGGTAGATGATGAGGCTAAATTTTTCCTCTATTTCATAATAGTTTTTAAATACTTTGTTAATACTTTGTTTCATTTTCATCAAGACACTTGTGGACCTATGTTTACCTAAACTAATGATTAACCTATGGGTAGATAGTATGTCACCTTTTGCCAATATCATATACATGATGTAGTATTTCATATAATTATAAAAATGTGTATTCTTATATTTGAATTTAATTTGAAAATGCTTATTTGCAATTATCTCTATATTAAGACTAACTTGTTGGCAATGAAGTTGAAAGATGATTAGAAGAATTCAAAGATGAGCACCAATAGCATTTAAGGAGAAAAGAACATTAAGGTGTAGCCATGGTGGAGAAAAGCCATAACAGTTTCAAAGGACATGGCCGTAGGTATGGAGGAGCTATGAAGACTTACTGCATTCTCTACATTTATTCATGTGGCGAGTAGATGTTTAGACTTTATTATTCCCATCTTAAGCCATTATCTCTTCTTCCCACCTTGAGTTGTTATTTTCCTTCTTTCTCTCCCATGGATTTGTAGGTAGGTTATTTACTTTTCTATTATGGGAATAAATGTGGATCTCCTATATATAGGAATCAAACCAAGTGTGTTAGTTTAGTTAGAAGAAAAGAGTTTATGAGAATAGTTTGTTAACTTTTATAGGGAGTTGTGTTTTTACAGTTCTATGTATTATGTAATGAATTTCTAAAATGTAATAAAATAGTTTTTGGCTCCTGTCCTATTTTAGTAGTTTAGTTGAAGCCGACCAAGGGGGCCCACTTTGGAAGGTGGATTAGATTAGGATAGTATAGATTTATTTCCAAGCATTTTTAGCATTGTAAGTAGAAGTTGTAAGTTCCTTCCTGTAGCATCACACTTCATGAATTTTCCTACAACATATGTGAGAATAGTTATAGTGGATGGACTAAGTTGGAATATTTGTTAGCCTTTCATTGTATTTCTAGCATTCGTAGAATTAAGTGTGTTAGTTTGTTGCAGCAATAGTGTAAGTTCTTTTTCTTGCATTTTAATTTCTTGGAGCATAAGCTTAGTGACTCATTAAGAGACCTAGTGCACATACTGTGTCAATCATTTCAAGTATATGTCCCAGGGTTGACAAGATTAAATGCACCTCATAGTGGAAAAAATAGTCCTTAGTTTGAATATATTATGCCTAAGCATTACCTAGAGCATGACTATGATACACCTATAATGAGGCAGACCAATATGTTGGATGAGAAACAAACTAGGGGAGATTCAAATATATAACCAAGAGGAATCTATGATAAAAATGCATGAAGAGTGGCTAGAGTTGCCCTTATAAGTTCAAGATGTTGTGATGCTGCTAATACATAGAGACAGAGTTCATGTATAAGTTGGAATTCACTACAATTATCAAAGAGTTGACTCAGATTACATTAAAAAAAATTATTTAATATACCCATTCAAATTTTATAAATAGAATTATCCATCAATATTTTATAAAAAAAATTCCCCATCTTTTCAAAATTCAACCTTTTGAAACTAAAAAGACACTTTCTATGTAATGCTTAAACTAACATATTGCTCTACCTGTTCAATGACTGCTTTAGTTGCTTAATCTTCTATTGTGTCATCTCACCTCGAGAGAAATCAAAAACTTCTTCACTAAGCAGCTAAGGATAAAAAATATAATACTATTAGTAACATCTTTACTAGATGTAGAGATATATGAAATCTAAAATACCTAATGAATCGCCTTACCTTCAAAATAGCCATACAATTTTCACATATTGTTTCACTACTTTTTGCAATAGAAACAAGATCAGTTATAAATCTTGGCCATCTACCCAGCCATTCATGCTTCAACACCTAGAATATTGCAGCTTTATTATTAGCTTTAAGATTTAATGTAATACTTGAAATTTCCTCTTAAAGTATCAAAAATTCAGAATTAAAATAGAAGGATTATTATGCTATCTTCTATATAGAAAACCTAGTTTTGAGCAATTGTCTATTAAGAATCACAGGGTAAAAACCCTCCTCGATCGTGTAAAATAGAAGAGAAAATCCCTTTGGCCAAAAGACAAGCTTATTTGTAATTTTTGTTTGAACTTTGGGGTCATAGATCTTATGTGTATCGATTTTGCATTAATGTACTATCATAATAGCCATGATTGTAAGCATTTGACTTTCAATTTGTAATAGCTATTGAAGTAATGTAATCTAATTTTTATACAGACCCCCTTGTTTTAATAGCTAACTCCAATCTTTTATTCATTTTGTGAACCCAACCTTACCATGTTTAGCATTGCAAGTTCAATGTAACCTCATTAACAATTGATACGATTGCATCCATTGTTGTTACAATATTTCGTTGAAGTGCTTTTAGAATTGTATAATACAAAAAACCTCTGTGATTGAGCAATCTTTTGGACCCAGTTCCTAAACTACATATTCATTATTAATGCAAAAAAATGTGTTTTGTACAGTGGGTACAAGTGTTAATGTATAAATGTGAAGGAAGATTGAAGGTCTTGGTTGAATTCTACTAAAACCCAAAATATAAGGTGGATTTGTTAGTTTGGGTAGGCAATTAGATGTGCAACATATTAGTTTTTCTGCCATAATAGCCTATAATTTTAGGATTCAAGTAATTTGTGTACCTGCAACTGGAGATATTTTAGTTTTGTTAATACATTGTAGACATATTTAGAGGAAAAGCCCTTAGAGGCATTCTTGCACTTAACATTAGTACTCCTACAATGATACATGATAGCAAAGGTGGCTCGTCCAATGGATCATTGAATGTTGACACCTAATTCATTTAGTTCTCAACCAAAGTAGTCTTCCTTGGTTTCAATTGTTTAGCTCGGTTGTCCCCAAGTTGATATTTTAATAGTTGTACTTGTTTGAGTTTACACACTTTTTGAATAAACCTATGTTCCAATTATTTGAACATTTTATGCTTTCCCTCCATTTCATCTCTATGGCCCTTTATGCAGCTGGTTCTTTGCTATTATACATTATGTACTCCTTGTGACCTACATGTGGTCATCCATGCAAAATAATATATTTAATCTATTTCTTTCTTGACATGCATAAAAAAAATTGAAGATACAAAGTAACCATAATTGCCTACCATAAGAAATGCTATACTTGGGATTCTTGCTTTGTTGGTATCATTTTAGATTTCCTCTTTCTTATCACAGTAATTCCACAAAAGTACCAAAAAAGTGAAAACATCGAAAATAGCCACCATCAAGTTTTGAATATGTTTTACCTGTATCACACAATCACACCAAATTCACATGATGGAATGGAATAATACAATGTAAGCATGCATTCTAAATTTGTAGTTAGAAGGAAAGGACTATTAAAGAAAGATAGAGCATAAGATGTATGGCTTTGCTAATTGCTTAATTATAACTATTAATTGTCAAAAATTTATTGAGCAAAAACTTGCACTTTAAGTAGCAAGAGTAGATATGTTATGGGACCCAACACAATTATGATAAGAGATTTCTCACCTTCTAAGGAGAATAGAAAACCTAACAATTCTTGTGGCATGGAGCACCATAAACTTTGATATAAAATGCATTAGCTTCTTTGTACACAATATTTACTTTATCTTACTACCACATCTTGATTAGTTTAGAGTTTATTTGTTAAATCACTTCTTTTTTGGTAGTCTACTTGAAATTCAAGATAAATTAATGGAAATGACATGTAGTATGAGTTGCTTAGGATATAAAGTCATACCTTCATTAGTAATATCAATGCACTAACACACTTTAAGCTTCTTGGAAGTAGTAGGGAATATCTAATACAAACACAATGAAGAAAAATCCAAATTTGGAAAGAAAAATAACAAGTTGTTTAAAACTGGAACCTTCACCATTCTCAGATATATGGAAGCATTTGGTAGAGAGCTATTTACCTTTGACAAATTAAACTTCATTTCATTTGTGCTTGCATTTACCAATTGGAATTTGCAAGAAAGCATACTTTCTTAGGTTCAAAAAATAAATATAATCAACCAACAAGGTTTGTTCTTAATTTTTAACAAAATGTAATTAAATCTGGGGTTACCAGGCAACTTCCATAAGAACATATACAAATCAGTGCCTTGATAAGATGGATAAAATTAATAGAACTAAATAGACACGAATAAGTAGAGGTACTAAAGTAAAAATATAATAGTCAATTGCAAATTTATTACTTTGATTTTAGATCCTTATAATTCACTTGGATGAGACATATCTAAAAGCAAACAAAATATGCAGGCAAAATCTCACTCGTTACAATAAAGAAAACATATCAACAAAAATTGTCACTAGAACAAAATTATGTAGCTCACTTGAACCAGGATAATATTAAGCTTGTTTACATAAAGCTTCTCTAAATAGAATGAGACTTCATCATGCAAAAGCTAGAGAAAATATAGACCCAACTTTCAATCTCAATGCACCATAAAAAAAGGTTAAATAACAAACTAACATTGAATTCCATACATATCAAATCAAATTCCAAGCAAAAAGAACCAAAGTAGATGAAACTGTGAGATGAGATCTGATGTAGAATTTTTTATTCTATACTTGAACAATAAGATCTGATATAAAATTCTTTATTCCATACTGTTGTTCAACAAGCAATGCATTCCATCTATATTTGATAACTCCTTAAAGAACCTTGAGCCACATCAATGAACCCAACATATTTATAAAGTTTCACAAGTTGTCAACTAAAGTAACACCACTTTATAGAGAGAAAACTAAAGTAACACCACTTTATAGAGAGCCAACTAAGGTAACACCACTTGACTCTGCTCTCAATTTGTTGTTACACTTAGTCTGCAATTCTTGTTATCATAATAGCTTCAATAACATTAAGGAAACAAGAACAAAATTATGCAGCAATTTATGGTTTAGATCTAGTAGAAAGGTGGAATGCTACCCTCTTCTTGGCCAAGCTCTCACTTTTGCATTCACATTGTTCTTTCAACCTTGAAGCTAGCAGCTTTTGATATTCAGCTGCCTTAGACTTTTCCTTGACAATTTTCTTTTTCTTCTCAACTGTTCTATGGCACTTCCTTTGCAAATTCAATGGTTTTACAAGCCTCTTAATCTTTGGAGCCTTGCTACATTTCTTACCTGGGATAAAAATAGATAAACCATTCTTTATCTATGAATATGACAATGTGAACTCTACATGAATATAAAAGTTGAATCTAGAACTTCACCTTGATGCATGACGAGCCAAACACGACCTAGAGTAAGAACCCCCTATTTCATTGGAAACCCCTACTTATCACACCCTCCCATAATCTTGAAGACATGTCCCTTATACTCCTAAAAATTTGTAAGAAATAGACATGAGAAATAATAATTAAATTAATAGAAGCCAAAGATTTGTTACTCATGATAGTTACCAAATCTTGGCCTAATGTAACTCATTCATTTTCATGACCAGTTTAAAATAATCTCCCATCGCCCAATTGCCATCTAGCTTATTATAGGGTTATTGGAGCAAGTGTGCAGTGCATTTGATAATCCAATCTTGACAAATCAAAATAAAATGCAATCACCTAGAATATTCAACAATGTCAATCATGGGCAAAACTTGAGATGTTTGTGGCTATCCATTTATTTGAAATATTTGAATATAGATGAGCTATGCTAACAAAATATGTTGGGACAGTAAACATAAGGGATTTGGTTAGCTTGATTGATTTATATTTTAAATTCAATCATGAGGCTTAGCTAAGGCTACCATATAACAATTTGAAGATGGCAAGATGCAAAGATATAACCAATGGGATGCACCAAAATGTAACTTGTGCATCATTTTCAGATTTTTCTCTAAGAATCATTTTGGATAGTATTTCTTGCTATTATTTTCAATTGACTGTTAGGCTTGAAGAAAATAAAACTCTGTCTTTTATGAACTCTTTACATGAACAAAAAAAAATTTAATTTTGTACATGTTGCATATCATCTTGTACAATAATAGTTTGTCCACCGATGAGTCAGTTGATTCTATGGCTGCGATGCTCATGGCCTCTAATTTAGCTTGGACTTTTCCAGTTTTATAGAGTATCAATAGTGTACCCATACTACCATATTAATTTCAGCCAGTTTATATGATGGTTGTGCACAACAATACAAGTATAATATTATCTTGCATTGTAAACTTTGCTTATAAGTCATCCAGACATAGTAACATTTACACCCTTTTGGTGAGGAGAAGAGCTACTTGTAAGGTTATGAGAACAATTTAACATTTGAGATGTCCATCTTCTGATTTATTATATAGGAAGATGTATTAGACTGTAGCCATTCATCATCAGCCACAATACTTATCTCAAAATGACCAAGACTTTTGGGGCACTTGTAGGCTAGCAACTATTTGACTCTATTATTGGAAATAGAAAATAGGCATGAAATGATGGAAAGAGATGTTAAATTGTTTCTTTAAAAGAAAAAATTTCAGCTTCTTTTCTTAAAAAGAAATGAGACAATATTTATGGTAAATTAGAGATGACATTTATTTATCTATTGCAGAAAACAAGTGGGATAAATATACTCTACAAGTTAGCAATACAATACAGGTCCAAAATTGTAGGATAGAATTGTATTATGAAATCATATTATATCATACTAGTAAATACATAAATTATCACAAGCTACAGATTTGTACCATTTTGACTTCATTTAAATGATAACATTTAGTGATGCCATAAGACTCAACTCTTTGTTTCATGTTCTTGTGAATGGTGACATACTTATTTGATTACTTTAGTGCAGATGGAATTGTAATTTATCAGCTCCATGATAGCACATGGTATTCTTCTTTCAAACTTTAAATGCCAAACAAACTATATGTGGGGTTACTTGGTACCCTTTTGTCAAATTAGAGGATTTAAAATTGTAAATCCTCTTTAGTTATCCTACAATCCAATTAAGAGAGGGTGTTATGCGGAATGAACATTTAGATCATAAGGCAAGAATAGATGATAGAATTGCTTAAGAGTTACAATTGTTAAAAGAAGGCTCAAATACATGAAATTAAGAAAACAAAACCAAAAACATGCAACCTAGTTGACTAGGATGACATATTGCACAAATATTGTGAACTTTTAAACATTACACAAGAACAAAAAAGATTCTATTCAAATGACCAAAGTACCCCAACTTTTTTGTTAGCTCAAAATAGGTATGAGTAGCTATGAGTGAAACTATGAAAGCCCTACATCAACTATCTACCTTTATATGATGAATGTCACATTAGTAGAGGGAAATTGACATGTAAAGTGAGTAATCGATTAGAAGATAAAGGGGTCTTAGCTTAAGGCCCATCAACTAACATTTTCTAGCTTCAATAACACTATCAATTACAAGAATTTCCTCTGTATATGTTATCTCCATGATAGAGAACAGTAAGGGCAATAATTTCTTTTTAATGGACAATAGAAATTAGGTAAGTATATTGGTTAAACTTTTAAACATGATCGATAATACTGGTATGACACACCCGCCAATACTGCGTGGGCTAGAGGGAGACTAGACCTCATGACTTCATAGCTATTTAAAAAAACTATAACCAAACAAACTAAACTAGGCCCAAGGCAAACCCTTGATATTGTAAAAGGAGGACATTGTTATTAGTTGTGGTCCTAAAAATTAAAGCTTTAGATTTCCTAGTGAGGGTAAAACTGGCAAAAGCAGTTGTTACTTACAGAGCCAGAGTTTGTGAGGGCAATGGTTAATCAACATCAAGGGGTGGTTTGAAAGATGTTTTGGATTATGAACTCATTGAGTTAATGTCCCAAGAATTTGTGGAACTATTGGTAATATTTTCCGATCAATTATAATTTAGACATCAAGACCATTTGTATGATACTTATATATTTAATGACACAAATTTTGTTGTTGCTTGCAGAGAGAAAGATGAGACATACTCAGGAGCCATATATGCAAGCTTGTTATATCATTTGTCACTTTACACCCACTCACTATTATTTCCAAAAGCAATGATAATCCAAATTCTCCAACCTACAAATCATGTAGTAATGGCAACAAGTAGAACAGTTCATTAAAAAATAAACGCATAGATAAAAGAAAAGAAAAATAGTTTTGGATTGTACCTTTCCCTATACATCATTCTCAAGAAGCATACTAGTACTGTTGATATCACAATGAACATCACTCGATTGAGTATCATCATGTATATATTCTAGACCCCTTGCAATATCTATTGCAATTTGTAATTTGCATTCCAGGTCATGGGTGTCAAGCTTGAGGAGAAGATTATTTTAGAAGAATGATCTATACCAATAATCAATAGATATATGAAAGAAATATTGAAAAGGTGGAAAAATAAACAAGATAAATCCCTATAACAGTATTTTAAGTAAGAGTTCTGTGAAATTTTAGTTCCAAAATATTAAAACTTCAACTGAATGTAAAGAAATAGTAGTAGTAAAGAATCTTTAAAGAATTTACAATTGACCAAATTCATTAATTAAAACTAAAAAAATTACATTATTTAGATTTCTAGTTAATTAATAAATACATTGAAATGTAAATCTAAATTACTTTAATAGACATCACCCTTAAAAGTCAATAAGCCATAAAACAAGTGAGATGGAACATAACTAAGTAACAATTGTATACCATGAAGATTTAATAGGGGACTTATAGCCAGTTGTCTTTTAACTCATGCACAAGCAGTAAAGAGGCATGAATCTTTATTATGAGTGTATATGAGCAATGTTAGTATGCTAATAGAAACCAAATTTAAATAAAGCTTCTGCAAACTAAACAAAATTCATAAACTTCAAGATAGACTAAGATGAGCTCTCAATTGAGAATATGAGTCATTAATGGGCTCTCTCAATAAGAAGCTCTTTTGTTGAGTGGCTTTGTCTAAATAGATAGGATGTATGCTCAAGCTTATGCTTCAAAAAGGGCTTCAAATGGAGTTGGAATTTGGGTGTGAGTGTATGGTTTTGATGTAAAATGGCTTCTTAAAATGGCATTATGACTTTACTTCATGGATTGTGTTGTTTTGCAAAGGGGAAGGATCCAATTTATAGGCAAGAGGCTTGAGGGATTGAGGGCTAAGATGAAAGGATGGGGAAAAGCTCATGGAAGGCTCAGATTGCATGAGAGGAGAGCACATGGATTGTGGTTCCTTACATCCAATCAGGGAGTGACACATGTCATAGGGTGAGAGGATGGAGGAAAGGGGAAGGATGAGTCAAGAAAGGAGGCTCAAGGGATAAAATCTTCATAAAGACCCTCATAATGGCTTGTAAGAGCAATGAAAGGGCTTGGAAGAGTCATTTATGGCCTAGTGGGCTTCATAAAGTTTTATGTTTGGGATATTTTGAGGGAGATGAGAGGAATTTCGACTTGGGCTTGATTAGGAAGGTTTTAAGCTGGCTTAGGATTGTGCAAATGATTAGAGGATGGATTGGGATGGTTTAGGATTAGCTTAGGGATAGGCAAGTGGATGGCATTTAATGAGGGTGGGTGAAGGAGGAGATATTTGTTAACTTTGGCTTGGGTTAGTAAGTCTTAACCCATGTTTAGGGAATGTGACAAGGTTAGGAGGGGATTAGGATTAGGTTTAAAGACATCTTCTAGAAGAGTCTAGACTTTGGATGAGGATAAAGACTTTCTAGAATAGTCTAGAACTTCCTAGGATGAGGATGAAGTCTTTCTAGAAGAGTCTACAACTTCTTAGGATGAGAATAAATTAGATTTTAGGAAATAAATAAAGTTTTATTTATTTCAAGGGTTTGGGTTGAGGAGATATTTATTAAAACTTTTTTAATAAACATGAGGATTAATATTTAATCTTAATTAAATATTTTGAGTTGGGATTAGGGGTAAGAAATGATGGGATTAGCCTTTAATCAAAATTAAAGAAGGATTAGAAAATTTTGGAAGAGGTTAGTGGTCTTAAGGAAATTGGCCAAGTTTTGGGCAAAAAATAAATTTTTTATTTATTTTGGGTTTTTTGGTCAATTTATTAATTAAATAATTAATAAATAAGGAAATAATGTTTAAATAAGATTTTAAAAATTTTGGGAGGGATTCCTTAATTAAATATTTTTAATTAAGATAAAGGGATTTAATGGCATAAAAATAAATTAATTAATTAATTAAATAATTAAATAATAAATGATGATGTCATCAGGAATTTTTTTAGAAAATAAAATACTAGGTGTCTATAATGAGGACTTTAAAATAGACTTTTAACACTCTTATAAGAACTGGTTAAATAGTGGGTTTTAAGCTAGCTAAATATCCATTGGCAACATGAATATTCAATGTAGGGACTTGCACTTTGATAATCCTTAATAGTAACTAAACTATCTTCAACCAGACAGATAAAAGATAAGTCATGATCTACTATCTAGTTTATGTTTTTAAGAACAAAGGACATATTTTTCTTTCATATATCTCATATTTAATTCTTTGCTTTCCTAAGCGTCAAGAAAATATTAATTCATTGAGAAGAAGGATGTTACCTTTGGAAGCATGATCATGAAGGCGAGTACTCAAAGGTCCACATTTAGAAGATTCATAAACCAAAAGAAGCTCATCTTTGTTTGAAGCATAGCCTATCAATGAAGCCTATTGAAATATGAAAATAATTTTATTGTTCAAAAAAGCTTATGTAGCTTACAATAGATAAAATTAGAGCTGAAATACTCTATGAATAGAAGTTAAAAAAGACTAAAAATGGTTCACCCACAACTTGACAGAGCATACTAATGAAGTCTATCAAATCCCCACTATTTTGTAGAGCTAAGACTGAATATTTTCTAGACAAATGATCTAATTCCTCTCAATGCTTTACTAGATTGGTATGATACAGTTTGCATAGTGTCTTCACTTCCTTCAAGAACTCTAGAGTTAACTTACTCAATGCTAATCGTATTTTCTTTACATCAAATTGTTGTACATCATGTAGAAAGCCATCTTAAACATGGAATTATGTTTCCATTATAATTTATTTGTCCAAAAACCTTTACAAAAAGAAAATTTACCTTGTTCCTTAAGTAGGTAGTGTAGCTAGAACCATACTAGCTATTGGCTACAAAATTACTCTCTGAAAACTTTGAAGTTCCCATCACTACTTCATCAAACTTAAAGCATATCATTTTCTCTAGATCTATCACATTTTTTGTCTCTATTTACAAAATAAGTTCCCCTTAAAAATTTAAAGTCATTTGCTAGGCCAATAGAATACTGAATGTTATTTTTTAGGTTTAAACCTCCTCCTCAAATATTTCATGGAAATTTTCCATCTCCATTTCAAGCGGCCTTTAAGAATGAAT
The DNA here is from genome assembly GCA_028749045.1 of Cupressus sempervirens. NCBI lineage: Eukaryota > Viridiplantae > Streptophyta > Pinopsida > Cupressales > Cupressaceae > Cupressus > Cupressus sempervirens. Next base: position 876,041,458 of record CM053787.1, read on the forward strand.
CCAATGACAAGTACAATGCTCAAAAATAATCTAGCCCTAGCAAGTCCCACAATCAATACAATCTTTGAAATGCCCTTCTCATTTTTCTTATTTATTGGCAATCCCAAGAAGTCAATTTAAAATGTGGAAGAGAGGAAACTTGAGGGACAAGAGTTGCTAATAATTTAAAATATTGTGAATTTCAAAAAAAGTAAGGAGCCAAACCCCCATATACATGAATGGACCAAACATCACAAAGAAGTGGATTGATAAATCCAAAGGAACAAAGGAAAACTTAAAAAGAGAGAGAACAAAATTAGCTTATCATTGATCGAGAAAAAATTAGAGTGTAGATAGTCAACATTTTTATTTAAAAGAGGCCATCGTTAATGCTTCCAACCTAGTTCTTTAGAGGTGAGAAGTCTAGTGAAAATCTATTGAGTTAATCTCTAAAATCAGAAAAGCTTTGGGACACATTGTTGGATAACACTATTCATTTTTTAAAAGTTTATTTATAGAATCATGTAAATACAATTTTTCCTCAAGAATCTATAACTTCCAACATTATTACTTTGAGGACCTAGATTTAGTCACTTATCCCTTATTTCCTACATGGACACTTCTCTTGTCTTTCATAAGCAGATCTTACTAAAAATTAATGCAAATGAATGTTTATTTTCCACAATGAAGAGTTAGATACATATAAGAATTCCTTAAAAAAATTCAGTAATAGGTTTTAAGAAAATGGGATTCCAAGAAAAGTGGGTTTAATATTGGAGAAAACTCTATGGTTAAGCATGCTTAAGCTAGAATAGTACTAGGACAAGTGACCTCTTGGAAGTTCCAGTGCTTGAACTCTAAGGATCACCTAAACACAATAAGTGTAAGTGTTTCATTCATTCTCATAAGAAATAGGTCCTTATGAACCACTACTCATAGACCATGGATCAATGAATTAGATTCAAAATCTACAAATTTGCATTCTAATAGCAATACCATAAGTTTTACTCTAACAGATAGAGATGCAACAATTTAGACTCACCCTTTATGAAGAAAATAACTAAATTAAAGATAGGAAGAGCCTTAAAAATAAGAACACATCCCTAAAATTAAATCAAATTTCTAAGATTTTAGCTAAATCTATTTTTCATTAGAATAGTACTAAGATTACTATTTATTTTTAAATCAAATTTTCCCTATTTGGTATAAGTAAACACTTGAGTCAATTTTACTTTAAAATTTGTTTGGCTAATGTTGGTTACAATGTCTAGTAGGGTTTGTACTCCCTGGTAGGTTTTATAAGAGAGTAAGTTGTTGATCTTGAAAATATGGGCTTTATCTAATTCTTTGAGTCTTTAAAGGAATAATGAATCTTGATACTATCCTAGTGTTATAGCATCTGGTTCTCCTCTATTCCTACAAGAGTTTATACTTATAGACTAGAACTGGCAAAGTAAAGAACACTTACAATAGTAGTTGCCTTAACAAATACATCTTTATCTATAATTGCTTCACCATTCTCCTCTACTTGAGACATGAGCACACCAACAAAGTCCTCCATCTCTCCCTCATCTTTTGATCCTTTCTCCTTATGTTTCTCTAGTATTCTTTGCATGTACAAGTCTATCTTCTTCTCTAGCTTCTTCATAATTTTCTCATACCCTTGCAAATCAAGCCACTTCAACCAGGGAATATAATCCCTAATACAAATCACCCCTTTCAGAATGAACAACTCTTCAATCAGATCAATAAACACATCTATCAAAACCCCCCATTCTCCAAAATACCTCTCATCTATGATCATATCCATGAAGATTTTAAATATCATCAGGGCGACAAAACATTTCTAATGTTCACAACACCCTACAATTGTGACTATTGGAATAGAGAAGCGGATTTATAAATTCTACCTTATGAATTTGATCTTGTTGTTTCCAAATCTAAACTTCCAAAAGACCAATCACCTCCTCTTCAAAATATCAAGTTTCCAACTCCAACCATGAGCAAGATAGGGTAGAACTAGGGCATCAGGTTTTTTTTCTGGTGATGGTGCATCAAGTTTCCAACTCCAAAAAAACATAAATGATCCTGCGTGCACAAAAAAAAAAAAATAGGAAATGTTTTTGTTTTATAAGAGAGTAAATTTCTGATCTCAAAATATGGGCTTTATCTAATTCTTTGAGTCTTTAAAGGAATAATGAATCTTGATACTATCCTAGTGCTATAGCATCTGGTTCTCCTCTATTCCTACAAGAGTTTATACTTATAGACTAGAACTGGCAAAGTAAAGAACACTTACAATAGTAGTTGCCTTAACAAATACATCTTTATCTATAATTGCTTCACCATTCTCCTCTACTTGAGACATGAGCACACCAACAAAGTCCTCCATCTCTCCCTCATCTTTTGATCCTTTCTCCTTGTGTTTCTCCAGTATTCTCTGCATGTACAAGTATATCTTCTTCTGCAGCTTCTTCATAATTTTCTCATACCCTTTCAAATCAAGCCACTTCAACCAGGGAATATAATCCCCAATACAAATCACCCATTTTAGAATAAACAACTCTTCAATTAGATCAATAAACACATCTATAAAAATCCCCAATTCTCCAAAATACCTCTCATTTATGATCATAGCCATGAGTATTTTAAACGTCATCAGGGAAAAAAACATTTCTCATGTTCACAACACCTTGCAATTGTGACTATTGGAATAGAGAAGTGGATTGATAAATCCTACCTTATGCATTTCATCTTGCTGTTTCCAAATCTAAACTTCCAAAAGACCAATCACCTCCTCTTCAGAATATCAAGTTTCCAACTCCAACCATGAGCAAGATAGGGTAGAACCAAGGCATCAGGTTTTTTGTCTGGTGATGGTGCATCAAGTTTCCAACTCCAAAAAAACACAAATGATCCTGTGTGCACGAAAAACAAAACATAGGAAATTTTTTGGTTTTATAAGAGAGTAAATTTCTGATCTAAAAAATATGTGTTTTATCTAATTCTTTGAGTCTTTAAAGGAATAATGAATCTTGATACTATCCTAGTGCTATAGCATCTGGTTCTCCTTTATTCCTACAAGAGTTTATACTTATAGACTAGAACTGGCAAAGTAAAGAAAACTTACAATAGTAGTTGCCTTAACAAATACATCTTTATATGTAATTACTTCACCATTCTCCTCTGCTTGAGACATGAGCAAACCAAAAAAGTCCTCCATCTCTCCCTCATCTTTTGATCCTTTCTCCTTGTACTCCAATATTCTCTACATGTACAAGTCTATCTTCTTCTATAGCTTCTTCATAATTTTCTCACACCCTTGCAAATCAAGCCACTTCAACTAGGGAATATAATCCCCAATACAAATCACCCCTTTCAAGATGAAAAAATCTTCAATTAGATCAATAAACACATCTATCAAAATCCCCAATTCTCCAAAATACCTCTCATCTATGATCATAGCCATGAGGATTTTAAACATCATCGGGGGACAAAACATTTCTCATGTTCACAACACCCTACAATTATGACTGTTGGAATAGAGAAGTGGATTGATAAATCCTACCTTATGCATTCAACCTTGTTGTTTCCAAATCTAAACTTCCAAAAGACCAATCAACTCCTCTCTAGAATATCAAGTTTCCAACTCCAACCGTGAGCAAGCTAGGGTAGAACTAGGGCATCAAGTTTTTTGTCTGGTGATGGTGCATCAAGTTTCCAACTCCAAAAAAACATAAATGATCCTGCCTGCATGAAAAAGAACAAATAGGAAATGTTTTTTTTTTTACATCTAAGCCCCATGTTGGTCAAAATTTTGACCAACACATTTCGACCTACATGTGTTGGTTGAAATTTTGACCAATGCAAGGCTTAGATATTAAAAAAAGAAATTGTTTCCTTCTACATTCTGACCAACCTAAACTTTTTTAGTTAATGGTTGAAAATTTTGGTAGAAAAATGAGATCAAATGTAGTAGTGGATGGTCTCATCATCAAAAACTTGATGCATCACACCTATGTCATCCCTAGGAGCCTGATCAAAGTATGCCTACAATAAGATATGGATTTATAATTAGTAACGATCAACATGAGTACACATTGGATCTTGTCAACATATGATGCAAAGAATATGGTACATGCCCTCTAATGTAATTGTAACCTCTCCAGTAAGCAGATGGAATGTGTTATGCTTAGAATGAGATCTCATAGCAAGAGTAGTTAATAGGCCATAATTTTTCTGGATATGGGGAAAATGCAATAATGTACCCAACCCATAACATTTAATACAGCTATATCCTCATTAGAAAAAACTACTCACCAACTACAAGCCCACATAATAGGGGCACCTAATATACAAATATAAGAACTTATATTGCATTGCAAACAAGAAAAACATTTTAGGCCACATTAATGATATATCAAGAAGCATCTAAGGCATCAAAAGAATCACTAAGTCAACTCAAGAATAAAATAGTTAGTCCAAAAGGAAAATTATATAAGAAAAATAAGTTGGGCAATAAAACATGATAAAACATATCATATGATAGTTTTCCCTTATTCATATGTTAAAACAAGGTCTTGCAATAGTTTGTATCATTTCATATGATATGTGGGACTATGGTGTGTGATACTCTAGAAAGAAGTGATATGATAAAATAATGAAATATGAAAGGTTGCATGTTGAAACTCCTATAGCTAAATGAGACTCTAAACTATTGCATGAAAATTAAAATTCCTAAACTAAAAATTCAAAAAAAATCACAAAATAGAAGCAAAAACAAGTTCAATTTTCAATCACATACTAGTGCAGAATACTATCGAGACCTTTTATGCCTCTTGCTCAACTCAAATTGATTATCATGGATGAGAACCTACATTTTCTCTCTTGAAAGGCTCTTAATTCACTAAATTATTAAAAAAATTAAAATCACCTTTTTGCACCCTTTATATAGCATCTAGACCCAAATTTTTATTGCAATCCCAAAAATAAAAAGCAAGCTGTCTACTACTCAAATACACACTTTTCAAGGTGAGTGGAATCTTGACTTTTTAAAAAGGCTTTTTATCTCAACCACTCATATTTTTCATGTTAATCTCATCCATCCCTTTTTCCTCTTAAGAATATTGAGCACATGGACCAACTAAAGAATAAATCTACACCATTGCTTATGGCCTCTTAATCTCTACTATCCAAGTCTTTTAAAAAGGAGGCTCTCTCCTCACTGTTTTCATCTCTAGAGTTCATGCTAATGTTATGTTGTCATTTTGATTCAATATTTCTTGATCACTTGAGTATTCACTTTCACGTTGCCATACTTAAATTCTAGCTTACTATTTTATTTTATTGCAATTATAATAGCACATCTATCTTAATTAGGAGGGGAAGTAATCTTGCATCTTGTTAGTTTAGTTTAATTTCTTGTTCTTTCATTTCATTTAACTTATCTATTTAATTGCATATTCTCTTGGATTAGCTTGTACCCTTTGAGAATCTCATTCTATGGTGCACCTTGAAAGGGTCTCCATCTTTAGGTTTATTTGTGAGCCACAATCACGTCATTTTTATTCTTGCACATTATGGATAGAGAGCTATAAGTTGCCTCTCAATCTTCTTAATTCATGGGATTCTTTGGGAATAATGATTTATTTATGTGTGCTTACTTTTTAGCATACAAATATAATCAATGTAGTAAGACATTAATAACATATTGTTAACCCCCTCTTGATCACTTTTCATATGATCACTAAATCTGCATCTTGTGTATCATGATAATTACAACTATACCTTGTGTACCACTAACATAACTAAGATACTTGACATATATGCCTTATTGACATCAATGAAAAAAAATTTTTTACCAAGGGTTCAAAATAGTCTCCCATTAGCATTGATTTTAATACTAACCTCTCCATGTACCTATGTAGAACACCTGTAAAGAATCTATCAACACATCATATCAACATTACAACTTCATTAATTGTGTTATGATTTCCTCATATTTTTTCTCCCCCTTTGACATCAATAAAAAAGGAGATATACCAAATTTCTAGTGTGAAAAAAATGATCATAAATGTTTGCCTATGAAATCTATCACATACTTATTAATTTATGCAATAGAAAAGAGGGATAGAACCCCTAATCTCATTCTTTTTTATTGATGAATAAACCTTTTCCATTAATTTATAATTTAAAGATACATATTCATAAGAAAGGGGCCTAAGGGATACAAGATCACCTTGTGAGTTCAAATGGCACACGACCGGATGAACACCTATTAATAAAAAAAAAATTGTTTAAAGAAAAGCATAAAGCCTTAGGTGACAAGAGAAATGCTAGCTAAAGGAGGTTCTTTATCATCAAAACCCTAGAAGTCCTTGGGGTTAGTGGTTGGCTTAGGGGGAGCCCAATCATCAACAAAAACAACATCATCATCATCATCTTTATCTCCCTTAGGCCTAGATAGGGAGATAGCTAAGTCTAGCCAAGGGAATGTCCACTTGGGATCACATTGCACAAATGACCAAATTGCAACATGGGTAGTGGGGAGAGCCACCAAGGACCAACTTTAGCCCAACCTCTGTGGAGGCAAGGTCGAGTGGCAATATGGCTATGACTAAGGAGTGTGTGAGCAATGTGTAGATCTTCTCCAACCTCACTGGTGACCATGAGGAGGAATGCGGTCACCAAAAATTGTATCTGAAGGCACACGAGAAACTATACATGGTACATTTCCAAAATGAGCAAGTAGCTCGTATAAGTGCACGTTGTCAGTCTATACTTGAATCTACATCATGAAATTATTAAAAATACATGTTTTAGAGTACATAGAAACATGAATATCAAGAAAGCTATGAGAGAATAAAACAACATTTCAGTCCCTCCATATAGTAAACAAAATTTCCATTCTAGAAGCATGTCAAATCCGGGTATATCTAAAAGGAAGTCTGGGCAGATCTCCCAGCACCACCATATGTCAGGTGAACTCCTCTAGATTGAAAGGCTTGAAAAATTCATGAATCCAAAGTCAATATCTCTGGGCTCAGCTGTAGAACCAAAAAATGTAAAAGAAGCTTTTAGGCTGACCATAAAAGGGGCATCTAGAATCTAGAATTCTTGAATGCTAGAGCCAAGGGCCCAAAGGAAAGCCCTGGAAGAGGAGACACTAGAAAAAGTGAAAAATCTTTGGCTCTATAATGGCATTCTAGATAGTAGTAAATCTAATACTCCAAGTCTTAGAGAAGAACACAAATTCTAGCACTGATTAAGGGTATAAACCATCATACAATGGGGCACCAGCCACCAATCCCCCACCTTGGGCTTGTAGTTAGCCATAGGAGTGGTAGGATACCACTTCCAATCCTTCCACTAAGGGTGAGATGAGTAAATACCAAGCTTGTGTAACAAATTGGGAGGCACAATTGAAACTAGAAGATCAATTATCAATTGATTTGCAAAGATGAGCTTGAACTGAACCTACAGATCCTCCCAAGAGCAAAGACTCATAGTAACTCTAAAAAATAAGTCCTTGGGAGTTTTAATACCCCTATGGAATAAAGGTAGAGTGCTAGAACCCTAAATCTTAGCTAAAGGAATACCTTGAGTGGCAAACAAAGGAGACCACCAAAGGTTTTGCTGGTTCATTAAGAGCCCATCTCTGAACCCATTACCAATCTAGTGAAGCCATCATTTGAGGGCTTCCCAATCTTTCCAAATGCTCTTCACAACAAAAGTGCCCTAAATTTGAATAGGTTTAGGAGTCACAAGAAGGGTCTAAAAACCAATCCCCTTCTAAGCAGGTCGGTTAACTAGGAAGCCTGAAGAAATGCAATGTCTTACTAAAAAAATTTAGGCCTCATCTCTAGTGAGAGCCTGAATGATCCACTTGCAATAAAGGGAAATCCCCTATTTTTGAGTGGAGAGAAAATCAAGCCACCATGAGGCTTTGGGAAAACAACAATAATCCCAAGCAACTCTGTGAAAACCATAATGCATAACATCAACAACCTAGAGGAAGTCCCAAAGGAGACACTCTAGCTTGAGATAAGAAGCTTTGAATGGAGCCTAGTAGGAAGAATAATACACATGGGTGGCAACAAGCACTTTAGAAAAAATTTGAAACTTTCCTGCAAGGGAAAGTGGTTTAGTGATCCAATATTCCAGCTTCTTCTCAATCCTAGCAAGGACAACATTCCACAACTCTACAAGGGAGGCTTGAAAAATGAAAGGAATACCCAAGAATTTAAATATTTCCCTATGCTAGACCCATATCCACCCATATTTTTGAAGCCACTGAGGGCCTAGCAAGAATGTCTACTAGTAACAAAGGGTTTTGTGCCATTGAATAGCAAACCCAGAAATAACGCAAAAAGTATCCAAGCACTACAAGGTGTTAGCTTTTATTGTCTTCCTCTTCAATCAAAGTAAGGAAGGAGTCATCTAACAAATGGTAATTCACAAGTTGTATAGAGGACTTTGGAAGAGAAATAACATGAACCATACCTCGAGAAATGGCATTGGTAAGAAGATAAGCAAAGCCTTTAGCCACCAACACATTGAGTGAAGGTGCAAGAGGACAACCTTGAAAGATAGATTTGTAAAGCCCAAAAACATTAGATTGCATCCCATTAATGGTGGTGTAAGCAAAGGAATCCCCAAAAAGAATCTTCACATACCAAAGAAAAATTGGCCCAAACCCTAGAGCTTGCAACATAGCCAGAATAAAGGGCTACTTAATCCGATCATAGGCTTTGGCAAAGTTAATTTTGAGAAATAAGGCATGTTGCTTAGATTTCCTAGCCCATTCCATGCCTTCCCAAACACCAATGATGTTGTCCAAAATATAGCAGGATTTGATGAAAGCAGTTTGTTCAAGCCAAACAATCTCATTCTTTTCAATTTGATGTAGTTCCTCTTTTTGATACTTAACACTAAAAATATCCTTACTAGAATCTTTATATGATTTAGGTTCAAATTGAGATAGAAAAGAAATATTAACACATTCATGAGATGTAATTGTTGTTCTTATTTAAATACCTACTTGTTTGTGTTGATCTCATATTGGTTTTGATAAGTGAGTGTCAACACACTTAAACCATTTACTTAGTTCATACTAAACTAGTAATACATGCTGAGCACAACATATAAATATTAGACCATGCCAAGCTATAATGAGTTCCTACTCATTCATGTGCTGAGTCACTCAAGTGCCAAAAATATAGACCATGCTAAGTCATTTAGCAGCCAAGTAAACAGTGGATGTCGAGTAGTGTAGGTGCCAAATCACAATAAAGTATAGTGGATGCCGAGCATCAAAGACTTCATATGTTGAATGACACAGTTTTGACATATTTATTTGTAATGGTACAAACAACTATGTAAAACATTTTTTATCCAACTTAATGATAAATTTCAATATCTTGAAGATAAGGACAAATCTCTATTTGGATTCCCTATGTAATTACATGTAGACAATCAAAAAATGGGAAGGATTAAGTGGAAAAATGGATGAATCTTAGCCATAGATTCATACCTAACCCTAAGCAACCTAAGTCTTCTTAAGGAGGAAGTAGTCTTAAACTCTTTACAGATAGAGGAATGAATAATGAGTGTTTAAGGAATTGAAGGAGAGAACAAGATAGTTTGCATGTAGAGCATTCATGGTGACTTAGAATCAAGAGTGAATAGAACAATCAGTTAGATAAGAATAAAGGATAGAGAAAAGGATACAACATTAAGACATCTGATTGTGAAGGATCAATTAGGAATTGTTTAGAGGATATCTATTATCAAGAAAGTGCCAATCACAGGACCTATGCTGAGACATTCTAACAAGTCATTTTAGTTAAATCTCTTAATGAAGTATTGTATGAAATCTTTTAATAGGGTGCTTACTTCGTTGTAAGTTGAAGTCCTTTAACAAGACACACTTCTAATAGGGTGTTGAAATCCTTTAACAAGGTAAGACTTAAAATTCTTTGTAAGCTTTTAATACCGTAGACCTTTCATAGGGTGGATCATGTTTCATGGTCAAAATATTGTAACCTTCATTAGATACACTTTATTAATGCAGTAGTGAATATTTGTGGGTGTCATCCCCATCTCAGTTTTACCTTCTCACTTGGAGGGTTTTTGGGTAATCATAATTGATGTTATGCGTGTGATTTCTTACATGTTTACATGATTTAGATGTATGTTCTTTACATGTTATTTCATTTTATCTATTGAATGCATGAGATGGATGTATGGTGAAATTTTTATGGGTCCAAGTTTAAACTACTGATTCACCGCCCGCCCCCACCCACCCCCCCCCCCCCCCCCCCCCCCCCCGCCAGAAGTTTACCTTTCCTATTGTAATTCCAATAGTTTGTCCCTTATAATATAGTCTCAAGGATGATATTTCTTTAATTCTATTCTAATAGACTTTGCATTTGTTAGTTCTAGTATCCTTTTTTGATCATTCGTCTCTTATTCAAAAAATTTAGCTTTATTATCTAGTTTTCTCAATTCATTGTCATTGTCTTGGAGGAGAGCCTTATCCAGTCTTGTTTCCTTTTTATCTTACACAACTTCATCCAATTTCACATGTATACTTTTAAAAAGTTGATACAATATTTTACTTTAAAAATTATAGGATTTAATTGGAGAATAATATCCTAAAGATATTCCTTTATCACATCTTAAATTAAATGTTCCCATTTCATCATCATAATTCTTAAAGAAACATCTACTTCAAAAATTTATAAAATACTTAATGAAAGTAGGATGTCCATACTATAATTTAAAAGGGATATAGTTAGATCTTATCCATAGTTGTGCCCTTTTTAATTGTCTAAATCGCTTCTTTCCAATGCCTATTTGGATCTTTGGATTAATCTAACATTGTCCTTTTCATTTCTTTCACTACTTGATTCTTTCTCTCAAGAACACCATTTTGTTAAGGTGTCCTAGATGTTGCATATTTCCTTTTGATGTTATTTTGTTCACAATAGTAAAAAAACATCACCAAAAGTGAACTCGCAACCATTATCTGATCATAGTCTTAATATCTTACTCCTTTTCAACCATTTTAAAAAAAGATGTTAAACTTTTTAAATGCCTTTGATTTATGCTTTAAGAAAGTTACCCATTTCATCCTTGTATAATCATCTATAAAAATAATGAAGAAATTTTCACTATTTAATGATTCTGTCCTTCTCAGAACACATAAATTAGTATGTACTAACTATAATGGTTTATTAGGGAGAGTATTGATATCCTTAAATTTATGGATAAATACCATATAACACATATATATTGTGAATCGAACATGGTAGCTGATTTGATTGCCAATGCAATGGTGAGGTGTGACCATAAGAATATTTGGCAAGGAAATACAACTTTGAATCATTGAGCAATACAAATCCACAAAGCTTGAAGAATACTTGCATGTAAAATCCTGTCACAAAGAAGAAAAAGACAAGAGTAGGCAAGGGTTTTACTCTAAAAATATGCAAACTATGAATTCAAAAATGAAAAAGATGTAAGATAATTACAAATGATTTATCCTTATAGAAGGAGATCAAAACCCAAAAAGGGTAACCTAAAAGGTAAATGTTCTTTAATAATTACTAAATATTTATTAAATGAGAATGAAAAAGGTGCATAAAGTGAAATCTTAAGAAGGGAGTAAAGAACATTTAATAAATGAAATTAAATTAATACTTTACTCTAACACCCCTTTGATATGAGCAACAATGCAAAAAGAAGAAGGAAACTATAATACAATGTTGAAAGAAAACTTGGGTCCTAACAACAAGGCTTGATGAGGTACCCAATCACAACCAAATCTCTATGGAATGGAGAAATAGAGAAAACCTAGTGGGAAAAACTTCACTCCAAAAAGAGATAGCATGGAAAAGAAGGAAGGAAGGACTCATCACTGAGACCCCCCAAGGACAACTTCCTTCACCCCAAGCATAGAACATAGTTCAAGATACTGCAACGATGCAAAAGGATTAGTGAAGAGATTTTTAACCTATTGAGTAGTAGGAATGTACCCCAAGCTCAAAGCACCATCCTGAATTAGGTTCTTGATAAAGTGTATGTGAAGCTTGATGTGCTTGGTCTAGTAATGCTCAACTAGGTTGCATGAAATGTGTACAACACTTTGATTTTCATGCCAAAGAAAGGTGGGACTATCAAGAGAAAATCCAAACTCTGTCATCAATTGTTGAAGCCACAAAACCTCCTAACTAGTTGACATATTAGCCTTGTATTCTACCTCTATAAATGATAATACATGAGCATGTTGCTTCTTTCAAGACCATATGATAGGACCAAAACCAAGACAAATGCAAAACCATAAGTAGACTTACACTTGATCATCAATATCACCAGCCCAATTTGAATCTATAAAAACAACAATGTGAGGATCCCCAAATTTGTAGTGTATTAAATAACATGTTGTACTTATAATATACCTCAAGATACATTTGGAAGCTTTCCAATGACTCTCATGAGGATCATGGGAGAATCAAGAGAAAAGTCCAACCACAAATGAAATATTAGCTTCCAATTCTCATCTAGCTTGTTCCTAAACACCCATTTGGTACCAATCACATTTTTATTAGTTGGTCTTGGAACTAAGGTTTAGGTTGTGTTCTACTCTATCTGATCTATCTCTTCTTCCATAGCTTTATGCCAATTATCATCTTGCAATGCATCTTTTACTGTTTTCAGCTCAATCTTGCTCAGCAAACATGATTCATTCCTTAGTCTATTCCTTTTCATCAATCTTGCTTCATTTTCACCAATGATTTGTTCTACAAGGTGATGTATTCTCACATACATGGATAGTCTTGGTTCTATCCTTCTTTCCATGTTTGATCTTTCAACTTCAGAGTCACTATGCACTTCTCTTTCTGGTATTTCATCATCTCTCTCATTTGTACCAATTTTAGAATTTGAATGTGCATTATCTTCATTTTGTAACTCAACTTTTGAATGTAGCTTGGAATTCATTGGTTGTGACTTGGCTGATATTGAAACTTATTGCTCATTCCCAACTTGATCGGCAGCTTCATCTTCAGCGGGCATTCCTTCATAGAAGTATACAAAGGATCTGTACTCTTCTAGTTTCTTCATTTCATCAACTTGAACTTCTGTATGCTCATCAAAATTTACATTTTCACTCTCCACAATCTTGTTAGTGTTAGTATTCAAACACTTATATGTTTTACCTCTAGTGGAGCATCCAAGGAATATGTCTTCGTCACTCTTTGAATCAAACTTTCCATTTCTAGAATCTTTGAGAATAAAGCATTTACAACCAAACACTTTGAAATGTTTTACATTGGGTGAGTGACCATACCATAATTCAAAAGGTTTTGCATTTGTACCTTTCTTCACTTGCTCAATTTAGGGTGTAGATAGTTGTGCTTATAGCTTCTCTCTAGCACTTTAGAGCAACATTTTTCTCCATCGTTAATGTTTTGGCACAATCTATCACTAATCTATTCCTTCTTTCTGCAATGCATTCTGAGCTAAAGGTCTTGGTGCTGATGTTTGCCTTTTAATTCCTTTGTCATTGCAAAATGTCTCAAACTCTTTTGATGTGAATTCTCCTCCTCTGTTTGATCTTAGCCACTTTAGACTTCTTCCTGATTCCTTCTCAACCCTAGCCAAATACCACTTAAACATTTGAAATGCATCAAATTTTAATTTTTAAGAACATGGTAGTCATCATCCTAGAGTAGTCATCTACAAAAAACATTCTGTATTTGTCTCTTTGGTAGCTTTGACCTTCTATAGGGCCACATAAATCTATATGGACTAACTCTAATACTTCTTTGGAGGTGTAGGTTTTGCTTTTGAAAATTGACTTAGTCATTTTTCCTAGCTAACACTGTTTGCACACTGTATTTTTAGGGTTTTGTTCAATTTAAGCAAACCTCTAACTTTCTTCATTTTGTTGATGCTAATTAGATTATCAAAGTTGACATGACATAATCTTTTATGCCATAGCCACACATCATCAAATTTAACAATAAGATAGGTTTCATCTTCCATATCTAGGTAAAATAGATTACTCCTACTTTGGTCTCCTTTTCCTATTAGATTTCCATCAATGTCATAGATTTTGATGATTTTGATTCAAAATTCTACGTTGCAACCTATATTGCCTAGTTGTGACACACTCAGCAGATTGTAGTTTAAACCTTCTACATATTATGCATTATCACATGAAATTTTCTCTATAATTTTAATAGAACCTTCTCCTTTGATTAGACATGGAGCATCATTTCCAAATCTAACACTATTTCCATCCTACTAAGTAAAGCTAATAAACTTACTTTTGTCTCCTATCATGTGATGTGAGCATCCACTGTCTATGATCCATCTATCATTTTTGTTCACATAGGTTACAACTATTATTGCCTCATCTTCATTTGACTCATCCTTCATGGCTACATAGACTACCTCATCATCATTTTCGTCAGAATCCTCTTCTTCAATAATGTAGCACATTTTGCCTTTTTCTTTGTAATATCTGCTATCATCTTCTCTTATGTTCTTGATCTTGTTGCCTTCTCTATAGTTCTTCTGTGTGTATCTTGTAGCAATATGTCCTACCTCTTTAGTGTCTTTTAATGATAGCTTGGCCTTGAAAGAAGATTCAAGATTCTCAGGTCTGTAGTTATCAAAGTTGGACAACTTCAATGCAGTGAGTGTTCGTACTATACCTTCAAGAGTTAGCATGTTTCCTGGTATGCATCTTAGTTCTTGGATGGCTGAAACTCTAATAGCATAGATAGGGAGCAAGGTTCTTAATAATTTTCTATTGACAGTATCATCTTCTAAATGACCACCCAAAATTCTTATTGCACTTACTACTTCTTTCATTCTAGAGGCATGTTGAGCAGCATTCTCACCTTCCTCCATTTTCATGTCATCAAACTTTTCTTTGAGACTTTCTCTTTTTTCTCTTTGAATATTCTAATTTCCTCCATAAATATTAGTCAAGGCTTTCCACATCTTGAATGCAGAGTCGCATCCCTTGATGTCATCAAATTCAGCATAGTTGAGGGCAGAGGCAATCTCCAGCATTGCTTGATTATACTCCTTCTTTTTCTTCATATCTTCTACATTGGGTACAGTTGGATCAACATGTTCTACTTCAATTGAGGTTTGTGCATGACCACTTATTGATCCAAGGTGAAATTTCATTAACTTTTTCCATGTAGTGAAGTTATCTCTATTGAGCTTGGGAACTTCTCACTTGGACATTTTGATCTATCTGCTTCTAGTACCTTTAAACCAAATTGGCAGATAGCTCTAATACCAATTGTTAAAAATGCTTTAGAATAACTAAGAGGTGGGGGTGAATTAGTTATTCAAATTCCAAATGTCCTAATAAAAAAAAACTTACCAAGTAAAGTGAGCCCATTTAAACTAACTATGTATCCAAGCTAAACTTTCTACTTAGCAAGTTACTAAAAATCAACATGCAAGAGTAACACATGAAGAATCAACACATAACACAATGATTTACATGGAAACCCAATTTGGGAAAAATTGCCAGTAACATGCTACTCAATTTTCACTCTTCTGAAGTGATGCCCTATGAAAGGCCTACCCTATTAAAGGCTACAACACACTGTTAAATGTGACTTGGTTAAAGGATTTCAACCACTTTGTTAGAAGTGGGCCTGGTTAGAGGACTTTAAAAAATTCACTTTGAATGCCACCCTATTAAAGGATTTACAAATGGTTGTTAAACCAACCTAAGTCCATAAGATTTTACCCTAACTGATACAATTGTTAGAGAGTAACAATAAGGGCTTTAGACCTAATACAACTCACAACTTAACTTGCAAATTTCAAATCTCAATTTAGCTCATACAATTGCCTAATTTTTAGTCTCTGCAACTTTGACAGCTTGTCCTCCTTTCAAGCTTTGTCTCCTTGAGTCTTCATGATCAATGTACTAGTGCAATCTCCTATATGGCCACTTATTGAAGCAAAATCATTGTGCTCTATTCTTCCTTCTTGATGCCTTCTCCTTGACGCCCTTCAACAATTTCACAACTTGAAAACTTAGCAACTCTTTCTTCTTGACCTGTAACTCCTTAAATAGAAGTTTGGAATACTTTTCCCTCTTGAATATTCTTTCTTTTCCTTTTAGTTTGAATGGATTAGGTAAGATTCAATGAATTTACCCCACATCTTGTTCCTTCTAGAAACATCATGAAAAATCCTCTTGAATGTGCTCAAAAATGGTTTAACTAAAATTTTGTGCCACCAGTTCATCATCTTTATCCTCCACCTAGCTTAGAAAATTCAAGGTAACAAACTTATTAGCTCAGATCTGGCAAATATTTGACTTTTCAAATAATGCAATAGCTTAGCACTATTAAAATTCTGGTGCTCAACACATACTATGTTACTCGACACCAACTACATTTTACTAATGCTCAGCACCTACTATGGATTCACTCAACATCAACTAAGTTTTACTGATCCTTGCACTTCATTACAAAACCATAACTCAACCTTTCCCTTAGGTGCTTTTGTTACATCTCATTGATTAGATCCTCTTCATCAATCAACTAAGTGATAGTACTTGGATCTTATAAGCAATTGTCATTCTAGCAAATAGCAGGTTTGACATCAGTGATAAAATAATGATTAAAAATATTCTTTATCAAAAATCTCCCTCTTTGCAAACAATCTTCCTTCTTTAATAGTGATATTTTTCAATTAGATTTCCAACATACCTACAATCTTAGCATGAGTGTGATAAGCATCTATAAGATCACCTACCAAAAGTCCAGTTGCATCAATAGTAACATGAACCCACTTGGGCACTCGCATAACATTTGCTAGAGGTGATGAAGGGGGATCAATATCTATATCTTCCTCAGAGGATGTGTAATCCTATAGAGGATTAAAGAGAGTACTAGGAAGTGAGAAAGAAGCTACTAATGGAGGATCCATTAGAGGATAACACTCATCAAATAGAACATCTCACTGAAATAAGACATCTCTAGAATTAGGATCAAATAACCTATATGCCTTCACATCCTCACAGTAGCCAACAAAAATGAATGGTTGGCTCTTCTTCTTCATGGATTTTTGTTGAGTATCTAGAATAAATGCCCAGTCCTCACTACCAAAAATGTGGAAAGTAGAAACATCAAGCTTGAAATGAGTCCAAGCCTCCTTAGGAGTCATGTATCACAATACCTTATGAGGAATCTAATTCTAAATATAGTTAGCACAATTGATAGCTTCATCCCAGAATGAAGAACTCAAAAATCTAGACTGAATCATAAAATTGGCCATCTTCTGTAATGTCATGTTCTTTCTCTCTAGAACCCCATTTTACTAAGGTGTATAGGGAATGAAGAACTGATATTGTAAACCATGCCTAGTGTAAAACTACTTGAAAGATTGATTCACATATTCCCCTCCGTCTCCAGTGTGTATATTCCTAACAAAAAGACTAGACTACTTCTCCAAAAATGTCTTAAAGATTCAAAAGGAATCAAAGACATCAAACTTGTACTTCAGAAAGTACACCCATGTACATCTAGAGAAGTCATATATGAAGGTTAGCACATATCTAGCATCTAGAAAAGATGGAGTAGGAGATGACATAAGACCACTGTGTATCAACTCTAATGGTGCCTTACACATGTGGATCTACCTTTCAGAAAAGGATCTCTATGATGTTTTCCAAGTGCACAATCTTGACACACACCATTAGTACAAGAGATCTGAGACAACCCAATCACTAGCTCTTGTGTACTCATTTAATATAGATATCTATAGTTGATGTGGCCAAAATTCTCATGCCAAATCTTGTTCACTATGTCTACATAAGAAATGAGAGAAACACTTGTAGAATCAGAGCTCTCAAATCCATCAAATTGATATAAGTGAGACTGAAGATCAACACTCCCTATAGAAATAACCAAATTAAGATCATGGAGGTTTTGAATAACCATATCATGTGGTGAGAACTCAACTATTTTTCTAGAGCTTGAATGAAAAATTTGAAGATGGATAGGAGGTTCATAGAAATTGTCGAAACCAAGAGAACAACCTATAGTGAATTGCCTTCTAAAGAGATAGTTCCTGAACCTGTGACTGAAAGTTGAGAAGAATCACCAACTATAATATGTGTAGTAACACTCTAAGCAAGTGAGGTAACCAAATTAGGTGAGTGTGTCATATGATGGGAAGCTCCAAAATCAAGAATCTAAGAAGCTATAGAAGATAATGCTCATGCAGAAAGAACATGTCATTTCCCTATAGGAGGAGGTGGAGGCTTTGGAGAAGTAACACTAGAATGTTTCATGGCCTTCTCTAATGCCTCAAGACATTTCCAACACTTGGAAACTAGATGTCCTTCCTTGCCAAAAAAATTGCAAAGTTCACCTATATACTTCTTAGTCTTGGAGGAAGACTCACCAGACTTGGAAGAATTACCCTTCTAAGAGGGCTTCTAAGCATTTGATCTGGGAATAGGCTTAGAGGAACTTTCACTGCCTATTGAATCTCACTTATTCTTTGGTTTCTACTTTGGCTTTCCAATAGATGTCTGAGCTACCAATGCCTCCATCTTAGAACCAATCATAGTATCCAACTGTGTAAGCTTTAACTACTCTCTAGTCAAGCGATCACAAAAGACCTCAAAAGTAGGCATAGAAAATCTATTCCCCAAAGCATCTTTGGTGGATTAAAAGGTGGAAGAAAAAATATGAAAATTCCCTCAAAGCTTAGAAAGAAGTAGATAGATGTGCTCAACATCAATCTTCATCTTTCCACAACCCTACGACATAGATCTCTATTGATTAAAATTCATCAAGAAGTCATCAATTTCTTAAAAGGAATCTAGTGCAAGAGAAGTAAGCTCTACCTCTATTTGAAGTTCGCTAAACTCATTCACAGAACCAAACGAGCCATGAATCTTTTTCCACGTAGCTAGAGGAGTATTGTACCCATCCAGATGAAACTGTAGACTATTTGATACCTATAATGCAACCATTCCAATTGCCTCATCCATCTTGTTTTGGTGTTGCATGATCTCATAAGGCCTCTAAAAAATAAGGTACATAACATCTAAACATGACCACAACCCTTTTGACAAGAGAAATCAAGTCATCGAGGTCTTCCAAGTGTGGTAGTTGTGAGGGGTTAGAATTTTTAGAAAAGAAGAGGTCTTGGCCATTATTTTAAAAGGGTTTTCTAATTTAATCGGATATACTTATATAATAACAGAGAGTAATATAAAAACACCCACCATAATACAAATAACCAAACCCCAACTTACAGAAAGAATGAGTAAATGAGTAGAGAAAAAAAGATTTAGAAATGAATAACAAATACCTAGTACAAAATACTTGTAAAATGATAGAGAATCTAGAAAGTGTTTGAGAAGAAGTTTTCGACGCTTTTTTTGGAATGAAAAATGAAGCTATAATGAAGAAGGTATGCCCCTAGAAGATAGAAGTCATTAATAGACTTCAAGTGCAATAATAGGTACCGAAATTGAAACAATTCCCAAAAATACCTATGCCATTGTCTCCATCTTGGAACTAGCTTTTCGATTCTTTTTTTGAAATGAAAAAATACCTCGGTATGCTTGAGATATCACAAAAAAACCAACATGGCCCCAGAAGCAATAAAAAGGAATTTTAAAAAAATTTAAAAAAATAAAAATAAAAAGTGGCCACCTCCAAGCAGAGGGAGGGTGACAGTGGTGGGCGGGAGACTCCACTGGTGGTAGTTGACAGCCAAGTGGTGGCAGTCACTAGAACCAAAACTTGGTTCTTTGTGTGAATACTTCCTATTATAGTTCTTTAGTTATCAAGAATCAAAACAAGAAAATGAGAAACCAACGTAGGAGACAGGAACCCCCTAACTGTGAGAAGTCAAGATGATGCACCAAGGTTTGAGATATTTTAGAGAGAGTCAATTTGACCACCTTCATGGAAAGACTCCATGGAGGGAATCCTCAAGTTACTTAATTTTTCCTAAGAAAGTGGAATGAGTGCACATTGAATGTGGGTGGTTAGAATATTACCATCACTAAGGAACTTATCTCCAAAGTAATTGGTATTCCTATTGTGGGAAAAAAATTCTACAGGGACCACAAGTTCTTAGATGCTACTATTGAAGAGATTCCCAAGGAGCTAGGTGAGAGTGAGGCCCTAGTCAAGCAAGAAGGTAAAACCTATTTCCATCCCAAATGTATCAAGTAGCTTTGGCACTTTGTTTTTCATGCTATTGTATACTACTACTTTCGATGGTAGATTTTCAAGGATTTTCTTGCACTAATTTTCCATTCCAAACCATTTTAGGTATGACATTAAGATTTCCATTCCACTTTATCTTTATTCCTTGATGAACACTAGCATCAATGGTCTAAGAAAAAATATGAATATCTCCTCGAGCAAGAAGTAGGTCAAGAAGGTTGTGGGTTTTGATGATGATTACCTTGAAGAGGATGAACATATGGAGATTGATGTTGATGAAGATGTGCATTATAGAAGAAAAGATAATGTGAAGGGGTTAGGAAAGAAGTAGAAGAAGGACAACCCAACTATGAAAAATCTCAAAACCCTTTTGACCAAAAAATAGGAAAAATTTGTTATTTTGTGTAATGATTATGATGAGGAGGGTGATGACATGGAAACAACTATTCAAGAGGAGGGAACTAGAAAAAACATGAAGCCCTTAAGGCAAAATAGAAAGTTGGGAAAGGTGATGATGGTGTGAATAAGGGCTCAAATTCTGCTTTGACTATTATTAAAGACCAGTATTGGGATGACTATTCTATTGAGGAGGCTGACTAAGATATTAATTCCACTTAGGCTACTCAGGTTAAGGATTCTACTAAAGTTTCATCTACTCCTTCAAAGGGTAGAAAATTAGTCTAGAAGAATATGAGTATGAATTTGGTGAGGCTCGACATAGCTAGAGAGAAAATTTATCTTATGGTTGTTTAGGTGGAACTATGTAAAGTTGATCTTTAGGAACTTATTGACCCATCAATGATTATCCTTAGTGAATACAAAAAGGAGGATAACATGGATGTATTAAATAATGCTAGAAACAACTTGTTGGATAATTTTAGATCCATCAAGTGGTTGTTTCATCAAGTGATGAATTTAAAGGACATGATGGGTTTTCTAGAGGGAAGGATTGAAAACCATAGGAATCTAGATACTACTAGAAAGGATAGCCCTGTGGTGGGTTCTTTGATTGATATGGAACCCTTTTATAGACTAGAGGCCAAGGTGTTGGAGTTGGACAATAAGTTTAATGAAATTGAGAGTACTCTAGGAAGCATCGATGATGAGAGCTATAAAATCCTTAAAGCCTCCAATGAGAATAATAAGATTGTCATCAATAAACTAGATAATACTATAGGGGATAAGGTCATTGTTACTATTTTCAAGGATCAATATAGTGCTACTAATAGTAAGGATGAGCCAAGTAAAAGGACCAGAACCAATGCTAGGAAGATGGTTGCAACTGCCTCTACTGATTTTAGTCAAATTAAGGATGCTAAAAAGAAGATAGACTATCTCAAGATAAAAATTTCCAAGGTTTTAAATAATATTAGCTAAGTTCCTTTTTGTGTCTTGGTTCTTTATGTGCCTTTTGTGTTTTTTTCTAGTTAGACATTTTTTTGTCCTTTTGTTGTTGGCTTTTGGTCATCTACTAGCTATGTCTTTTTTTGTCCTATTTTTCCTAATGGGCTTAATGTTTAACCTTTAAGATTTCCATGAAAGGGTTTCAAGGGCATATCAAATCCCACTTTCTTAATAAAAAAACTATAATGGTTTAGAAGACAATCTTACAATGTTAACAGCCTTCATTGATATCATTCTTTGGCTTACTTATACATGATATGCCTCTTACCTTTTGACACTCGCTATCTTTACCAAGTTATCAAAGTTCAAATGCTCAAGAATTTTTTTTCCATAACCAACTTTCATTCACTTGTCCCATAAGACAAATATCTTCATGATTGTTAGTATTTGTGATATCTTGTAACTTGTATAAATTCCATTTAGATATTTTATCTAATGCAACCAACTATTCTGATTTGAATTTGATTTGAGAACCATGATCATGAAATACAACTTCATATCCATTATCAAAAGTTTGACTAACACTAATAAAATTGTACTTCAACCACTCAACATAATTCACATCATGAATAGACATTTTCTCACCAAGTATCGAAGAACCCAAACGATTAATTTTCCTTGAAGAATCATCACCAAAAATCACATTGCCACCTTTTTAATTAATCAGTTTGTTAAACTTTTGTCTTATCATGTGTCATGTGTCTATAAAAACCATTATAAATTATCCATGAGCTATTTGTTTCAAAATGTAAATATATTTAATAAAATATAAACTTATTAATCTTAGACTTTCATTTGTTAGTTTCTCTAGTATTAGATTCTTTATCCACTTATAGGCTAGTATATGATTGTTCCTTTTGAAATGACTTAGCTATGCAATTCCTCATAACATGACCAAAAATATTGCATTTTTAATATCATAGTCTACTAATTTTAGAAAATGAGAAACCAAAATGAAACTTTAAGAGCTTCCTTGATATATATTTTGAATCATTTATTTTATGTCTATATTGATGGCACATGGAACAATACTCATCAAAGAAAGATGTGAACCTATTTAGAAATATTTTACTCATGCATGAATAACTTGAGATGACATGTCTTATACCATTAGAAAATTGATTTAAATCTTCATTTTTAGCTTCATATGAAGTGGTATTAATCTAATCTATTTCCATACTTTCATAATTGAATATCTCAAATAAGGTCTTATTTTTGTTTTCACTAGAATATTGTCCGAATTCAAAACCAATCCCAATTAGATTATTAGTTTTTCTTTGATTTCTTGATATGTTACCCAAATTTGTATCCTTTTATTTTTCTAACTTCATTTTATATGAAACTACTTCACTCATTAACTTTGTACATTCCCAATCGTTAGAACTTAACTCTTCCTTAATGACAAAAATAACTATCTTTTGATCCTCAACTTATAATTTCAAACCCAAACCTTATTGACTTAATTAGTTAATTAATTTTCAAAATTCTCTTTTTCCTTTATGAATGGATATTCTTGAACACTTAAATTCCTTTAACATGAAGAAATTCACATTCCAAATCAACTTCAACAAGTTCAACACCATTATCACTATCTGATTCTTGAAAAGTAGTTTCTATAGCCATGAATAGACTTTTATTTTCATATATTCAAAGAAACTAGTTTCAATATGTGACATATCAAAAATTAAACTCTTCTTATTCTTCTTCTTAAAAAACTTATTTTTGTTATGAAATTTCTTTTTACTTTATTTCTCTTTCTCATAATCTACATCATGATTATCATAAGGATATTTAGATGAAACATGTCTTATATTGATAGAATTAAAGCATTTGAAAGGAAGTTTACCTTTGTATTTACCTATTTCTTTCTTCAATTCACTTTAGAAATTTTCTTCAATAACATCAAGGTATTTTGAATTTGATGAGACTTTATTTTCTTTCTTTTCACTTTTAATGTTATTTCTTTGCCTATGGATTAGTATTCGCCAAACTTTCTCATTTCATAAGCTACAAGGGATCCATGAACATATTCCATTGTATACTTGTTAATTTTTCTATTTTCTTTTATAAAGCATGTATTAGAATTAAAAATTTTTAGGAAGAGGTATCAAAATGTTCTTTACAACATCTATATTATCATTTTTTTCACCAAGTCCTCTTATGTCATTTACAATTTCATTTATCTTAAGGAGATAGTCTTTCACCTTTTCAACATCACTCATATTAAGGTCTTAAAATTTAGATTTCAAGTATTTTATCTTATCTTTTTTAACTCTATCATTACCATGATAGGTTTCTTTTTTAACTTGTCCCATACTTCTTTAGAATATCTACAATGCATTACCTTAACAAACACATCATTAGATAAGCTATTAAATATAGATAATTTAGCTTTCATATCAATTTCATACTTCCTCTTTTCATCGAGATATGTAGGTAAATCATTAGGAATATTGTAAACATTACAAACTAAAGCCCAATTATCAACATTAATTGACAATAAGTATTTTTGCATTGAAACTTCCCAAAAAACATTATTTAGTCCAAAAATAGGAATTTTTAACTACTTATCTTGAGTCATTGTAGATAAGTATTCCACTTATCCAAAATTAACCCAAAGTTGTTAAACATGATTTGGGGAACCTTTCTTTGATACCATGAATTTGTTGCTACTTAAAACTTATTATTTTCAAACATTTAGAATTTCAACTTATTGTTATGAAATATGAACAAGAGATGCAATAATAGAAAATTACACAATGTTAATAGTGGAACACCACTTAGAGTAAATTTCATGCCCCACCTAGAGATCCTTGGAACACAAGGATAAAACATGCACTGAATAATTTTTTTCTTAAGATAAGTTACTTACTCAACAACATAAAGTAACCAAGTACAAGAATAAAACATCTAAACAAGGTGATAAGAATAGGGATCATGGCTAAACTCACATGTTCACCTACACTAGAAGAAGTCTTACAAATACTTCCAAAGATTCTCAAGCATTAAACCATAACTTACGAACTAAAGATCACATGAATCATGAGAATATACCAAGGGGGTGTTCATTTTAAAACCCAAAAAAAAAAAAATTCCTAGCGTGGTTAGACATACAAGTACATTTCCATAATCATATTATAATCAAGAATTACATCAGTGACCAACAACAATCATGCACAAGATGAGGGCTCAAAGTTACAACCACTCATCTACTGGACACCATGTTGAAAGACAAATATTAAATCTTAAAATTGGCTTAGTCTAAATTCCTAAAGACCTAAAATTTTTTAGAATCTTTATCTAAACTCAAAGAGGTCTGGAACCTATCTCAAATGAATCATCGCATATATTAAAATATACCTTAAGTATATGCCAACTTATACTTAAACAAAATATTGTATTCACCTTATAACTGATCTATTTCAATATGGGAAGATGTAGGACCCAAAAGGGTAATCAAAACCATATTTCACATCTTCACAAAGTATGTGCAAACACTCACTATTCTCCATGTCAGTAAATAGTCGAGATGTTTGTGCAAGCTAAGAATTTCTCTTGCTCAAGTTTTCTCAATGAGTCATGTGAGTTTTTCCATCAAATGCTCACAAGAATTTGTTCTGTCATGTGAGGATGTATACACTAGCAAGAGACATTTCATGCTTGCACAAGAGAATGTATGCTCATGCAAGAGAATACATTCTCACATGAGAGACATTGCATGTTAGCACAAGAGAATGTATGGTCATGCAAGAGAATAAATTCTTGCATGAGAGACTTCCCTTCTCATGGGAGAAATGTTGACAACACATCAACAAGGAAAGAAGAAAATATATAAAAATATGAAAGCTCCACATTGGGGAGTACTAGATCCACATAATTCAAGGAATGATCACTCGAGAGAAGGAAGTAGTTATAAGAACTTGGATCAATAAAAAATAGACATTTTAATCATATACATCCATCTAATCAACAACAACAATCTACAAAATGATCATAAACAATATCACAGTAAAAAGGAAAGTACACAGATGTGATATAACCATATAAATTAATTGTACTCATTTCATCCCTATCATAATGGCATCATGAGACTTCAAGGGACCTAACCATACCCCTAATCATGAATCTCAAATTTCCAACCAAATAGTTGGAGTTGTCTTATGAGATCATTCTTACGAATAACTATCAATTAATATCATAAGAATAAGTACATCCAACATTCTAATCTACCAATAGCATCACTAGTCCAAAGAAGTGGTAAGAAACATCATCTACCAATATGATAAAAAATCATGATAAAGGAATTCATAAAGTAACATACTAATCATCATCTAAACATGATATCAAATGAATCCAAAGTAAAACATAAATCACAAGACAACATATTTTGGATACACTGAAGTACTAAGTGAATATCTAGCACTGGCCTCAAACTTGAAGTAGACCATCTTTGTACACCAATTCCCAATAGTGGTATAGGTAGCTACACCTCCCAACCACATGGTACCCATAAGTCCACACCTATTGTGTTCATGGAGATAATGATCCGACCACAATGACATAAGACAATCACTCAAGGCTAACACACACACTAATCAGGAACATGATACCAACATCTATATGATCATGAGACAATGCAATACATAAGGTCATTAGTCATAACCACTATTGATAAATATCTAGGGATTATAGTGGAGTGTATTTACTTTTCATTAGGTAGCGCAAGTACCTCAAGCCTTCAATAAAGTCCCTCAGGATGTCAAACTAGGAATGTATCTTCAATCAAATCCCTCAAGAGGCCAAAAACTGTGTCTTTGATCAACTCCCTTAGGAGACTAGACACACACACCTTCTATAAAATCCCTTGAGAGGCTAGGTGTTCCATAATATTATCTTTCATTAAGTTTATTTTTCCATAAATTCATTTAGTTATCACTTAT
This sequence comes from Cupressus sempervirens, assembly GCA_028749045.1. Taxonomy (NCBI): domain Eukaryota; kingdom Viridiplantae; phylum Streptophyta; class Pinopsida; order Cupressales; family Cupressaceae; genus Cupressus; species Cupressus sempervirens. The sequence goes on from CM053787.1 coordinate 876,068,024, forward strand.
TAGAAACTCCTTCATGGTTACCTTATTAGAGATGTTACTCAGGGTAATGAGAGAAGTCACTCCACATGTCTACCCTACATACCCATGCTCATCACATGACAAGTTCTTATAGGCAATAAAAATTCCCAACCAAACCCCCAAATGAACAATCCCTCAACCGACTTACAAGATCCCATCATACATACATGTGTGTACTTGTGTGTAGGAAGAACCAACTTCACAAACATAATCACATAATATCAATGCAAGGGTCGGATATGAGAAATGAAACAATGAAATAAGTGCAATCTCACTGAACCAGTCTATGTCCAAGAGTATGAATTTTACATGAATCCAAAGGGGCAACAAAATACCAAACATCATGAACTCACTCAACCAGCCTAAATATGGCAGTATGGATCCCAATGATGCAAAGAGAAACCATAGTTGGATTGGAAACCTTGCAAATAATTTGAATCCACAATCAACATTAGTTCAAAGAAACACCCAATGAAACTAGGTGACATGCAAATTGAGGCAAAGTAAAAAAAAAGTAAATAATTCAACATTGACAAAAATCAATGAAATTAAAACCCCTTTTTACAATTGGTCATAAAAACCCCAAATATAAAATAAAATTCAGCTTCAAAGTCTATATGCAAAAAAGGCTATCAAAACAGTTTGAAAACCCAAAACCCTAAGTCACGAGGCAATAAAATGCTCATACACGCCCAACTGGGTAGAGCTAGCATACATGAATGGAAGGGAATACTAGTTCTCTTCCTCCTAGTAAACTACTATCTAAAATAGACTCTAAAATGGAGTGAAAAAATAAAAAATGGGAGACTCCTACCCTAGAAGCCAAAAGAGAAAATATGGGAATGCTCATGATAAATAATTGCTCAGCTAAAAGTGCCAAAAGTCTTAGCAAATCAAGGTCTCCCCAAGCTGGATCCAATGAAATCAACCCCGTGTCAATCCCATGCTTACAGCTCCCACAACGAGAAAAATAGTAATTCCTCCTCAAGAGTATTTGGGGATTTTTCTCTCAAAATCAAGTTTTAAAAGTGAGTAGTGAGAAAGAACTCACTTTTTGGAATATGTATTCACTTAAAAAGTGAAATATTAAAATAGAAAAATAACAAGCTCACTTAATTAAATCCCTTTTTAACCTAGACAAAATTGGGAAATTCCAATTAAATGGAATTCAACTATGAAAAAGTTGTTGGTAATTAAAATAAAGATTAAATAAAATAATTAAAATCCTTCTAAGCCATTAAAATAGCATTTAATTATATCTCTTCCATGATATATGTGAAATCCTAAATGCACAAACAAGCTCATGGGGCTAATCACATAATGCATTATGAATACAAATTTACCAATTACCAGATGATTAAAATAACAATAAAAGATGCATCACACATACAAGGATTATATTGGCTCAACATGAAAGGTTCAATAACTAACTCCATGTGCCACTATCAGGGATATAAGTCCTACACAATTAATACACCCTAAAAAGTGTAGATGCACAATAATAATAGCCAAATTGATGTTTACATGAAATCACATAATTAAAGTATCTAATTAATTTCATTAAAATAATTTATTTAAATCATTCATTTGCACAATAGTAAGAGATTACTACAAAAATGATTTAAATATTCATAGCAAAATCACATCACAATAAACCCAACAATATCCAGTGATAATCCCCAACCATAAGCTCAGGAATCAAGCATAAGCATAAATGGCCAATTAAAGAAAAAATATAATAAAATCAACCCAAGGGCATAAACCACTCATGGTTCCTAACCATGATCACATAAGAAGCAATATCATCAAGGTAGCATCCATCAAGATGACTTACAGGAATCAAATGGGAGAGGCACTATAGAAAAATACTACTTTGAATTTGAAACTTATGGCCTCTTGGTAAAATCTTTTAGAGTTACAACACCAATTAGCACCAATACCCTATTTTAGAAACATCAATTTTAAGGAACACCAATCCCTTACACCTAAAGAACTAAATTCAAGAATATAAAAAAATAGAGGAAAGTCTTTGGTACAATAAATATTGTGTATTAAGAATTTTAACTTCTAGTTGAAAACATAGTACATAATATACTTCTCTCTTACTAATTCTTCTATATTAACAAATTTTACCATAGTAAACAAGATTTCTTACAATGAATTTATAATACTATAAGATGTATAGCAAGAATATGACTATTTAAAACCTTTCAAACTATCAACTTTCTTTAAGTGATAAACCCTTGGTTCTCTTAAAAACATCAAGTATTCAAACAAGAATTAATTTTCCATTAAAGAATATAATTAAATATTTATTTAAAACACTTATAAATTATTAAATAAACCTTCTTGAACTTTTGATATGCTTCTAAAATAAAAAACAAATCATAAATAATAAGTTTCAATGAACAATCATTACCCTCTCATTTGATGTTTTATAATATTCATATAATCTACTTAGTCTACAATTAATTTCATACAAATCGTGGAACTTCTATCAAAACCAAATATTCAAAAATCTGAAGGCATGAATCGTCTTCTTGTAAATGTTCTTTTTCATTATTTACCAGTGTTGGAAACTACAATTGAAATAATTGTTGTATTGTCATTGATGTCAAATCTACTAATTAGACATTTTTCTATCTCATCTAAATTTTATGTCCATTTTATTGATGAATGGGATTTGAGAAGTTGCTCATAACAAAAGAACCTAGAGGAAAGGTTGAGTTATGAAAAGGAAGCTACAATGGACATTTGACTAGTTAGACTTTGACAAGATAATTTGATTGTTTACATTATGTTACAAATAGAAGAGACAGTGATATTCAAGACTTATAGACATGATAAAAATTTGATAGAATGTATAGTCTTGATCAAGGAATACAATAGAAGATTAAGGAAATTGAAGTTCATGCCAAGGGATGCTAGTGTCAATCAAGCGTCAGAATAGAGAAACCCAAGCACTAGTACAAGTTGAGTGAAACATAGTGTTGGTTGACCATCGTTATCAATTGAGTAATAGTGTAAGTTTCAACCAAGAAGTTTAGTGATGACCGAGTGTCAGAATCAAGTGTTGACCAAGTGACAACATTTTGAATGATTATGATAAATCTTGATTTCCATCTGAATAAGTTGATTTCTTGGGATATGGAAAGTGTGTTGAAGATAAGAATTGATGCATTAGATCATTTAATTTCAAGAAAGGAGTTTGTAAATGACCTAATGACAAATTCCATGAGAAGTTTCCAGAAAAGAGAAGGAGATTAACAAATACAGTGAATCAAATAGATCTGATCACAAATCCTAATATCTATGGTCATTGTAAAAAATAGCAAATGACCAGATTTACCTATTTAAGGAGGTAAATGTTTAAACTCTAAATTTGTGTGTGTGTGTGTGTGTGTGTGTGTGTGTGTGTGTGTGTGTGTGTGTGTGTGTGTGTGTGTGTGTGTGTGTGTGTGTGTGTGTGTGTGTGTGTGTGTGTGTGTGTGTGTGTGTGTGTGTGTGAGAGAGAGAGAGAGAGAGAGAGAGAGAATGTGGAAGTGGATGTGTGTGTGAGACATAGTAAGATCAGTCAAGTTATGTGCAGAGGATGATCAAAAAGTGATCAAGGGTATTCAAGTGTAAAGACTGTATGCACATGAGAAAGAATTCTAGAGAGATGGAACAAATCTATTGAGATTGATAAGAAAATCCAAGCAAAAGCCTTAAATTTTTTGTGAAGGGGAAGAATGATTTCTTGAAGGGTTGCCAAGAAAATTGAGGACATAGATGACATTGAAGACTTATCAGGAAATCAACATATGAATTGAACAGAGATCTGAAACTGAAAAGTGATTTGTATTCAAATAGATCAAACCCTATTGTTTCTTTCTAATCATTATAAAAAATATATATTGAAATCCTTTAATCAAGTTTGACCTAACAGTTATAAGGACGTAACATTTTGTGTAAATCCTTTAACTGGGTGACATTCTAATGGAATGTTTTAAAGTCCTCTAAAAAGGCCACTCCTAATAGGGTGATTAAATCCTTTAACCATGTCACATTTAATAGTGTGTATTGTAACCTTTAACAAGGTTGGCTCCTAACAAGACTCACTTTAGAAGAGTGAAAAAGTGGTGACATGTTGTTGATGGTTTTTCCCAAATTGGGTTCCACATTAAATCCTTGTGTCAAAATTGTGTTGAATGTTATTATGGTGTTTTACATTTTAATGTTTACATTCTGCAAGTATGTTATATTAGGATAGTGAATTACTAGTTAATATTGTTATTAAGATTACAATAGAGACTGAGCAATAGGATAAGGAAGACAAAAAATTGTTTGAGTATTTATTTGTTCAATTGGTACATATGGACCTTCAGTAATTGATAAGAAAGGTATCGAGGACTCTACTCCCTATATATGCCATTAGAGTTTTTGTAATACAAGAACTAAGATGTACTCCAAGTAACAATTTGACTTTGGAAGGTGTAATTATTGAATTGCAAAGGATCATTGCAAATGTATTTGCGTTGCTAAAGATAAGGAATATTTCAATCACATAACTATTATTATTCTCTAGATCTTGCTTTGTATTTATTGATTTTGATACTTGCAAGAATGAATTCATTTGATATAAATAATCTATGATAGGGTATGTGGGTCAATGGTCATGACCATTCACCCTTATATCTTAACATAGATTAGTTAACAATAATAATTGCTAGTGTAGATTGGTTAATATTAAACCAATTTATCATTGTGTATAACTCACACATAATACTTGCATGAATGATAATGCCAAATAAGGATCAACATTTCTAGTCAAACCAATAATCATATGAACATGTGAACTTTTATCAATGAAATATATATATGAGTGCATCAATTGTATTCAGAAAATAATATCAGAATAGCATCAAACTTATGTATTGACAATATGAATATATACATATCAATATGTACATCATATTAATATGTATATATGCATAGAGTTCAGATTTATTATTCACAGTGTTTGTCTGACTAAAGCTGCATAGTTTAACACTCCCTCTTAGCTAGTGAAGATGAAATATATAATTCAATATGTTCACCTTATTTGTAAGAGTGATATCACCTATCTTGTGACATGAAAAATATAATATTCTTAAGAACATCAAGTCACATGATATTCTTCTTATATTTATATCTAAGTTATGGTATGTGTACTAATGTCAAGTCTCATGATGTCTACCATAACACATCATGGCATCTCACCATGATTATATCATTAAGAACATAATGATCTGCAATAGGTATCATGTCTCATGATATCCATCAAAATTCTCAAGAGATACTAAGTATGACATATTTAGATATCACCTCACTCATGATATCAAGGAGTATATTGAACATCAATTCAACATGTTATTCATATATCCTCATTATGGTATGTACACTGACATCATGTCACATGATGTCTACCATAACTCATCATGGCATATCCATAGATATTATGTCACATAATATCCACCATGATTATCTCATAAAGAACATATTGATAGAAAAACTATATCAAGTTAGCATTATATCTATCAATAAGTCCATGGGATATTAACTATCAAGACATTTTCATGAATATCAAGTCAACATAATAGTAGGCACTATAAAGTTTCCACCTTACAATGTTGAATATAAGTGTACATTATCAAAGATATTGTCACCTTTCAATAATGTATGCAGGGGGGGGTGCATAAAGTCATGAAGTCACACATGTGACAATAAAATGTTTTACATAGAGTTACCACAGATTCTCTCATGTGGTGTTGTTATGTCATCACACACATGGCATCCACCATGAACCATATTAGAGGGTGGATCTATGAATCAATATATTGGGTAAAAAATAATGACTTTCTCCTCAAACTTCTCTCAAAAGAAAGAATATACAAGGATAAAAAAACATATCATTGATGTTGAAGTTCCTTTTTAGCTAAGGCTTCATTCTCCAACATATCAAGCTTGTATCAAAAGTACACAAGAATTCTCTCTAGCATGAGGCTTGGTGAGAATGTCAGACATTTGTCCTTCAGTGATAATGTACCTTTATTGAAAGTTAGAAAAAAAATTCATCATGGTCTACTCCCTCTGAATCAATATCACTGGATGCCAAAAAAATGTAGATCCTTAAGTTGCTCCATATATCATAGAGGCATGATCTACTCATATACTCCAATCATTGAAAATATCTTGTTCCAAAGGACTCGTCATTAGGCACATTTATTATTTTTAATAGTACCACATTGTTCACAAGGGAAACTTTCCTTACACAAATATACTTGTTTAGTGATTCCCTAGTAGCATGAGTGAATATAATTGACCATGGATTTATCCCATGATTTGGTTATGTGGGGCATGCATGTTAATTTGGCTTCCTTCTAAAGCTCTAGCTACATTCATCAACCTCCTGACCTCCTTGTCCAAGGTTGCTTCTAATGTAATGTTATTTTCTTCTTCAAAAAACAAATTCAGCAATCAACTTAATCACATGAATGTAAGAATTTAAGTATCCATCTATCCTCAAACATCAATTTAATCAGATTGTCTAGCTTCTCCATACACAAATATATATTATTTTCCAAACTCCCTTCAATAGGAACCAATGTTATGGTAGTATATATTTTATTTATTCAAAAAAATTGAATTATTTTGTTGCTCTTAATAAATCATGTCTACCATTGAGATTTTAAAGAAGGCAATCAATCTGCAACTCTCTCTTTGGAAATTAAGTCAATTCTCAAACATCAATGCTATGAATTAATGTTGGAAAGACTATGCAACCTAAATCTCTATAGCCTTTCTATATCCTTTTGATTATATTAATAATATCTCACCTTGACATAATACTCTTATGTTAGATATTTCATAGATGTATATCATAGACTGACGACCTTATTTAGTTGTGACTTCTACATCTCATTTCTGAATAATCAATTCAAAAGTAAGCTTATCTATGATCAAACCTTCAAAACTCTAAGAATATTAGAGTATAATCTCATTAGAAGCTTCAAATTATAGACTTTGAGTTTTCCAAACATTAGAAATTAGTGAAAGTAATTCAACCATGCATTGTGAATGCAGAGCATGAACATATCATTCTCTCTTGTGAGAAGGAGCATCCAACCTATCTTATATATTCCAATTATCATGGTGGTGATGGGTAACTCTACCAATCATTCACAAATTTTGAAATATTGTAGACCCCAAATCATGTCACATTCTGGTTGTATGATGGAGCCTCTATTGAATGCTATGGACAACTGACACTAGATTATGGTTGGTGTTTCAGACTACTTGTTTGTTTAAAATAAAAATTAAATTGTCATATCATATAGGAAATAATTGTGATCATCATAACCTTTATTGCGAGTGCCAGTAGCATAATTCTCCAACAACAAATATAAATATTGTATTACATTTTGCATAAGTCACTTTTCAAATAATCCTAAAATCTTATTAGATCTCATAGTAATATAGAATTAGATGTCACATCCATGGCTTCCAACATGATATTGGAAATCATATCTCTTAGAAATCAATCTGATGTCTTTAGTATCAGCTGAATTGTCAAAGTGAATTGCCAAGAATCTAGAAAGAAGATTATCTCTAAGTGGTCCACATTTATTACTTTGAAAAAATGCCTAGTGAAAATTCCTCCAAATTTATCCACCATAGTGATTGCTTTGGGCTAAAACCAATTGAGATAGAGGAGGATGCAGATGTGTAGGATCTAGGCCAAATGCTACTCAACAAGTGTTATCGAAACTAAATTTGTGCAGAACATCCTACGGATTTATAGATACTCTTTTGTTGTAGAAATAAGCATATATGGTATTGATTTCATAGCTGGTAGCCTTCCTCTCTTAAGATGATATCTTAACTAGGCTCTAATACCATGTTGAATTGAAAATTATCATTCTAAATGTATTTGCACTGCTAAAGATAAGGAATGTTTCAATTATAGAACTATTAGTGTTCTATAGATCTTGCTTTGTATTGATTGATTTTGATACTTGAAAGAATGAATTTATTTGATATAAATAATCTATGATAGGGTATGTGGGTGAATGGTCATGACCATTCACCCTTATATCTAAACATAGATTAGTTAACAATAACAATTGCTAATGTTGATTGGTTAATATTACACCAATTCATTATTGTGTATAACTCACACATAATACTTGCATGAATGATAATTCCAAATAAGGATCGACATTTCTAGAAAAACCGATAATCATATGAACATGTGAACTTTTATCAATGAAATATATATATGTATGTATGTATGTATGTATGTATGCATGTATGTATGTATGTATGTATGTATGTATGTATGTACGTATGTATGTATATAGATATATATATATGAGGGCATGAATTGTATTCAGAAAAGAATATTAGAATAGCATCAAACTTATGTATTGACAATGTGTATATATACATATCAATGTGTAAGCCATATTGATATGTATATATACATATAGTCCAAATTTTTATATTCATAGTGTTTGTCTAACCGAAGCTACATATTTTAACAGTAATTGGTAGACTTACTACTTTTGAGATGTCTAATTTTGATAATCACACACCTGCTACTATTGAATATGCTTTTAGTCAAAATTGGTTCTTAGTAAAAGAAAAGGAAAATATGATAAGAGTGATAGTTATGCTTCTGATGATGAACTTGATGAACTTGAAGCACTTATTACAAAGAGATTCAAAAAAGGCAGAGGGAATGCAAAGGTAAACTAACTATAATTTGTTTTTCATGCAACAAGGTTGGTCATATTTTTGTAAGGTGTCCTAACAAAGAAGACAAGGATGGGAGAAAGGAAAGAAAATAAAAAGGAAGGAGAGATGACCGAGACTACAAGAAGAACAAGGATAATAAAGGTAATAAATCTTGTTAAATTGGTGAGGAAGAAATTGATACTGAATCTAAAAGTAATGATGATGAAGTTTTTTATGTTGCTATGAAAGAAGATTCTGATGAAGATGAAAAAATTGTTTTAATTTCTTATGTGAACAAAAGTGACATATGGATAATTGATAGTGGTTTCTCTAATCATATGACTGGTGATAGAAGTAAATTTGAGGACATTGGACCATACAAGGGTGCCTATGTTAAATTTGGAAATGATATTACATGTCTTGTGAAAGGTAAAGGGACAATTCAATTAATTGACAAAATTAAGTGTGGCAATGTCTACTAGGTTGAAGGACTTAACTACAATTTGTTGAGTGTTTCACAGTTTAAAAAATTAGGTTATAGAGTTGAATTCCATTCTCTATCTAGATTATCTAAAGAGACATGTCTATTTGCACAACATTAAGATATTTGTTTATGGCACAAAAGTCTATGTCATGCAAACTTTGACAATTTGGTAAGTATTAATAAAATGAAGAAAGTAAGAGGGTTACCAAAACTAAAGAAACCTAACAATGCTATGTGTAAATAATGTCAATTGGGAAAAATGACAAAGTCTAGTTTCAAGAGAAAAACATACACATCTAGTGATATTTTAGAATTGGTTCATACTGACCTATGTGGACCAACTAATGTTAAAGCTATTGTGGAGATAAGTATTTCATAGAGTAAGTCGAGCACTAGTACAAGTTGAGTGAAACTTAGTGTTGGTTGAGCATTAATATCGATCAAGAAATAGTGTAAGTGTTGAGCAAGAACTTTAGTGATGAGTGAGTAATCCAATGATGACCGAGTGTCAAAATCAAGTGTTGAAAAAGTGACAACATATTAAATGACTATGAGAAATCTTGATTTCCAATTGACTTAGTTAATTTCTTGGGATATGGAAAGCATGTTGAAGATATGGATTGACACGTTGGATCATTTAATTTTAGGAGAGGATTAGGTAAATGACCTAATGGATGAATTTCATGAGAGGTTTCTACAAAAGAGAAGGAGATGAACAAATACAATGAATCTGATAGATCTTATCACAAACCCTAAGATCTACGATGATTGTAAAAAATGGAAAATGACCAGAATTACCTATTTAAGGAGGTAAATTTGCAAACTCTAAATGTGTGTGTGAGAGAGAGAGAGAGTGTGTGTGTGTGTGTGTGTGTGTGTTTGAATGTGGAAGTGAATGCATGCGTGAGACAAAGTTAGATCAGTCAAGTTATGTGCAAAGGATAATCAAAAAGTGATTGAGCATATTCAAGTGCAAAGACTGTATGCAAATGAGAAAGAATTCCAATGAGATGGAGCAATGTTGCTAAGGTTGATAAGAGAATCCAAGAAAAAGACTTGAGTTTAATGTGAAGGAGAAGAGTGATTTCTTGAAAGGTTGCCAAGCAAATTGAGGACAAAGATGTCAATGAAGGCTTCTCAGGAAATTAGCACATGAATAGAACAAAGATCTGGAACTGCAAAGTGAGTTGTATTCATATAGATCAAACCCTACTATTTCTTTCTAATCATTGTAAACAATGTATATTGAAATCCTTTAATCAAGGTTGACCTAACATTTATAAGGACCTAATAGTCTATGTAAATCATTTAACTGGGTGACATTCTAATGGAATATTCGGAAGTCCTCTAACAAGGCCATTCCTAATAGGGTGATTAAATACTTTAACCATGTCACATGTAATAGTGTGTATTGTAACCTTTAATAGGCTTGGCTCCTTTCAAGGCTTACTTCAGAAGAGTGAAAAAGGGGTGACATGTTACTGGTGGTTTTTCCTAAATTGGGTTTCCACATTAAATCCTAGTGTCAAAATTGTGTTGAATGTTATTATGGTGTTTTACATTTTGCAAGTATGTTATATTAGGATAGTGAATTACTAGTTAATATTGTTATTAAGATTACAATAGAGACTAGGTAGCAGGATAAGGAAGACAAAAAAATGTTTTTGTGTTTGTTTATTCAATTGGTACATATGGACCTTGAGTAATTGATTCACCAAACACACCCCCCCCCCCCCCCCCCCCCCCCCCCCTCCTCTCATTTATTCTAAACATTCTAACAACTAGCACAAAAACCTAATCAAACTTGTATTAGACCAAAACTAGGTAAAACTATCAAAAATGCCAAAAACTTCCTTGATCAAAGTCACTTTTATATGTCCACTTCACATGTATGCAAAGATTGACTCTTACCCATTTCAAATCTATCTATTACCTTTCTAGAAACATAGTATAGTTGGGGTCTAGTAGATCATTTGACCTATTCAAAACTAATAGTACCATAACTAAGTAGTTATGAAATTGTAACTGGCTTAAAACTCATCGCTGACATTAAGTGTTATACTTTGTTATGGTTGTATTGGTTTAACACTCATCAGAAACATTGAGTGTTATAAACTTAAACCTTTATCAACTACCTCAATAATGACTTAATAAATGTATTAGAACATTAAAAAATAGTGTTAACCACCTATTAATCACTTTAATCAACTTCCATAAGATCACTAAATCTACATCTTGTGTATTGTGATCATTAGAACTGCATATTATGTACAAGTAAGACAACTATTTAACATACCTAAAATGGGAAAAGATTTATATGTTTTATATAGGATATGATGAACTCAAAGACAAAATTTACAAAAAAATTGGGTTTTTTTTAAGGACTGGTGAATCTATTCATTAAGTGGTATCAAATTACTTTCTTTAGATAAATTTTCAAATTATTTTACAACTGAATTTGTATGTAATTTAAGAAAACACATAATTTTTGTAGTTTAGACATGTTATTCCTCAATTTCCAAGAGAGTATTTTATTGGGATAGAAAGGAAAACTACTCAATGATCGCTTGGGTTGGATATCGCAAAAGGAAATTCAATGTAAATGTTGTAGAAGTTGAATTCATGAGATGGTGTGTAATACACAAAGTTTACTAGATATAAAGGTCTTCGTTTAGACACTTAATAAACTCATATAATGAATCTAATGAAGCCACATACAAAAACTAGTCAATATAAAGAAACACCAAAAAAATAGTATGAGAGGACAAGGTATATATTGATTAAGTGCATGAGAAATAGGGATCCATATAAAGGAGACTAAAAAATTTCACCTATGCTAGAGCTAGAGGAGCCATATGAACATGAATTTGAAAAGCCCATAAAGATGGAATAAGATGACAAGTGCACAAAGGTTGCAACATGTTAGCATCAACAAAAAATAAAATTTCAATGTGGAGTCCTATAGGTCAACACTCAGACTATATTATTTGAAAATGAATAATTATTAAGTATCAAACAACTATAGGTCGGTAAGAAACAAATATGCTCAAACTTGCATCCAAAACAAAGGTTGCAAAAATAGATGTTGAATTATCAAAAGAGCTTTTACACTTTGATTTTCAAGAACCCAACAATGAAAGTGCAAATCCTTCACACCAAGCAATGTCTAGAAGATAAGGTGTCCATTAATCTTATCTTCTAATAGTCATGCTATCCATAATCGAAAGCTTAGTCTAGATGGTCCAAAACCTAAAAGGTGAGTAGGTATGTCAGTAATGTTTGTGCGAGGATCTAGAAACTAGACAAAGTTGGTAAAAGTATGAAAACATGGTAGGTAGATAAGAAAGGAATGAGATCCCAATGAAGTATCTATGATGCATTACATGTCATTTTTGCATTGTATAAATAGAATATGGTGTATATGAAAAGTTTTAATATGGTGTATATGAAAAGCCAAAACTATCATTTTGATTAAACTATAGTGGCAGGTTCAGATATTTAGGTGAAATAAATTGTAGGTATTTTGTATTATCACAACTTGCTATTTTTGGTAACATTACTAGAAAATGAACAAAGGGTCGAGGAAAAGGGATTTTCTAGAAGGACACAGATAAAATAGAGCCCATATATAGATAGATTAAGGTGGAAGACAAAGTCTTAGGTTGGCCTTGATTATTTGAGTTTTGCATCCTTATGAGCCTCTGCAATTTAATAAAAATATAAAACACACAAAATAGACCATAGAATCAATTCTTTCATTGACCTAATAACAAACTAAATTGTTTTAGAATACAAAGGAATTACACAACCCTAAACGGATACATCAAAACAACTCATTGAAACCATGGCAAGGAACTCACCTCAAGAATGAGATGAGGAAGAAGAACAACCAAACTAGTAGACTTTTCTTGACCTGCCAAAAATAATCTATTAATAAATGGCTATGATAGAGCAATTAGAAAAAATTCAAACTTTAGGATTTCAAAAAATACCATACAATAATTTCAAAAAATACCATATTTCAATTGGGGTTCTCCAATCTCAATTGAAACAACAATTGATATGATTCATAGTGACATGTAAAAAAAATGTTTGAAAAAGAAATGATTCAAGAAAATAAATTAAGGAGATACTTATAACAATGAAAGATGTTTACCGAGAAAAGCTCAAGATCCTTTGTAGGTTTGAAGCACTTGATGAAGAATGCTTTTAAATGTTTCTTCATTTTAAGCCACTACACTCGCGTTGATCTATGCACCAAACAAATCAATTAACAACACATGCAAGCAAACCCCACTTTTAAAAAAAATAAAAAATCTTCAAATACAACTATGGGCAAATGTTGTTTGGAAAAGAAGATTAGGAATCCACATACCATGCAACCAAAGAACCCTTATGTCCCATAACACTAAGTCAAAATATCACTTGCAACACGTAATCAATTTTCCTCAAATTTCCTATGAACAAAATGAATAAGACTACTAGGAAAATTGTCAACACTCATTAGGAAAAAATAATTTATATTTTTTTTACATTAGATTAATTTTGGAAATTTTGAAGGACTGTAGTTTTTAACAAGATTTTTGTTCATTTCCTAGTTTTCAAAAGAGAGACTACTGCAAAGAAGATTGTTGAAAATATTGGTCTATTGCCTTAACGACATGGACTAATAAATCTTTATAATCAATAAGGTACATTTTAGAGATAATATATAGTTTAAAAAGAAAGTACATTTTAAAGTACTCACAATAAAGAAAGAAATCTTTTTAGAAAGAAGATGAGGTGGTTTTTGCAAAAGAAACCTAGATTTTAGAAAGAAATGTAATAAAGAAAGGAAGTTTGATTTAAAAGGTAAGATTTCAAATATGTTTTTCTCTATAGACAAATGCATCTTAAGAGATGGATTTTCAAAATAAACCTAGACAAAATCAATTAATGTAACAATGCTTAAATATGTAATACATGTCTCTTGCGTACAAGCATAAATCCGAAGAATGTACAAAGCCATTAGAGTGTCATGAAAGGAAGCATTGAATGACACAAAGATCAAAGAACATATCAATAATAATAAAATATGTATTAATATGAAGTTTAAAATTTTTTAGAAAGGGAGTAAAAAATTATTCAAATTAAAAGAAATGACCAATTACATATTTTGGTCACTAACCAAGAGCCTATCTAAACTATCCAAATAATTAGGAGGGAGATAAATCCTCCCATCTATATCCCAGTCTTCACCATTTCTTGAGGCCCACTTTGCCAAACAATCTACAACCCCATTCCATTCTCTGGGAATATGAAGAACAAAGAAAAGTCCAAAGAATCATAGAAAAGTAAAGTTTGTCTAACCACTAATACGGTCATTTGGCCTCTATCACATTTTGATCGTTCAACATGTCCACAATAACCTAGGAGTCTGATCAAACATAATCCTTTTCCATCCAACAAATTGATTGCACTCAATGGCAATCTTAATAGGAAGGGCATCCATCGGGTTATTAAAGAGGTAACCCTTATAGATAGAAACTAAAAAAACATCAACATCTTCCCATCTCTTCTTATACCTCCAATGTTAGCCTCACCAGAATTTCCACAAGAAGAACTCTATTAATATCATTCAATAATAGTGGTCTACATATATATTCTAAAAATATCCAATCCCCTTGTTAAGAGAATAGCAACAAAGCACAAATAAATGGTAAATTAGGTCTTAAGAAAGTTTATACAATAAAATTAAAAAAACGTAAATCTTAATGTATAAGGAATAAGATAAGTTGGATTAGCAAAAAAAAAAAAAAAAATTTAAATAAGTTCAGGTAATTTGATATTTAATATCATTGCATTGAGAAATGTCCCAAGTAAACGAGTTAGGAAAATCATTCTATATAAATTAAATGTAAAAATATCAAATAAATAAAATAATGGTATAATCAATAGGTTAAGTTTTAGGTCCAATTAGGGTTGGGGTTCAATTATAGTTAGTAGAGAAATATTTTGCTTAGGGTTGAAATGTGTGTGCATGTGGAGAGAGAGGGGGGTGGAGTGGGGAAGAGGAAGAGAGGGGAGGGGAAGAGGACAAACACCTATTTTTATCAATAAACTTTACAATTTGATGAAAAATATACATTCACGTATAAATTAGTTATTCTTAACTACAATTCTTAGATTTTTTGTTTTAATGATGATTATAATTTCAAACTATTTAAAATAATAATAAACAAAATTGATTACATAAAATAATAACAGTATCTTTTTATTTTTTTATTGATATTATAGACTTTACAACTACATGAAATAAACAAAAACAACTCACGATCATATTAGGGGAAACGACCCAGTAGCCACCAAGGCTAACTTCGTGCACCTACTATTCCTAATCCGTATGTCAAAATTTGTAGTGAAGAGCTCAAAGCTAACCTTTTGGCTTTCCCACATTTACGGAGCTCTCCATAGAACTCGTATAGTGCTAGGTGATCTAAAAGTATCATTTTAAAACGTTCGTCTAGAAACCGTTATGGTCACTCTCAATAGTGGCTCACCCAAAAAAAAGTACTTTTCGCACAAATGAAAAACCCAGAAAGTTAAAAACTGATCGGCTATTAGTACATGTGGTGCCATTTTTAAAAAAATTAATGAGCGAGAGAAGAATTGACTGAGTCAAATGGAGTGTTTGAAGGGTTATTCAGCTCAGCTCATTCCCGAAATTAAAGTTTTCATCGGTCATAGATATAATTTTCCTCCTCGACGAGGTCATGGCCTGGAAAATACTTGACTATCTTGTAAGTCGATGAGAGTATCATTCAATGTATGGACAATGAGGTTTTCATTGACTGGGATTAAGATAAAGAGATTATACATTTCATGGAAAATCGAAACGTCAATCTTACTGGGCATCTTTTAACTCAATCAAATTTCCTTTATGGATTAAGTTAAAGAGAACACGAATTTGAGAACATTTTAAATGTTAATCACAATTTGTACCTCTCAACTGAATGCAATTTTCATTCAATGCAGGAACTACGACAAAGAAATTATGAATTTCAAGGAAAATTCCCGGGTCATTCTCACCGTGTATCTTTTACTTTGCAATTTCCATTTCAATGGGTAGGTTGAGATAACATTAGTACCATCCTTATCCATTTTTCTTTCAGATTTATTTATCTAATTCAATGGGAGGTCTAAGTCAGTAAAGTTGCTCAAAACAGGCTTGAAGTGAAGCAATAATAAAACTTATCTTAATAATTGTTTAACAGGGTGAACATACAGTGCGGAAGTTTCTTACTTCTCTGAAATTCATGATATAAAAATTGGACTGCACTCGTGTTCTTTGAGTTTGAAACAGGCCTTTTTGGTTTTTGTTTTTGTTTCTTGTATCAGGACTATACCATGGATCCCCACCAAGAATATGGTGATCATGGGCATTCCGGGGATCATGGGCTTTTTTCAGAGAGAGGTAATGTTTCAGCAATTCTGCTCGTTGCAGGCATATTTACAATAATCGTAACAATTCTTGTACTGCTCATCCTCTACACAAGATGCTGTGAAATGGCCATATTTAGCTCCAGGGTGAGAGCTCCTCTGTTGCCAGTAATCAAAGAACCTCACTTGAGGATGAACAGAAATGAGCTGCTGGCTGCAACGGCCAATTTCGATAGAAATAACTTGATTGGCAAAGGTGGATTTAGCACGGTGTACAAGGGAATTCTTCCAAATGGAAGGCTTGTTGCAGTGAAACGGATGAAGATAGATGAGGAGACACTCTCACACAAGAATTTCTTTGCAGAGTTGAAGATTTTGGGGAAGCTGAGGCACAGGAACCTGCTGAGAATTCTTGGGTATTTTAGTGATGCGCAAGAGATGGCCCTCATCTTGGAGTTCATGCCAAATGGCAGCTTGGAGAATTTGTTGCATGGGGAAGCCAGGTGTCCCTTGGAATGGAAGCAGAGGTTAAATATAGCTATTGGAGTGGCCCAAGGGTTAGCCTATGTGCACCATGAATCAAGGACCAGTGTTGTTCACTGTGATTTGAAACCCAGCAATATTCTTTTGGATGAGAACTTTGAACCCCACATAGCAGATTTTGGAGTGGCAAAGGCATTTAACCTTATTATGACAGAGAGTTCGTGCGGACCTACTTGGACCATTGGCTATACAGCACCTGGTAAGCTATTGTCTGTCTTAAAAGTTAGTTTATTTTGGTTAGTATATACTATGCTTTCAGAAGTAGTATTCCTATGGGCCTATAGTATATACTGCTTTCAGAAGTAGTATTCCTATGGGCCTATGATACACATGTTTTCAGAGTAGACGAGTACATTGAGGAGAAGAACATAATGGTAGAGGAGTAGAAAAGAAAACTAAGTAACAAGTCACTTTCACCTAGGCACACATTTTCTGGACGGTGGTTAGGGCTGTTAATGTTTGGGATTAAAGTAAAAATGGTTTTTAAGTATCAGAAAAAATAGCGCAAAGCACATACAAGTTAGAAGAGTCTTTCGAATGGGAGGAAAATACAGCTGCAGCCAATCTGTCAAGCAAGAACCAACATAATTACACTCAAGTTGTTGGACAGAGAAGAGTGGCTTCAGAACCAGCCTAAATAATTCCAAACCCCACCCTATTTAATCTCACCCCCTTCACTCTGGTGTGTGATGCAGAGAAAAATATATCATCTATTAATCCTTATTCCCACAAAAGTCTGCAAGTAGTTCCTAAGCAACAAATGTGATTGAATTTGAATAACTTCAGCAAATCACTCAGATTAAAACAATTGGGTATTTATAGTTTTTTTCAGATTAAAACATGAATCAGGCTTTGCATTGTTTTGATGACAGTACAAAAAAATGTCTTTTTTTTTCAGAATCCAACTAAGTTGATTCACAAAGATTTCAAACATTGTTGAAATCAGAAAGCTTTGGCATATGATAGAATGATACTAGTAGCATTCTATCACCCATTTTGGCTGAAGTAAGGGAAAATCAAATCTCTTGTGAGGTCAAAAAAATTGATGGGAAACTATCCTGTTAGCGGTGGGGAATTAGAGATTAGAGATGCGTACCGTGCAATGTGTAAATAGTTCTGGTATTGCAATTTGCTTGTGCCTTATGTGTGGTGGCAGGGGAGGATGAGGGAAGTAGGTTTTCTTTAGCATCTCCTGCTCCCAAGGGTGTCGAGGAATCCAAAAGGTTGTAGACTATGAGCCAATGATCTTGTCTGAGATCCTAGTCAGATGGGTTAAAAGGTAAGTCTTGCTTCTCTTCTGATTTGTCCTGCTCCTTGGATCTACGGCCTTGGATGATTAGGTCATTTTTTTCGAAGTGCACGACTCAAATGCTAAAAGTTCTTCATCTAGGCTCGTGAATGGTCTTACTGGGAAGTTTGTAGGTGCAAGACCAAATATAGATTGATCACAAGTTAGGCTAATTGGTGTAAGGAAAGCAATGATGTAGAAATGCCTTCCGAATGTCATCTGACAGGGAAGGAACCAACAATAAATTTCAGAGATGTGCAAGTAAATGAAAAATATGAAAATACCAGACACACAAGAGAAACACCAAATTTCAGGTGGGAAACCCTTACGGGAAAAAACCCACCACCCAAAAATCTGGAGCAACTTTTTTTATTATAGTAAACAAGTTTACATGCAAAAAACTTTGGGTTTTTGTGCAGGCTTAGATTGCCTTTCAATCAACCCGATTTACATTACTAATTTAATTCCTTTTGAATGTTGTAGATTTATGCACACTGCAGTTCGTTATGGAATTTGGTATGTCAACCGTCACATTACAGAATGGTCTACTAACTTCCATTAGCCAAATTGCCAGTCACAACAGAATTGTGTGCCACTGCAGACACTACTCCACAGGCACCACCGTACGCCATCATATCAGAATTAGCACCGTATTGGAGGCATGCACTTGACATCGTACTTGGTACTGACACCAGCCATCACTGTACCATCCTTGTCGTATTGTCTTCTTTGTATTCATACTCGCCATCACCATCCGGTGGTCTATGTGTGGAACTCATACTCCACATGGTGCAGGCTTTCGCCATACAATGAGGCCTCGATCATACTGTCACTTAACAATCTCCCACTTGACGAAGTATGAATTTACTCAAGATGGCTTAAAGCCGTATCGAGCTTATGCACCATTTGAACTTAACTGTGTTCACCGACTTTGTCAATGCTTCCTTTCCATCCTCAACCATGTCATGCACAAAATGATATTGTACATCATTGTGTTTTGTCCTGGCAAGGAAAGTTGAATTCTTTGCCAAACATATTGTACTTTGACTGTCATAGAAAATTGTAACTCTTCGTACATTATAGCCAACATCAGAACACAAGTGCTTAAGCCAAATTGCTTCTTGACACATACAAGTAGATGTCATGTACTCTGCCTCAGTTGTCAATAATGCAGCTCCACTCGGTCATTTGTTCATCCAGCTAATAGCAACACCATTCACCATGAATACATATCCACTGGTGAATCTTCTTTTGTCAATGATTAATATCCCCAACCCAGTCAGCATCCACATAACCTTGAATGCTTACTGATCTGTTTGATCCAATTGAGTTACCTTGATAGCACAATGCATAGTGTAACGTACTCTTTAAATATCTCAGAACATTTTTCATGGCATCCCAATGTGTCTTACCCAAATTTGCCATAAACAGACTCAATATTCCCACTGCTTGGGCAATGTCTGGTCTTGTATTGACCATTGCGTACATGGGGCAGCCAACAACACTTGCATAAGGTTCCCGCTTCATGTCTTCGACCTCTTCCATAGATTTTGTGACTGTTAGTAACCAAGAACTTCATTCCATGTAACACTAGAACTACTTGTTGCTTGCAATCAGTCGTATTAAATTGCTTTAGAACATTGGTAATATATTTTCTCTGGCTGAACCAAAGTTTCCTGCCAAACTCGTCCCTTCTGATTTTTATCCCCAAAATAAATTTCATTAGCCCTAAAACTTTCATTTTAAATTTCAAGGACAATTGAGATTTTAACTCTAAAATCATTCCCTTTCTATTGCCTACAAACAACATATCATCTACATATAGAGCAATAATAAGTATCCAATCACCTTCAGCTTTATGGTACACACAATGATCAGATTTGGACCTCGTAAACCTAAAGACAATATATATTTATCGTATTTTTGATACCACATTCTGTGTGACTCTTTCTAACCATGGAGAGACTTCTTCAGCTTACATAATGCTGTTTACCTTTTTCCACAAAGTACTCTAGTTGGTTCATATATATCTCTTCTTCAAGATCACCATGAAGAAATGTTGCAATCACATCCACCTGCTCAATTTCAAAGTCACGTGCTGCTGCAAGTGACAACAGAAATCTGATGGATGTTAGTGAAACTACAGGAGAAAATATTTGTCCATAGTCAATCCATTCTTTCTGAGAAAACCCCTTTGCAACCAATCTTGCCTTGTACTTGTCAATGCTGCCATAGGGAGAATTTGTTGCATGGGGAAGCCAGGTGTCACTTGGAATGGAAGTAGAGGTCGAATATAGCTATTGGAGTGGCCCAAGGGATAGCCTATTTGGACCATGAATCAAGGATCAGTGCTGTTCACTGGGATTTGAAACCTAGCAATGTTCATTTCGACGAGAACTTTGAATCCCCCATAGCAGATTTTGGAGTGGCAAAGGCATTTAACCTTAGTATGACAGAGAGTTCATCTGGACCTACTTGGACCATTGGTTATACAGTGCCTGGTAAGCTATTTTCTGTCTTTAACAGTATTTTTAAGTTAGTATGTACTATGCTTTGAGAAGTAGTATTCCTAAGGGCCTATGATACTACTTTCAGAAGTAGTATTCCTAATGGCCTATGATGAACTATGCTTTCAGAGTAGAAGAGTGCATTGAGGAGGAGCATAATGGTAGAGGAGTAGAAAAGAAAACTTTGTAACATGCCACTTTCACATTGCCACACATTTTCTGGATGGTGATTAGGGCTATTAATGTTTTTTATTAAGGTCAAAATGGTTTCCATGGATCAGAAAGTTTCTAAATCAGAAAGAATAGTGCAAAGCACATACAAGTTACAAGAGTCTTTTTCAAATGGGAGGAAAATACGGTTGCAGCAAATCTGTCAAGCAAGATCCAACATAATTACAATCAAGTTGTTAGACACATAAGAGTGGCCTTAGATCCAGCCTAAACAATACCAAACCCTACCCTATTTTATCTCACATCCTTCACTCTGATGTGTGATCCAGAGAAAAATATATCATCTAATAATTCTTATTCCCACAAAAATCTACAAGTAGTTTCTAAGCAAGAAATGTGATTGAATTTGAATAACTTCAGACAATCACTCAGATTAAAACACTTGGTGTTTATAGTTTTTTTCAGATTAAAACATGAATCAGGCTTTTCATTATTTCGATGAAAGTCAAAAAAATTGTCTTCTTTCAGAATCTGACTAAGTTGATTCACAAAGATTTCAAACATCGTTGAAATCAGAACTCTTTGGCACATGATCGAATGATATTCATAGCATTCTAGCACCCATTTTGGATGAAGTAGGGAATAAACGAATTTCTTGTGAAGTCAAAAATTGATGGGAACTATCCTGTAGTTGTGGGGAAATGGAGAAGGAAAAAACTGAGATTTTGTCTTCCTCAAGTTAATGAATTGGTTTCTTTCACGGAAAATAATGGGACTGAAGATTGTTCTTTGGTTGTGTTTTCTTTGAAGAAAACTTATGCTTAAGTTGAGATCAGCTTGAAGGTGAGTGGTGTGTAAAGTGTGGGGTAAAGAGGAGGGTCCTGATTCATACCCTCCATAGGTGGGTTTGCCTTCATTTTGCTCAACATTCTTGATTAAGGAAAATATAAAAGGGGAGAATTAAAGCTCAGGTATTCTTTGTGGTTAAGATTTTCTAGAAGCTATATATGAAAATCTATTGATCCAAGTTCGATTGGAAAAAGAGGGGGAACAATTAGAAAGGAAAGGAAATCCACTTCAGTAACTCAGTAGGGTAGAACTGCTGCAAATTTTCTCCGGAACTCTTTGAGTTTAAGCCATCTGACTACCCATGTTTGAGCGTTTTGTTCTATGCTTGTTTTAGTATATCAGCTACTTCTGAGCTGTTAGTATTGTGATTGTAATTGTATGATTGCAGCCTTAATGCTGCTAGTCGTCGTACTTATCTCAGAGTTGCTTTGTTGGGCTTAAATGCTATATCTAGTTCATTTGAAGTTACCGTTATATAGGTTAGAACCCATCGAGCTAAAAGTCTTTCATTGATCTATTTCCAGCTTGTACTTGAATCACATTAGTTTTCGTTGGAACTTTCTTTAAATCATTTTTGCCACTAGTTGTAATCAACTCCTCACTCTGCCTCCACCAAGTTTTACAGCTTTCCCAACAAAAACAAATCATCCACGCCCACAAAAAAGTAAAAGGATCCTAAACAAAAAATCAAATGTGGCCTATGTGTGTGTCGTATTGGATATCCAAAGGGTTTTGGATGAATTTATATTTTAAAGAATGTGGCATATGAAATATATCTAGACCATCATTGAAATTTTGTTTTGTTTTGTTTCCTTTTGAACAGAGAGAGCATATCGTCTGCGGCCATCAACAAAGTCAGATGTGTACAGTTTTGGCGTCATGCTACTAGAACTGATCACTAGACAGAGGCCTACATGTACAGACATTGAATCAGGGTTAACATTAGTGGAATGGGTCGTCAAGGCTGAGGAAGAAGGCTGTGTTTTGGATGTCCTTGATGATTACTTGAAGTCTACCAAGGAGTTTGAAGAACAGATTTTGAGTGTAATTCATTTGGCACTCCACTGTGCAGAGCATACTCCAGTTAGAAGGCCTACCATGAGGGAAGTTGTGGGGAAATTAATGATGATCACTGGAAATGATTTACAAGTTGGTCGTTTCAATATTTCCATACAAAGTCTTTTGGTACAGGCATCTTCTTTGGCTAGATCTTATGCTACTTCCAGTGAAACAAATTCTTCAATCATCACTTGATGTGTGTTTACTAATTAGTATTGTTTTACTGATCATATCCTGTGCTCCTTTCACGTTCATAGGCGGGCACAAAGATTCTGAAATGAGATAACAGGACATATAAATGTCTCAGAATTGAAAAATTGAACTTTTGGTGACATCGGGATGATCTGGTTCACAATACATAATTTTACTGTAATTGTACATTGAGATGCTAGAGTATGAACAGGAGCTCTCTTTAAGTGAGAGTTAAGATGATGCTATAATATAAATGATCTTTTCTTGAATGTAAGATTTATTTATGGTTGATTTGACACATATTTGATGTGACTGGTTGACAATATAAATTTGCAATTGTGCCATCTGAATATATCTCGTGCTTGGGATGATATTTCCATTATTAACATGGTTTTTGGCTCAGTGCTTCTTAATGATGATTTGAAGTGCGATGAACATGTGGACTCGAGTCAAGTACAGAGAATATGGTTTAGTGCACTATATTATGATTCGTGCCCTATTTTTATTTTGCCCTTTGTCTTTGTCTCTTCTTATCGTTCATCTATTCTTCCCGTGACATCTGCATTCTCTTTCCAAGGCTGAATACTAGTTTGAGATATGGATTATTGCCTGCAAAACTGCAGGGTTTGTCTGCCATTCTTGGAATGGGAGTGCCCGTTGGAGGATGCCATCTTAGAAATATAGCTTGAATTGGCCTTCAATTCATCATGTCCTCATTGTTTCAGGGCAGATAAGAGGATTTTGGGGGATGAGGTAATCTTAGCTTCATAGAAACGTTGTATCTTTCCTTCTCATGTGGCTTCCATTTTCCTATCAAATGTTACAGATTTTGTGCAATGATGGAGTATGCTGGAAGAAATTATTGGGAAAACACTCACACCTGAGATGCAAAACAATGTTAATCTGTTGGAGATTGTGAAGAATTATGACTTGTGGAACGGAGATCGTTCGTAGCAGGCATCTTTTCCTGGGAACCATTAAAATCTAAGTGGGAATATAAGCTGATTCTAGACAACATGAAAAGGGTTGGGCGCACACAGCCCATCGATCCTTTCCAAACAGTAGCTTTTGGCTGTGATTTGGCTCATGAGGTTCAAAGCAAGATTTACTCTAAGCTACACGCCACGCTTTCCATTGTAGGGCATGCTCATCGCACTCAGTCTACGGCTTGGAATGGGTCTCAATATATTGCAAATTTCTCTGCATTCTCTGCCTTGGCAACATGTTCCTTGCTTCTGTTTATAGGTCCCTCAACTGAATATGATTTGGGTGAGCCATTTCAGGTTTCTCTACCAGTTCATATTTCAGCCGAGGATGATGTCAACATGCGTAATCAGGAATTTGAAAATTTGCATATTTGTGGGCTGGATGATGAGGACGAACGTTCACCAATGGAAGAGTAATTATCGTGGTCAAAGAACCAGTTGAGAAAATTTTGTAGATACACAAACACACGAGACCTGTATGTATTTTGGGGCAATTAGATATACCCTATGAAATGATTTTGGCTCGACTCCCTCTTATTCTGCAGTAGGTGAAAATTTTGAAATACCTGAGCTCAGCTACTAGTTTAAGTTTGGCAGTTTTGACAATGGTTGTCGATGTTCTCTGTGAGTGCTCATATGGAAATCTACATGGGAGGATATCTCGTGGGGTCTTCAACATTATTTTATGGTACATTCTTATCTATAGGATGGTATGTAGTTAGATCGGGTATCTATGTCTAATAATATCTTTTCATGAATATCTCGTGGGGTCTTTAACATTATTTTATTTTATGGTACATTCTCATCTATAGCATGGTATGTAGTGCTTTGTTACATGCAAGATGGGGTATCTATGTCTAACAATGTCTTTTCATGTCTTGCATTGTAATGTATGAATTAATTCTGGATTCTATTGTGCAAGTTTTTTAAGCATCAACTTTTTGAGCAAGAACAAAAATTATGCAGAACAAGCCTCGCCTAAAGAACAATAAAAAGAAAAAGGAAGAAAGGAGGCACACAAAACCAAGAAGTGACAGTTAAAAACTACCCAAATAATAACTATATATCTAAAGATATCAATAATGTAAGAGCAAAAATCATAACTAATATATATACTTATATGTTTTAGTCTCTCTATATATATATTATAGTAATTTATTACTTCTTTAATTAGGTGTTAGTTATATAGGTTTTGTGTTTTAATTATTTATTTATATTATTTTATTGAATTTGTGTTGCTCTTTTTTGTTTGTTTATTTATTTATTGTTATCTTATGTTATTTACTGTTATTTACTTATTTTTTAGAATTGTTGTTTAGCTTTTCTTGTGTGCGTGTGTGTGTATGTATATGTGTATATATATGTATATATAATGTATGTATGTATATATGTATATAGTTGTACACACGTGTGTGTGTGTGTATGTGCATATTTGTGTGTGTGTGTAAAGTCATTTCATCTCATTTATTTTTTATCTTTTTTGCTTATTATTTATTTATAGTTTTGCTACATATATAGTCTATATAGTAGTCTTATTCTATATTCATTATTTTCATTAGATTTGATTGCATTCTTATCTTATATTATTTATATCTTTATATATACAATTATCATTTAGGTAGTTTTTAATTTTGATTTCTTCGTTTCGTATGCTTCTCTTCTCCCTTCCTCCTTTTAGTGCTCCTTAGTGAGGCTTAATTTGTGCATAATTTCTATTCTTGCATTCTCTCATCCTGATGATGGATCATGGAGTGTGATCAAAATGTTTATTATTAAAAAACTTACACAATTGAACCCAGAAAAAAATTCATACATTTCAAATGGATAGTGGAAATTTGATAATGTTTATTGTATTGTAATGTTTCTCATTTCCCAATCATCTATAGTTTACTTCATCTTTAATATCTTTCCTACTATTTTATGTTATTTGGAATTCTATATCCTATGATTTTCTCTTTGGTGTTACATTATTCTATGATACTTCTTGTTGGATACAAGGTGTTTGTGTTTTGTGCACTGTTGAGGTTGTTTACAACTCATCTTTATATCTTTCAAGATTTTATTATATAATACACCATAGATTTCTTTTCCTTTTCTCACGCTTGGGGGAAAGATGCTTTGTACATTCTTTTTTCTCTTATTTTCCAAAGAACTACTTCCCTTGGGCTTAAGTGACACTTGTTTATTATGTAACATTGTTCTTTCTTTATAAAGAATTGTGTCCCAACTATGAATTTTGTCTTTTGTAAGAGGTGTATGTCTTATGTCATAACCTCTTCTTTATCAAGAAAAGCTATGTCTATTATACACATTTTTCGTTGCTTTGGGAAAAAGTTTGCATCATATGAAGAATCCTATCTCCCTTGTAAGAACATAGAAAGTATCAAATGACACTTTGAAAATACCATTTTTGGTCCTTTTAGTGTTTGATGGTCTCTATGTAGATATTCATGAATACCTAGAAGCTAAAACTTTAGCTTTAAGCTCTTATCTTACATATGGAGCTACATCCAAAAATTTGTTGAAATCTAAATTATGGTT
Source organism: Cupressus sempervirens (assembly GCA_028749045.1). Classification (NCBI taxonomy): domain Eukaryota; kingdom Viridiplantae; phylum Streptophyta; class Pinopsida; order Cupressales; family Cupressaceae; genus Cupressus; species Cupressus sempervirens. Next base: position 876,094,838 of record CM053787.1, read on the forward strand.
TAGGAGGTCTAGATGTGCAAAGTTAGCATGGGTGGCTACTGGGGACTTTCACTTACTTCTACAAAAATGTTTACATTCTTGTGTTTGTCATTGAGAAAAATCCCATTTACCCCCAATAGGGTTCCTAATGCATCTTCTAATTTGATTAATGCATCAATTCCCCAAAATTTTGACTGCTTTTGTAGGCATGTTTGTTGGTCAGGGTCTCTTCACTAGTTGATTTGGGTTTGTTTTAGCACTAACCCCTTTTTGTTTTTGTTCCTTTCTCTTTTGCTTTTGCACTCTTGTGCATGGATGTGGAGTTAGGATCCTTTGTCTTGGGGGGCTCATGTCCTTTGACTATATGATATTTGTTGCAATTTTCCAAAATCTTCCTTCTCTACTTTATTGTGAGGTTAGGTTGACCCACACTCTTGCTAAAGTGGGGCTTAAATGTACTATCTTAAATTGAAAGTGGTTCAATTTAATGATGGTTTAGCACCTGTTTAATGTGATTTTTTCATGAATTACATTTGATTTGCACTTTCCCTTTTTTCCTTGTATCTCTTTTTATTTTTCCTAAACGAAATTAGGCTAGGACCTAATAGATCCTCCTTGGCATTCCTATTCATGATATAAATCTCAAGGCAAGACCTATCCACTTAGGTCCTCCCTTTCCTTTCTTCAATCACTTGAAATCTCTTTTTTGCATTGAAACTAGGTTTTCTTGAGATTTGCACCTAATTTTCTAAAATTTGTACCTGTTCTCATACTTTGAGTGAATCCCAAGGTTTTCTAGACATGAGAATCAGGGATGTAGTGTGTCATCGATTAGGGTTTCTTTAGAGCATTAATTTTGTGTCTAGTCAGTCAAGGGGAGAGAGTTTATTTTGACCCCTTTATAAACACATCCATTTTCCTTCTTTTGCATTTGAAGCATCCACAATCCACAAGAAATAAATACACTGCACATCCATCATTACACATTTGCATACTCAACTGCTCAAGCATTCTTCAAGAATTCAAGGTATTCAAGCAAGTTCTCCATTAAAGATCAAGGGTTTAAGCACTCAAACATTTGACAGAGTTTGTGCAAGGTCTTTCATAGCATTTTCAATAGTCAAGATATCCCTTCATTCATTTAAGATCCTTTGTTCCATCTTCTACATTTGTCTCTTCAAGATTACATTCATCCATAAGGTGAATTTCAAGCACATTAATTCATGAAGGTTTTGATTTGCTTTATTTTCCTTTCATAGGGTTTTAAAGTTGAGTCAAGGCTATTGCACCAACATACTTGATTACATTCTAAATTCAAGAGCATATTCATAGATTTGCATTGCTTCATGTTATATCTACTTCTACTACTTGCTAGCGCTTCCATTTCTATCTCATTTCAAAGTTGATTCCTAAACTAGGGTTTGACCAAGGCAAAGCCCCCATCAACAACAAACAAATCTTTTTTCTCGCAGGTTGCAGATCTCAGAAGGAAAAACATAGCACATATTCAAAAAAAATTAGAGATTCAAAATTTGTTTCATGATCAAACATTGAAGATCAAGGACACAATGTGACCTTGACCCTCCAGATCGACCCTAACCAGGAGCCTAAAGATTTATGAGTTTCATAGATTCTGCTACTATAGGTTCAAATTATGAATTCCAACAGTTTCTAACAACATTTGACAATTCATTTACATGTTTGTATTTTGCAAGGTGCATCATCTTTTGTTCTTTATTTCAATATGTATTTCCATTCTTCTATATTTCAGCTTCGCATCGCATATCTATCGGCCTAACAAACCCTCTTTGTGGAGATGAGGGAGAAGTAATTCCAAGCAAATCACCCTTTTGCATTAGGTTACGAATTGACACTTTACCTTGTGTTAAATTGGACCCACATTAGGAGGTGAATCTCGATTTTCACACTTCATTTGTGATTAGGGTAGTGGATTCAATTTCCCTCTACACACTTGCAATAAGCAACGAGGCCCACAAATTATTGATGGGATCACTTATTGTAGCTTAATAAAGTGGTAACATGATATTTTAAATGAGGGGTTTTAAAATTAATTAATAAGATATGTTCCTCTCCCATGCCTGAGTACTTGATTGAGGTCTTAACTAGGATGGGAGTAGAAGAAGATGCTTGATTGAGGTATTGCATTATTGGCAGCCTTGTCTATATGAGAGATTTACTAGTACCCCATATGGTTAGTTGAGTTTCAAAGTCTAGAGAGGTTGTTGGGATAAAACTCAAGGGTTAGACATAAGTGATGACATTTCCCTATATACATCTTAGTTTTCCTACATTCGTTATTGCCTCTGGATTAGTGTGTACTACCTTTATAGGTAGGTATTGACCTTGAGTTCGATAGATTTTCAAAATTCCTACTTTTGATCCTTATAATTGGATTTATGGTTATGTTATCCATATGGAGTATGTCGTTTTCTCCTGAGCATTGAGGAATGGACCTTTTGGGGGTTCCACGAGGTAGGGTCGTAGTGTGACCTTTATTATTGAGATATGTTCCAACTTCTTATTCTAGTGTTGGATGATCCTTGTAGCATTACATTATCTTGGTTCATCTTTGAAGACTTGTTCTATTTTCTTACCATATTCTTGTATAACATATTGGTTATGACACCTTTGTGAGATGATGTACTTTATACTTTGATTTGTATCTCATATCCTATAACTTGTGTAGTGGATGTAGAGTGTAGAATCTTATGTATTTTGGGATAATGTATTAGTTAGTTTTGAGCTTCTCATATGTGATGATGTTTTGAGCACTATGTGAATTGTATTTTAAAATTGTACTTATAGGATTTTAATTTTTACGCCATCCTATGTTACAAAACCCTTGAGATTTGTAATCTATGTTTGAATTACATAATCTGTGTGTCTTATCTTATTGTTTTTTATTAAGAAAAACAAGTTTTTTACAAGGGTTCCTAAAACCCACCAGTTAACATCAACATACTATTGAAAGTTCAAGTCTAGCAACAAAGCAATAGAAAAAATAACAGGCCAAATCCGACCATCAAAAGTAGACAAAATATAAACAACCAAAAGCTAGGGCACAAACAAAAAAACCAAGAGCTCCGATCAGGGCGCCATTTCTTTGACCAGCTCCGCATTCTTGAGCTCCAGCTCTCCCATGGCCTCAGCCTCGTCAGTCTTCAATTGACTATCATCCAGAGATACCTCCTCTTTCCTCTTCCTCTTTTCCAATCTCCTTTTTCTCAAGCTCTCAACCTACAAAGAAACATCTTCATCAAAAATCCTAGTTTCCTCTTTGTCCTTTTCCTCCTTCCCCTTTTTGCTTTCCTCCATCATCGAGTTTAGTTGAATAATATTATCATTAAGACCTTTTATAATGTTGAGGCTCTGGTTAGCCAAGCTATGGAGAGAGCTCTTCATCCTTTCCACTCTTTTTTCAATCTTAGAAACCCTCGCATCCATCTTGCTAATTCTAACATTCCCATCCCCCCCTTCCGTCATTTCCTGCCCTTGCTTCTAAACTTAATCTCTTCAATTTCATGGAAAATCCATTTAATGGACTAGAAATTGTCCACCATACTATTGCGAGCATTTTTTTAGGAGGTTCATCACCAAAGTGTCTTATCTTATTGTTACTCCTACACATTGTTGTTAAATTCTTATTTGTAATATCTTAAGAAGAGAATATTCAGTAAGCTTAGTTCCATTATTTAGGTTAATCTCTCTTGGGTTCCCTAGAGAAGCATTACACTTAACCCCCCAATTACTAATATTAAAGGAGCCCCAAGAAATGTAACACATGTAGTCAATCACACATGTGTGGCTCATTTGTGCACCACTATTGAGACATTTAGTAATGACTACTAGGAGATTTGACCACAAGACACTTTGAAAAAGTCATTTTTGGTACTCTTAGTGTTTGATGGTCTCTATGTAGATATTCACGTATACCCAAAAGCTAAAACCTTAGCTTTAAGCTCTTATCTTACATATGGAGCTACATTCAAAAATTCATTGAAATCTAAATTATGGTTTAGGAGTTCTAGGCAGCCTCCTCTCTACTCTACTCCACCTCCCCACTACCATTTGTTCACCTATTCTAGCATTATGGAGGCCATCAGATCTTTGAGATGCAACAGAGCAGTTGATGAAGAGGGTTTTCAGGTAGAACTTTTCAAACTTGGTGCTTCAATTCTTGGATCTTACCTTCCTACACTCTTTAATAGAGTGGTTTGCATTGGGTTTCCTGATTCCTGGTCTAGACATGTTGTTTACCCTATTCACAAGTCTGGGCCTGTTTCTGATCCAGGAAATTACAGAACTATTATGATCGGTCATACTTTTGCCAAACTTTATGCCACTGCTTTGAACACCATGTTATCTAGTGAGCTTGATAGACGGGGATGTAGGGCGAGAGGTTAGGTTGGCTTTCGGGAAAACTACTAGACTATGGATCATGTTTTTACATTGCAGGCTATCATTGAGGAGGCTAAACACCTCTCTCAGAAGGTCTATTGTTGTTTTGTGGACTTCCGTAAGGCTTTTGATTATGTTCCTAGGTTGGCTTTATTTCAGTGGCTTCAGGAGATTGAGATTTTAGATATGTTACAGACTGCTATTTTGAGACTTTATGAGAAGGAAACTGGTAGGCTCAGAACTCTGGAGGGCTTTTCTGATCTGATTCAGAGCACCATTGGCGTGAAGCAGGGTTGTCCTCTTTCCCTTACACTATTTGGCTTGTATATTGATGAGTTGGAGGATTTCCTTATGAAATCCTCTCAACTAGGTGATGGGTGTTATTTACATCAGGTTTTGATCTCTATTCTCCTCTTTGCTGATGATGTCGTTCTCTTGGCCTCTTCTCCCGATAGCTTACAGAGACTCCTTGATAGTCTTTCTTTTTTCTATACTCAACAATAGCTTGTGGTCAATTTATCTAAGACACGGGTTATGGTCTTTAACTGTTTAAAGACCTCTCATCTCCATTTCTTCTTCCAGGGGAAGGAGGTTGAGATTACTCCCTCTTACATGTATCTTGGCGTGAAGTTCTTAGGACCACGTTTCAGTTTGAGACCTGCTATTCAGTCCAGAGTTAGTAAGGGTATGGACTCCCCGGCTTTGTTGGAGAGACAATGCTTTAGGCATCATTTTCAGGATATTTCATCCAAGTTGTCCCTTTTTGACTCCTTGGTTCGTCTGATAGTCCTCTATGGTTCTGTGGTTTGGGGACCTTCTCTTATTGCTTCTGATTGGGCTTCTATTGAGCGGGTCTAGACACTGCTGTTGCATTGTATCATTAGGTGTCACGGATTCACCCCTCACAACATTGTTTTAGCAAAGTTTGGTGCTCATCCTCTCAAACTTGCCGTTATTTTTTACTTGATTTGGTTTCTTCATCGGCTTCATGGTTTTATGGAGACAGGTGTTGACCGACATAGATACTCTTTTTTGGCATATTGTTCTTCGGTGGAGATTATGAGATCTGACACTTTTGCTAGATTAAGATACTAGTACGCTCAGGCCACCTCTTTGTTGGGTTCGATCGGGATTGAGATTGATCGTCTTCCTCCCTATCAGTTTTTGCTGGATGCCTTGGCTCATCTTCTTCCCTCTTGTCAGGAGTTGAATGAGCATGTCAGACAGGATATCTATAGGTAGTATATTACCACTACTTGGTGTCATCCCCTGGGTGGTTTGCAACCTAAGATGGCCTTCTATGCTGAGCATTTTCTTGTTATTCAGGATGGTATTGTTGTTCGCCCTACCTATCTTTACCAGTGTTGGAATCATGCATTACGGTTCTCTTTGGGCTCTTTTAGGGTTGGTTCTCATCATCTTAGGGCTCGGACTGATCACCATATGGATCAAGCTGATCAATTATGCCAATTATGCACTCTGATGGAGGTTGAGATCGAGACTCGCTTCATATTTCGTTGTCCTCATTACTACGAGATTAGAGGGAGATTCTATTGCCTTTTCAGAGACTATTCTTCTCTCTCGATGTTCTTTAGTTATATTGATCAGCGGTGTTTAGCACTTTATCTTCAAGAGGCCACGCATCTTCAAGAGAATACCCTACAGTCCTTTCATCGAAGACAAACTTTTGATCAGCTCATTACCACCTTTTTCTCTCCCTTGTCTCCTCCACGAGGTTTGAAAAGGCCTTCCACTACTTCACATTCTAGATCTGTCAGACATTGTACCAGTCTCTACAGGCAACATCAATCCTATACGGATGTACCTCTCTATTATGGATTTCTTTGTGACAATGAAGGACCCTTAGTCCTTACCTTGTCTTTCTTTCTTCTTGTTGCTTTGTTTCCTTTTCAGTCACCGTTTGGTGCCTTTGCTTGGTTGGCTCTTCTGTTTGTATGCTCAGTCCCATAAACTGCTTTGGTTTTTCGTGGACATTAATAATTTTATCTTATCTTATCTTATCTAGGTGTACAAAGTTAGCATGGGTGGCTACTGGGAATTTTCCCACATTCTCGTGTTTGTCATTGAGAAAATTCCCATATACCCTCAATAAGTTTCCCAATGGATCTTCTAATTTGATTAATGCATCAATCCCCCAAAATTTTGACAAGTTTGGAGTCTTACCCACATCAATATTCTATCAATGTGATAATGTGATATTTTAGGTTCTCGTGTTTGTCATTGAGAAAATTCCCATATACCCTCAATAAGGTTCCCTGTCAATGTGATATTTTAGGTGGTTGTAATTGGCACTCCAATTTGTGCAACAAAAAGTTGCCCGACAAAAGAATTGCAATTTTACATAGAAGAAACAGATCTACAAGGAAATCCCAAATTGATATTATTTAATAAAATTCAATTAATGTTTTAACATTTATCCATGTACATAAAAAATTCTAATTTGCAATTTAAATAGATTAAAAAATTATTATTCTATTTTAAATGTTTAAATATTTTGAAAATAATATATTTGAATATAAAATATTTATAATTATAATTAATTTTTTATTAGCATATAAATGTGATGTTTCTATAATTATTTAATATATTTTATTGGATGACAAAATATTGGTAAAGAAATAATATTTATTTTATATAAAATATTACTTATTTAAACCAAGTTAAAATGTAGAAATCTTAGTCCTTTATAATCATCAAATAATTACATTGTTTTTGAATGTATTATTCATTTAATATTGGCAAGTGAACTTCATGTCATCCTTTTGTAATATTTTAATTATTTATACAATGTTACTTTGAGGGAAACATTCTTTTCATGATAAAATCAATTGGACTTAGTTGACCTATATAATGTTACTTGATGTAAAGTAAATGTGAAACAAATTGTAAAGAGTTAAATGTTGATATCAATATCTCATGACTTTGGAGGGAGGGACACATTCTTTTCATGGTAAAATCAATTGAACTTAGTTGACCCTTCCATAATATTTTAATTATTTATATAATGTTACTTGATGTAAAGTAAATGTGAAACACATTGTAAAGAGCTAAATGTTGATATCAATATCTCATGACTTTGGAGGGAGGGACACATTCTTTTCATGATAAAATCAATTGAACTTAGTTGACCCTTTCATAATATTTTTAAGTATTTATATAATGTTACTTGATGTAAAGTAAATGTGAAACAAATTGTAAAGAGCTAAATGTTGATGTCAATATCTCATGACTTTCGAAGGGAGGGAAACATTCTTTTCATAATAAAATCAATAGAACTTATTTGATTTGTGCCTCATGCATGACTTCTTCCAGTTAACTCTCATAAAAATGATAAAATTTATGATAAAAACCATCCAAATGCAATACAATATGAATAGAATAAAACAAAATCATTTCAGTATGGAATGTTGTCATTGTTGCTGATTTTTCTAATTTAAAAATTCATGCATACAACAATATAATTCAAGGAGCAAATGCATACATGTGTTGGATGAGAAAATGTGCATGTCTCAAAATAAAGCATATCAAAATAAAGTATATGGAGCCCCCCTTTGAAAACCGTACCAATTTTTCACTCAACTCATCCACATGCACACCCCACAAAAAATCACAAAAAATGTAAATAGTAGACTTGTATGAATTGCACACAAATTTGCACTAAAATTATACACGTCTCAAAATAGAGCATATATAGAGCCCCCCTTTGAAAATTGTAACAATTTCCATTGGAACTCATTGACATGTACACCCAAAAAAAAATGTACAAAGTAGCCTATTATGAATGGGAACATAAATGGCTGACCAAACAGCTAGTTGATCAAAATTCATCAAATTGAATAACCATTGCGCAATATGACCTTTCCAAAGGAGTTTCAAGCCTTCAAACTCTAGCCATTAGCATTGTAGCTTATTGAAAATTAAAATTAAAAAGTTGAAGGAGTTGAAATTTAAAGACATATCTAATAAACAAAATAAATTTAAATAAATTATAATAATAGGAAAGCATTCTTTTGTTCTCTCATCTTAATGATGAATCAAAACATTGATGGTAAAACTTCTAATACAATTTAATCCAAAAGCAATAACTAACAATAGGAAAGCACTTAAAAATAGTTGAAAATAATTTTTTATGGTTGAGGACAAATCCTACCAAAATATTTGAGAATTGCTTAAATTTAGCATTTTTAAAGCACAAGTTAAATAAGAACCCCTTAAAAAAAACAACTTTCTAAACTTAAATAAAGGATTCAATAATATATTTTAAATAATTAACAATTTATTTTTTTAATTGATAGTGCATTTATATAATATAATTTCTATTATAATTTATATTTCATAAATTAAAATAATGTAATTATTAATATTTTTTAAATTCCATTCTCTCTTTTAACTCTCTCTTTCCTTCCTTTCTACCTACAAATCTCTATTTTCCTCTTTTTCCAGTTATTGATGTAGTAATAATAATAATAATAAATGTTGATCTTTAATCAATGTTTCATAATAATGATTCAAATTCATATATTTCTCATTAATTCAGTTTTCACTCATTCCATTCACTTATCATTCATTGAATCAGAATATAATAATTGAATCTGAATAATATATTATATATGAACATGCATATCTTATTATATGCATAATGACTATTAAATATATTAAATATGAGCATAGTTATATACACTCCGCTTCTATGACTTTAAAACCCTTTCTGTAAAAATAAACCTAATCTAGAAACCCTAAAAGAAAATCTGAAGCCGAACTCGAAACCCTATTTCCACCCATACGATTTCACGACCTAACTCAAGCATTGAAATAAAGAGAATTAAAGAAAAATTAAAGAAACTCGTCGCACATATCAATCTGATCTCACAAAAAAGTTTGTGACTTGGCTCATCTCAAAGAAAGATTTTTTTTTTCAATATCTAAGCCAGCAAGAAACCATACCCTGCCATTCAGAATCGCTCAGAATCATCCTGCAGCCAAGAAAAGAAAGAAAAGATTATTGCCGATGACAGACTACAAGATCTCAATGGCATCGTAGGTATGGGCGGCATCGGCAAGAACCGTGAACCTTGACAAGAATATCAGGTGAAAATGCCTCGCCGAACCGCCAGTACCTACAAAACCCTTGAGATGAAAGGGAGACTGCCGCTCCAAAGATTTGAAGACATTGCACGCAAATACTATGAGAGCTAGACCCTCTTTATAGAGCTGCTGAAAAACCCTTGTTATCTTGGCCTCGGTACGAAATGACGCAAAAAATTAGGGTTAAGAAAATGGACGGTCCACGTACATTGACTACGTGTCCTTGTTGTCATTGTCCGTTTTTCCTGTGCCCTAGTTCCTTAGAACATAGGTTCGTGTTCGAATCATTAAAAACTCATCAATCAACGGATGAGAAACGTTGGAAGAGTAGACGAGGTGGGGATTTTAAAATGGACGGGCCGTTACGAGTTAAGAAGTGTAAAAAGATTAGAAAATTTAGTGTCCATTTCTCTAAACATTTTAAATTGAAAAACATGAATTATTTCATAGAAATAGTACAAATATAATGTAGACCTATGTTTGATATTTTTTTTTTATTGAAACAAAGCAAATTTACAAAGGATAACAGCTACATGAGGTAGCTGGAAGAGAGATATAACATATAAAACAAATCACTACAAAGCAACTGGCATTACATTGAAAGGACATGACGAAATACTTTGCAAAGGTCCATATGAAAGTCACTTTCAAGCTGATTCACTTGGTCTTTAAGTTGCTGGAGCTGAGCCATGGCCGACGGATTCCTTTTAGATAAATCTGATATCTGAGACTACAAAAAAGCAACCTGAAAAGCTACATCAGAGTATAACATTAAGATGCCTCTTTCCTACAAATAATTCCCTGAAAAAACAGCACTGCATCTAGTTTTCCAAATATGTCTTAGGATAACTTTCCTAATAGAATCGGCAATAACATCCTTATGAAGGCCAAAACCAAGGAGAGCTTCCTTCCAATTCCATTTATGGTGAAAAATAGCTGAAAAGTTTTTAAAGATAACATTCCATTGCTTTTTCACATAGGGGCAGTCCCAAAATATATGTTTCATATTTTTCGTATATAAACAAAAAGGGCATCGAATTGGTTGCACTGCAGTGTATTTTAATTTGTCACCAACAAGTAATTTGTGGTGTAAAACCTTCCAGGCTAGCAATTGTGAATCTGTATCAGCTTTGGATTTCCAAACTTGTGCACTCATATTGATCCATCTCTTCATACTAAATCTGCATTTCCATTTCTGATTGAGACGGGGGATGATAGACCAATGAGGTAAGGAGCTCAAATATGCTTTCTTAAGTGGAAGATGGTTAAAATGAGATGTAGAGAACCATTTCTAGTCTTTAAAAAAGTTGCATTCTCTTGGAGTGCAGATTTTAATGGACAACTCAAGAGGAACTAGTGACTGTACAAATATGATAAACGGCTTGTATTTGTTATCTAGAGAAAATTGGTTTTTAATCTTCAGCCATGAAGCCCACTCAAAAGTACTAAAGTCCCAAATGTCCTTAAAGTTTCTCACACCTTTCTTGAACAAATAAGAGGCATGCTTTGGAAAGCAAATAGCAAGGGGTAAGTTGTGGTATTGAACCAGCTTGTTCCACCAAATGGAAGAAGAAGCAAAGCTGAAACCATTATACAAAGAGGAATCATTCCACTGAAGAAAATGACAGACATGTTGCCAAGCCTTCCAAATGGATTGCAAGGGAACAGAAGCCTTGATTTTAAAAAAAGGAGCCATGATGATCTTGTCAAGCCAATTGACTGCCTGTCATTTTTTATTTGCAACAGCCTGCAACACACGATTAGGAACAAGAATTTTCCATGGTTCATCTCCTTTAACAGCTCTTAGTATCCATTTTGCAGCGAGACACACCCCTTGAGTCTTAGGGTCAATAATTCCCAACCCACCCCTATGCCTTGGTTGAATGCAATGAGACCAAGAAGCACTAATAAATCCATCATTTCCATCCCATTTAGACCAAAGGAATTTCCGAATAAGTTTGTTCAATTCTTCATATTTCCTCTTTGATGGCATCCGACAGGAGGAATAGTAAACATGAGAAGCAATGAATATTTTATTTGCAACTTGTATTTTCCCTGCTAAAGATAGGAATCTATTATTCCAATTGAATAATTTCTCTTTAAGTCAATTGAGAAACCACTTCCACATGTCTGAAAGAGAAACTCCAATACCAAATGGAATGCCCAAATATCTAGTGATCTCACCATGCCTAATATGCCTCCATTCCTTAGGAATCCACTCTGGAATCTGCTCAGAATGGGTCATCATAAACTCAGTTTTACTATGGGCCAACTGGGAGCCAGAAACAACACAATATAATTCCAATTTATCCAGCACATTATTTAGCTCTACTTCAGAATTTTGCAAGAATAGCATGCCGTCATCAGCAAAATGATAGTTGATAACCAACTGATTTTGAGGAATGGAAATCCCTTTGATGAGATTCAAATGGTTTGCACCATGAAGGAGGTATCCCAAGGCATCAGCTGTAAGAACATATAAGAAGGGTGATAAAGGGCAGCCCTGCCTAATGGATCGTTGTAATTCAAATGGTGTTGTCAAATAATTATTAATCACAATTTGAGCATTGGCATCCTGGAACAACATTTTAACATGTTTTTGTAATTTAGGTCCAAAGCCCAACCAATGAAGCATTTTAAGAATGAAATCCCAATGAATTCTGTCATAAGCTTTATCAAAGTCTAGCTTGACCAGTAATGCATTTTGCCCCGATTGTTGTGCCCATTCAATAGTCTCCCAAGCAAGCATAAGGTTATCCAAAATGAATCTGCCTTTAATCAATCCCATTTGTTCAGGTCTAGCAATACTTTGAACCACTGGTTTAATTCTCATAGCCAAGGCTTTTGCAATAATTTTATATGAAGTGTTTAATAGAGTGATCGGTCTCCAACCAGCAACAATGTTTTCATTCCTCCCTTTAGGGATCAGTTTGATAAGTCCCCTATTAATATCATTCCCAAGGGAACCTTTGTGAAAGGCTTCCAAATAAAGCATGTAAAAATCATCCTTAATATAATTCCACATAATTTGATAAAATTCAGTAGGAAGACCATCCACGCCTGGGCTCTTGTAAGGTTTCATACAAAAAACAACACATTCAATATCTTCTAAGGAAAGTATGCGGTCCAAATAAAGACTATAGCTGGGATCAATTTTTTGAGGGATGTAATCCTTGACCATCTCTTCTAAGGTTTGTTGCACATCCATCCAATTTCTATCTTCCTTGAATAGATTCTCATAAAACCTTTGGAATGTTGCAGCAATTTCAGCAAGGTTAGTATGAGTTCCAAACTCATAAGATATTGCACCAATTTTCTCCTTTTTATGCTTATAATTAAGATACTGAAAGAAGAATTTAGAACCTTTATTTCCTTCCTTAATCCAGTGAAGACGTGCCCTAATCTTAGTCCCTTGGCCCTTATAAATATCCAATTTTCGTAGCTGAGACTCAATGATAGCAATAGAGTTTTGGATATTTTCATTATAAGGATTGGAATTTAGCATTTTTCTAGCATTTTCCAGCTTCCCATGGAGAGATTTCTCTCTACGTTTTCGTCTCCAAGCCATTCTTCGACCAAAGGATTGTAGAAAGCTCACACATTGATTCAAAGTAGAGCACCCCCAATTAATCCAAGAATCCCCCTCTTTGGGTTTTGGTAGGGAATCCCAAATTCCTATTAACGCAGCAACACAATCAGGGTTCTTTAGATGAGAAGTATTAAGTTTGTAAGGCAGTTGAGATGACGATCTTGGCTTTTGATTAGTAGAAAGAGAGCAGATGATAGGAAAATGATCAGAAAGGGTAGTAGAGTAATCCACAAGCACCACGAACCCTACGGAGAGGTTCTCTAATTGGATATTGTGTGAAACATAAAATCTGTCCAACCTACTCATCTTCCGATCAGTACCGAATCTACAATTTGACCAAGTAAACCAATTCTCAACATTGGTGGAAAATTGATTGTGGATAGGATCTACCACTCCCAACAAATTTGTCATGCCCAAACTAAGAGGGAAAAAACACACACAATTTTTTTTTTTGAAATTTAAAATAACTAATAAATAAACATGCTCTAAGTTTGATATGATTGAGGTAGAAGTTTTAGTACAGGTTCTCTACATTACGTCATAAGATTAAAACATGAGAACGATCACATCGTTCAGATTGTTAAAACTTTGTTACAAGATTGATATCGATCTTGAGTTATGCTATTTAAGAATTAAACATATCAAAAGATACTAACAATGTAAGTTACACTTAACTTTGACTAAAAGATAAAGGAAACAATCCAACATTTTCTATTGGTTTTAACATTTACATAAATTTGCAATGATATGCAATCAAATTTACTTACATAGCAATGTACATGAATTCGGATTCTAAAATTTCTTGCAATAACAAACCAATCAAAAACTACCTTAAAATTTATTTAAATAGCCAATTTATCGATAATTTAATCTACTTAATGGTCAAACAATTGGAGTACATTTAAATTAAAACTAGCTAATTAGTATTTAAACATAGCTAAGTAACAAAAGGAATATTAACAATTACAAACAACGTCCTTAAACAAACATAAGATAACCTTAAACTTATTAATTCAACTAATTATACTTTATCAATCTAAAATTTCATTTTAAACTAACTAGATATATATATATATTAATAATGTTAATAATGAAACTAAGATCAAATAATTAAATAACTAACTAATCTAAGACTAAACTTAAAGTTTAAAACTAACCTAACACTATCTCCTAATCTAACTACAACTAAACTATACTCTTAACATTCTAACATATTTAATAACATTAAAAAAAACACAACTTAACATAATTAATAAACTCACTAAACATACTAATTACACACTAACAGAAAACTTAAATGAGAAACTACCTACAACTAGCCCCCTATTCTAAGCCTTCCTCCCCCTACCCCTACCCTAAGCTGACACTTGGTCCTTAGGCAAGGACTGGCGCGCTGCCCAAGCGCTGACTGGGCGCTCCATGGGCCAGCGCGCCTGCAAAAAGGGTACAGGCGAGTCCCTTATGGCAGCAACCTAGGGAGAACGCACAACACAAAAGGAAATAAATTCGCAACAAGACCTGGACGCTGCCATCCCATCCAAACATGAGGCTAGCGCTAGGTTAACACCAAAAAGACAAGAGGGATGGGACATGGGGCAGGGTGACGTCACCCCCCCATGTCGATTTGACATATGCTAAAGCAAAAAAAACACTTAAAAACAACAATCCAAAGCTGACGCCCAAGGAGACTTGGGTAAGGATTTAATGCAAAAAGTTTATTAGGTAGATGATAGAAATTTAGGATATTTAAGTTATTAGGGTTTAATAATTTATGCATTTTATTAGATATCATTTATATATATACATTGTTTTATTTCTAATTTTAAACACTAATAGATTCTTAGAATATTTTCTGTTGCAAACCAAAGATTATCACATTCTCTCATACAAACTCCAGCATCCTGTAGGTGGATTATTTGATAATTTGTCTACTCTCTCTTGAAACTCAATGTATATTTTTCTTTTGCAATTATATTACCACAATAGGTGTTTGCATTCTCTTATAAATTTCTAGTTTATCATCTCCATGAACCTCAAATGGCCATGCATTTCAATGAAACCACATTACATGAATTAACCATCTACGTATTCATTTAACTATCAAATGAAACTGATGGATCAACATAATGACTAAACTAGTCTTGAGACAATTGAGAAAATAAGAGGTCAAAATGATAATGATCCATTCCTTTTGAAAAGAGTATCAAAATACACAAAGTTATTTCTTTATCATGTTTCAATTTTAACTTGGATCTCTTGACATAATTCTTCCTACATGTTCTTGCAAATTTATTTTCAACACAATCAACCATGAACTAAATCATTTCAAACTTGATAAAGACACCATACATTTACATGGATTAGCAACATCTCTCTCTACCGTCCATATGAATAGAGGCATCACCATACATCACAAATTGAATCTTGCATAATTGAACATCATTGTTGCATCTTATCTTTGATACACATTCATATGACAACATAGAATACGAAAATTTTAAGAGAAGTAAATTTACTCAATCACTTATTTTATTATCAACCTGATTCAAGGCTCAGCCGGGAAAGAATCAGGAAGAAAACCCGGCTTCGTTGCCATATATAATAAGGTTTAAACAATACAATTTACAATAGGATCTCAATCCCAATTTTCAATAATTTTATCAAATTTTCTTCATGATCAAAATCAAGGAGTTTGTAATGTCTTCTAAATCTCATTTCAAGAACCATGGAGGAAACCAATAACTGATCGAGTGACAACCAAGCAGAACCAAAAGAACATCAAGCATGCATAGTCATACATGGTTTATACAATAAGATTCACAGTGAATCAAGGCTAGGGAGAGGTGGATTCTTCCAACTGGAGAAGTCAAGCACAACACCAATTCAGATGCCCAATCGGGGCCAATAACCAAGAACTTCCGTTCTTCCATTTAAACTTGCCATACTCATACCAGGTTTGTGCTGACGGGTAGGGGCCCATAACACCCTACCCTTTATCCCTCTTCTCATCCTGAGAAGAGACTCTACACAGGTTGGAGTCCAACTAAACAGACCTCTCCCAAAATTGGTCACTTCTGCCCTCTCCTAGGGTGAGTAATACCAAAACACCCATGCAAGGAAACTCAAAATTTCAAACATAAACAAGAAAGGAAAACAACCAAAATAACAAGGTTTACAAATCTTCCCAACATACCCACAATCCATACAACAGCAAAACAACAACAAGGTAACAAGAACATGAAACAAAACATACAAACTGAATAAGGGAGATGGGTGTTTCCTACCTTCTCAAACAGGTAATGGCAATGAACAAATTTGAGTAGAGTATCCCTCCTTCCTTCAAGCTTCAAGAAATCTTCTCTAAAAAATAGAGATTGGGTAACCCAACCACTAGACCAAGGAAGGCCTCTAAATAAGCCTCCAACTCAACCACCCAAAAGGAGCAATAACTATTTCCACCCACTAGCCACACTAGAACTCCTAACTCAACCTACACCATGGTTTAACCCTAAAAGAAGGTGGGGTAAGACAACTCATGACAACCACTTGCAATTTTCGCACAAAGGCAAAAAGGGACTTTTTGAGTGCCCTCAAAAGTCAAAGCTAGGGTCTTAGGGGTTGGAAAAGACCCCTAACCCATACCCACACCCATAGGTTAGAAAAAAAACATGTTTTAAAGCCTTAGGGAAGAGGTTAGAGTCAAATAAAAATCTAGAGATAAAATAGGTCTATCTAACAACTCTAACTTGCAATCTAGCACAAAATCGAATTAGGGATGACTAACCCTCATTAAGAATCTAATAGAAAATAGACACTAACTTGAAACCAAAGGTTAAACAATTAACCCTAACCAGCATACCGAAGCACATAACATTTTACAAGTGTCAAGCGACACTGAAAGAACATAATTACGAACAATAGGGTTTCCAAATTTTAGCACATGGAGATCAGTTTTGTTCCTCTGTAGGGTTTCTCGGCTAAATATCTGCACACTCATTGCACACATCAGTAGTCCCGAAAATCACATGTACATATATATGTATTAGAAATTTACATAATTTGAAACATACATAAATCAGGGTTTTCTTGCATCCTACTTATATCCTTAATCATAAAGATTCCAACTCAATGTGTTAATCCCACATTTTACTGATTTCATCAACATACATATACATGAGCATTAAATGACAATCATCAAATATATCTGGAAATAACATCACACAACATGAAATAATAAAATATGTTCTAAGCATCAGATAATGTCTCGACATCTCGAGTCACGGATAACAAAATAAGAGTAATGTATCACTATGCTACGATGGGTCGGGGGCAAGGCCTCACATAATTATGACAATATATCCATTTATCAAATTCTTCTTTGCCAAGTTTGTAATAATTATACCAACTACGATCAGCATGATGCTCAACCATATTAAAATCCCCTCCCAACACCCACGCAACATTAGGAAGATTGTTCGCAATCCAATCCCAAAGAGATGTTCTACTTTTGGGATCATTAGGAGCATAGATTGAACAAAACCCTATGGGCTGACCATTGATAACAGTACGCACCCAAACACAACAGTGAGAAGGGTCTTCACCATTGTCAATGACAAATTTAGCAACCCAAGGAGCCAAACCAATAACTGTCCCACCACTACCATCTCTATGTGCGGAATAAAAGAAAGTAGCTTCCTTCCAAGTATTGAATAAGGTAAATTTGAGACACTCATTGCTTAATTTGACTTCTTGAAGGAAAAGGACATCTAGTTTCCATTTCAATAAAGTCTTTTTTACACCATATTTTCGTTGAGGGAGGGAGAGCCCTCTCACATTCCAAGACAACATTTTGCAATTCATGATGAACTTGGGTAAATGTTATCATCATCTTGAGGCAAAACCCCAAATCGATTTGATAGAGAAACTGAGAGCTCCTGATTTTGGCAGCCTTCCATAACATGTGAAGGAGACCTTGATCTTTGGCAAGAACTAGGAGGAGGAGAAGGAGAAGTTCTTTTAGAAGACTTTTGAATGCTTGGAGAATTAGGTGGAGAAGGATCTGTAGAGGTGAGATGACTATTTGTAGCAGAATATGATAGTTCCTTTCTCTTCCTCACAGTCATCCATTTCTCAGACATAATGGCATCTTTGTAATTCCCATGACTCTCGATAGATACAATAGGAGATGGCTGAGGCATGGAAGTAGGGGACAATGACTTAGTGTAGGATGATGTAGGGAGTGATGAGTCTGCAACAAGTTTAGCATTAGACAAGGCAAATGAATTATGCTTCACACTATTTTGGCCAAGAGTTGCAATAGACTGGGTTCTGGTAACCCTAGGCTTCCTAACAAGGCAATCTCTAATAAGATGACCTTCTTGATGACAATAAAAGCATGCATTGGGCTTGTTCAAATATACTATTGACTGCTCCAGTTCAAATCCTGGACCAAACAATCTAATATTTTCAGGCAAAGGAGTGGTCAGATCCATTTCTACACTGAAGAAATGTTGATTGTTTTTCTCTATTCTTATTATGGTCTTTTGACTTGCCTTTATTTCTCTAATCTCTAATACTAGTCGACAAATATACACAAATGAACCAATCATGAACCAAAAAAGCTAAAATATGATTGATTGTTGATGTATAAATGATCAATAAAAATAATGACTATTAGACCTCCAAAACAAAAATTGGTACCTTTCCCCTATATTAAATATGTTTGATATTTAATATAGGGGAAAGGTACCAATTTTTGTTTTGGAGATCTAATATTCATTATTTTTATTGATCATTTATACATCAACAATCAATCATATTTTAGCTTTTTTGGTTCATGATTGGTTCATTTGTGTATATTTGTCGACTAGTATTGGAGATTAGAGAAATAAAGGCAAGTCAAAAGACCATAATAAGAATAGAGCAAAACAATCAACATTTCTTCAAGGACAATATTAGTGAGTTGGCCCCTCAATAATTGTTCACTTGATTAATCTCACATGTACTGGCAATTGATCATTTATATACAAGTGGCTCGTAATTTTTAAGGTTTTTTTAATATTCATGATTGACCCATTTGTACACTGCTACTCAGACATTTGTCCACAAGTATCGATGATTAGTTAAGTAAAGACAAGACAAAATACGACAATAAGAATAGACTAAAACAATCAACATTTCTTCAAGGACAAGTTGTTAGCCTACTTCCATTCTTACTTACTCTTCTCCTTTAAGAGCTAACTTTTACAAGAAGAATCATTTATTGGAATTAAGGACCACTGGAAAGGGGGTGAATCGGTGTTCTCAATCTTTAACTTTATTAACCTGGTTCTTAAACTACTTAGGACATATAATGGAAATAAAGATGCAAAAGCAAAACATGAACAACCACAACACCATAACATCGAGATTTTTACGTGGAAACTCAGTTAAGGAAAAACCATAGTGGGTTTTCACACAAGATAAAAATACTCTGCAAAAGAATTACAAAATGGAATGTATGCACTTTTAGGCACACTACCTAGAGCACATTGCTCAAAATGAAAGAGGATTACTTCCTATAGAACAAATATAATGTCACAAAAAGTTTGAATTGAGAAATTATAATGAAAAATAACCTAGTATAGAAAACTACAAAATTGAGCAAACACACATAACACAATATTTACATGGAGAACCCTAGTAAAAATATACCAAGAAAAAACCATTGGTCAATCTCTTAATTTTTATTGCTAAGGAATTTTCACAATTATAGAAGTGTTCAAAATGTATGATTGATCACAACTTCGAGTTGTAGATAACAATCAAGTTTGAGAGTTTGAAATAAAACCACTTACTAAATTTAGTAAAATGACTCATACAACTACATGTTGAACACTTGTCAAAATTACTATTTTAGGCAAGCCACCTACATGACTTACTATTTATAGTAAGTTGACTCATACAAAGTTACTATTTATAGTAAAGTTTTGTGCCTTCAGCATGGCACCTACGGGTGCACTACATGAGAATTTGGATTACTCATGCCATTTTGATGACTCAACCACAACTAGATGACTAGATGTATGACTTCACAATCCAACATTCTCCCACTTGAAGTTAAATTACAAACTTGTGAAATTCCTCTGTCAAGAGATCAATGGCATTGCTACCTATTATTAGGTAATCTACAGACCAAAGAAAGTTATGCACCATATGAACTTCTCTCTACTTATAACCTTCATCATAATATTCGTGGGATTAACATCTATGTGAATCTTGGCCAAAGATATCTACCCTCCTTCCACCACTTCACAAACAAAATGATATTGAATATCAATATGCCTTGTTCTCCAATGATAGGTTGAGCTATGCGATAGATGAATAACACTCTGATTGTCACCATTTTGTTCCATTTTAGTTGTAACTCACCCAAAAGTCTAGGAAGCTAGATTGCCTCTTTGCTAGCCTGCGTTTTTGAATTAAAAGTAGCCAAGACTAGGGGGCTAACCCATAAATAGTCAAACTGGTGAACTACTAGCAGATTACCAACAACCAAAACTACCCCCTACCACTTAAAATACAAAAAAAATAGTTCAAAAACTTAACTAAAAGAGTATCAACATGCATGACATACATATTGCCTATATTAGAACTGAAAAAGCTACGGGAATATAAAAATAATAGCATAAATGCCTTAAACCCAGCAAAGTTCAACAACTAGTAGAAAAACAACCTGAAAAACTAGAAGGAGAGAGCCCTTAAGGCTTCTTAGCCTCCTTCCTCCCTAGGAGGATATTAGCCCAATCTTTCACAAGGAAGTCAAATAGCATTTTGGAGTCCTCCTTTGGTAGATCACCCTCCCGATCTTTAAGCAGGTAAAGCATGGCAGCAGCTGCACGTGTCACCTTAACAGTAAACTTTTTTAAAAGGCACATTCTTTCTTCCAGCGGATGAATTCTTTTCCACACATCATTGCCAGTTTTCTTCTTGATCTCCATGGTGACCTCATGTTTGTTGCAAGGATAGTCATCTATTTGCACCATAGTAACATCGTACATAATTGAGGGGTTAGCATTATCCTTGTAAGAAACCCTAACAGGGGAGGAAATCATTATAGGGGAGGGCACTCTATCCACAGTTTCAAGGAATTGGTCTCGAGTTAAGTCCACACACCCCAATCCAATGGTGGCCGATACATGCATCATTTCCTTCTTCTCCTTAATCCCTTCTCCCGAGCCAGACTCTGAGGAATCTGAAACCTCCTCTTCCTCTTCCTCCATATACTCTGCTAGCCTGTGTTGATTCCATATACTTTTCTTCTATTGTTGACAATGCCACTACTGCCAGCAACTTAGAAACCCAACTAACAACACCTCCAACTAAAGGGAAAACATAACCTATAGTAGACTTTCTCTTATCTCTATCACCACCAAAATTTGTATCTACAAACCCATCTACTTGAAGACTACTCCTACTATAACATATAACAATATTTGAAGTGATCCTTAGATATCTAAGAATCCACTTCACATTTATCCAATGATCAATACCAAGATTCACCATGTACTGGTTGCCAACTGCAAAAGAGTATGGTATATGAGACATCTATGTCTTCTTCACTCCTATGCTAGGGAATTGTTCTAAACACACCTTAATATGAACATGAAATGGAGTACTAACTAGTTTTACATTTTACATATTGAAGCATTGTAGAACCTTCTCCACATAAGTCTTTTGTGACAACCAAAATTTCTTATTATTTCTATCTCTATGTATCCTCATTTCAAGCATTAGTTTTGCACTTCCTAAGTCCTTCTGTCAAACTCCCTAGCAAGCTGAGTTTTCAAATGGATGATTTTAGCCATGCTCAGACCTGCAACCAACATATCATCTACATATAAAAGTTGAATGATAAAATTGTCATCATTATACTTTCAGAAATAGGCACAATGATCAACTTCACATCTACCAAATCCTATACTCATCATGAAGGAATAAAACCACTTGTACCAACACCTTGGCACCTATTTTAAACCATACAACAATTTTTTCAATCTACAAACAAAACTCTCCTTTCCTTTTTTATTAAGACCTTCTAGCTACTGCATATAAATCTCCTCAAGGAGATCACCATGCATGAAGGCTATTTTAACATATAAGTTTTCTAACTTTAAATTAAGATTCTCAGCAAGAGTTAAAACAACTCTAATAGTACACAAATGTACAATTGGTGAAAATATTTCATCAAAATCTATACCAAATTTTTGAGGAAACCCCTTGGCCACCAATTGAGCTTTGTATCTCTCTAAATTATCATTTAGATCCCTTTTCAACATGAGAACTCACTTGTTCCCAATAGATTCTCTTCCTGTGGGTAATAAGACAATCTCCCAAGTCCCATTTTTATGAAGAGATTCCATCTCCTCTTCCATAGAAACTCTCAATTTGTCTGCACAATCTACTTCACAAGCCTCTTGATATGAATTGGGTTCACCAACATCAGTTAGTAATGCACAAGTAGAATTTCCAAAAGGAGAATACCTTTTAGGTTCTTTGGATTCTCTATTGTATCTTCTTACAATGGATGATACTTCAACCTATGACTCTTCTCGCTATTCAACTAGATGATCTTCTTCTAATTGTTCTTCACCAAGAAATTAATGACCAACAATATGGTTTTCCACCTCTATTGGAATAACTTTAACACCTTGTTTTTCTTTATCTCTTTTTGGTGGCTCCTAATTAGAGAACGCGTCTCATCTAACTATAATCGCACAATATCCCACAACATGTACCCCTTTGTACCTTCTACATAACCAAGAAAAATACATTTTGTGGACTTCTTGTCTAATTTATTTCTACTCTCTTTAGAAATATGTGCATGAGAATCATAATCAAACATTCAAAGAAATGAGTAATCAATTGGCTTACCTTTCTAACACAAGGATAGGACTGAAAAGCTAAGGCCAGAGGCACACCTAACTATCCAATCACCTTGTTGAGTAAACACAATGGAAGAAAAAAACACAGTCAATAACACCAAGGAGAGAATAAAAAAAAATACTTTAGTGATTCATCCAATTATCAACATACATGCCTAGCTATAAGGCCTTCTAGGTTTTAGCCCAATACAAAGATACAACCACATAATTTGCAATCCCACTCTAAATTTTCTCTTGTAGGAACATCTATTCTCAACTCTCTAAATCATGCCTAACCTAAACCTAAACACTTCTATTTATACTTGCCAAAATGACTTACAAAAGATTATAGATCATTACATAATAGAAAGGCTAACATTAAATAGTCCACACACATCCCAAGACAAGATCCTAACATTAAACATATAAGTTAGTTCAAACTAAGAACCAATCATAGAAAAACTTGATCAAAGAAGGAATCGAGCATCAAAAAATATTAGGTTTACTCAAGACATGAAGGAATGCTCAGCCACCAAAATACTCGATCAATACTAGACAACTTGACAACAACACTAAACAACTCGACATCAACTGCAACTCAAAAACCACTAGAACTTGGAACTAACAAGTAGAATGAACTAAGATAAGAAGGATAGCAAAACAACCCAGGATGCTCTTGCATAAGACAACTAGGGTTGAAAGAAATGACTCTCCTAAATTATTGAGATGTTACAACTAGAGCTGAATCTAACTCAAATTGAGAAATCTACGTAGCATCTTCAACTAGTGTGTTCTTCCACTTCACCAAATATTCATAGTAATATTTTCCTCTTTGTAAGGAAACTTGCAAAAAAGAATATAACCATTTCCATATAACCCATACTAGATCTAAAATAAATATGTAATTAAAATCCATATGTAAGAGTACAACATACTCACAAAAATGTGACACAAGATATACCCTGGGAAACTCTCATTGAGGAAAAAACCCAATCTCCAAATGCATTCATCACCATGTATTACTCATCAAAAATACCATTGCAATACAACCATGGAAGCCTTTAAAGCCATACCCACAACTGAGCAATCTATGTGAACAAACATGAATCCACACATCCCATGCCATGCTTCCAACCTTCACAAATGCTCCCTTGGCTAACCTGTCAAGCCTTGTCTCACTTGACTCTTTCCTTTTTCCTTTTCTTCTTCTTTTATCTTTGTCTTACACCAATAACTACCCTTGTGGCTGCTTATATAGTAGTAAGTCCTATAAAACCACCAAGTGGTATTACATAAACCATGTGCTACCTAACTCATTGACCTCACATTTAATATTAGAATTTTAATTCTTTTTCCCAATATTAAATAATTACATAAAATATTATCATAATGTTACAATAGAACTCATCAAGTATATCCCATGGGAATCTTTATATGTTGCATGCCAATCTAGGTGTGCAACATTACACAATAAAATAAAATAATACAATATAACATTGTTATGCAATGTGTGCAATACCGATTATCTCAACAATCTCCCACTTGTTGTATACATTGCATAGGGTCAATCTATAGCCACATAAATGAACAAGGGAACAATCCCTCCAAGCACATCCACCATCATGGATCAAAGTACATGAAGTGCTCCATCCTAATACCCACAACAAAATTAAAGTATCTAGCAGCTCAAACATGAATGATCTCACCTCCTATTATGCCATTGCCACTGGACATACATAGAAGCCATCCAAAGAGAAGCCACCCAACCTATCGCTTTAGAAGATCATAAAATCTTGTACCAACAGAAATGCCAAGCACAAAAATGTGATCCAAAGGTAATCAGATATATTTCTAGTTGTCAAATATTTATAGCTGAAATAACACCCACAATAAGTGCTAACCCATCCAACTATCCATACCTCCAAAGGTATACCAAGTGAATCTCACATCATCAACATATCCAATCTGTAACCTGTAATCAAAAGCCTTAAAAGCAATACCTGCTAGATATATACCAAGAAGCTCCCACTACAAAACATAATGTCAAATCTATAACTTGTAGTGCCTGCCCCTAAGTCGCATTTCAGTCATCCTTGCCAAACTCTTTTAGGCCAATTTTATGTTTGATGATTAGTATTATTATTTTAGAGATTATTAGATTTTTTTTACACTTAGTTTATTATATGATGAGATTACTTGGTACTCTATATTTCATGCATGTATGATGATTATTCAATGTTTTTAGTTATCGATGATGATTAGTTAGATGGTTTATTATCACATGTGCTTTCTTATGGATACTTACCCCATACTGCATGTGTATGGTGTGCGTGTTTATTTTCTTTATGTATGGTGTTTCTGATGTGGTTAAGGAAGGGAGTCATAGTCACTTGCTAGTCGGGATCTACACGATGCACCACTTCCTACCATTGTCTGTTTAGCTTAGAATATTGTGTCTGTACATGCGTGGATTTTATGCAGGTTACAGGTACCGGGTATCGACTTCCCTGAATTGCCAGAATGAGCGTACCCTATCACATTATCTCAATGGTAAGAGAGGGGAGATAAACTCTTAAGTCCAAATCCTAAACCCTTTAGCCAATTGTCTTAATTGATAATTAGGACAAGTATCTGAGTTAAGTACCCTCCGAATGCATCAAATTATGTAATTTTGTGATTATAACCCTTTGTTGATTTAGTATGTTTTTTTCTATGTTAGATTTTCGTATCTTGTTTCATGAGTCCTTGGTGTACTTTCTATTAATTAAGTCTAATTAAAAAGATTAATTAATGATTTAATTTAATGGAAGATTAGTATGACATTTTAATATTTAATTATATTTAATTAATTCAGAAATTAATTAAATAAAAAGAATTAAATTGGAGATTAAAATTGTAAGGATAAATTTAGAACGTGATAATATTTATTTAATTTAATAATAATACATTTAGAGTTCATTTTTAAATAAATGCTAAATAGTATTGTTATTTAAGTTAATTAAATATTTTATCAATTAAGTTTCTAAAATAAATTAAAAGTTGAAAGATATTAAATTATTAAAGTTTCTAGATCGAATTATGTGAGCATGAGTTGAAAATAAAAGAAATTAATTGAAAAATAAAATAAGTGGAAATAATAATGTTATTTTAATTTCATAAAGTGCGCATGGGTTCAAAAGTAATAAAGATTAAAATAGAAGTCAAGAGGAAAACTAAATTAAGTTATCTAATAATTCATTTAATGTGCATTAAAAGATAAAGCAAAGATTAATACAAGTTAATTTTAGAGTTAACTCAGTTGAGCAAAGAGTCCTCTCGGGTGAACACACAATTAGTGCCTCGATTTGAGGAAAAAACTCCTTATCACAATTTCGGGGGTTCATTTTTAAGGGACGACAAATTTGGGAAAGAATTTTTGGAGACGAATTTTGGAAGTGAATTTTAGAAGGAGAATTCTAGGAAAGATTTTCAAAGGAAAGTTATTGAAGGGGAGCGAATTCTCTCAGTTTTTCGGAGATTTTCGTATTAGCATCAGGATCAGGTAGGGTCTTGTGCTTTGATTGCTAATTAATTTTGTAGTTATCCTTTCCTGTCTTCTTTGTGCTTGTAGATTGTAAATCCGAATTCTCTGTGATGAACACTTAAACATTTCAATATTGTAATTTTTAAATGTATGTCAATACTTTCTATATATGTGAAGATTAGAGAAGTAATCAATATCCTCATTTTATAGAGTAAAGAATTTATTGTTTTCAATCGGGGAGGGTTTTTCTTTTAGAATTGAAAAAAGAAAATTGTAAATTGGAAATCTAGATGGTTAAACATAATTTTTCTATCAGACCCATATTGTAAATATTAATAAATAATAATAATATTATCAATAATATATTATTATTATTATAGAGTTGGTTTAAAATAGATTTTATAAATTTCTTTTAAATAAAATAATATTTAAAAATATATATATGTCTTTTTATGACAAGTTGATTTTCATATAACAAAATTAATAATTTAAAAAAAATAAAAATAAATAAAATAATATTAAATACCATTTTATATGGGAGAGGGTTTTACGCCCACCCCACTTTCCTTTTTACCATCGGCGGCTTGACTTTTTTCTGCAGCCCGTAATTCGCATGTACTTGCGATGGGCGAGAAAGTGGGGCCGCATGGTCCTTTAATATTAAAGGCGGCGATTGTATTTAACCAACACCCATTATGATTCAAAAAAATGCAGGACATTGATATATGTGCACTGCGATTAATGAGTTACAGACAACGATTAATACAATCACTTTATTATATGTTTTATATATATAGAAAATTTATATATATTTGCCTTTTAACATAGTTAAAATTCGTTTTATTATGTGCATCAATTTTAATATTATAAATTGTATTTAATAATTTTTAATTAAATCAAATTTATGTTATTAATTATTAATAATTCAATTATTAAATTATATTAATATTTTAATATTTGATACTATAACAATGAATGTAATATATTATTAATAAATTTATTTGAATATAATTTAAATAATATTTATTAATAATCGATAGTTATTAATAACGACTTAATTTTCTTGATGTTAAAGAAATTTTTTTATTGATTTTAATAAAATAAAATAAAAATATAATTATTTTATTTAAAATCATTAATGGCTATTCTTATAACTTGATAAATTAAAAGATTATCCTTAGATTATTTATAGGGTAATTGTACAATTATTTGAATATAGAAATGGGTTAATTGTAAGCGCTTAATTGCGAAAAACTTATTACCTGAAACATATATGAAAAGTTCTAGAAATAGAGTCCTTACATTAGCTCAACAATATATTATCATTCATACCCAACTGTGAGATTATGATGTTCTCTATGTACTATTTATGCGTTGGGGGGTTGTTTTAGCTTTGACCAGGCTTAGGTTGTTTACCAGAGGCTTGGGAGTAATGCGAATGTGATGCTATGAAGATTTGTTCTCGATCGTTTTAAACCCAACCATGGTGATGTGTTGATATGCTATATGATGGATGTTTTTACTGTTTATTACTGCTTTCCAATTTCTTTGTGTGAAATTGAGGTGTTTTAAGTGATTGTTTTTTATGATGTCATGTTGTGACATGTTTTGACTTGACCATTTTGGAGTCTTCGATCAGTATTGTGTTTTATTTTGGGATAGTTTTTCCAGTTGCTTGCTAAGAATCGATGGATATTGTGATTTATCATTGATGCCTTCAGTTGCTGATAGAGAACTGTTATGATCATGATGATTATTATTTGATGCTTTCAAGTTTCTCGTGGAGAACTGATGTGACTATTGTGGTTTATCTTTTGATGCTTTCTAGTCACTTGTATAGGATTGAGGTGATTTAGTGTTTTGTGATTTCATGAGCCTAGGGTAGGTTATCTATGTGTAGTGTCGGGAAGTGGCTTGCAATGAGGGACGGGAGACCCGAAGTGGCTCTAGGGATGACTCATTGTAAGTTGTTTGTTTTAATAAGTGAAAACATCTCACCTAAATACTGACTTAAATGAACCTAATAAGATAATTGTATGTTCTCTCCCATGCCTTGAGTGCTAGTACAAATTAGGATGGGGTAGAGAGAACGCTTGGTTATGACCTTGCACTACATAGTATGCCTCGTCAGTACGAGAGGATACTAATGGCCGCAAGATTACTGGGGACCCAAGATTCCTGAGGGATTTCTCGGGTAACTTCCAATGTGATTCATGTGATGACACTTTCCCGCTTGCATAGTAGGTTCCCTATGGGTCTTTGTGTGCCTCTGGGTCTAGATGTCTATCTATGTTGGAACCTTTGAGTTAGTATACTTTTAGGATTTCCCAGATTTAGAGAGTACTTGTGTTTTGTGTTTTGATACCTTGTTTGGGACTTGAGACTATCTCCTCAGCGCGGTGGGAGTGGACCATTTAGGTTCCACGTGGTTGGGTGGTAGTGCTTTTACTCTTACCATTGAGATCCATCCGTAGTCGCCATGGTTGGAGCTTTCTTGGGTGGCATTTACCTTCATTCTATTCGTGGATTATTATGATGGATGGTTAGATTTTATGATAGATGTTTTATCATTATGGATGTATGGATGCATCATGTATGGTGAATGGTTTCATATATTTTTACTGTACTTTGTTTCATGGATTCGTGGAGGTTGATGCATTTCTATTTTTACATATGTATATTCTTTTAAGCCTTTCATACCCTGTGACATGTACAGTGGATGATTGAGCATTCCAAATTAATTTGCCAAGAGGCATTTGGGACAAATTTATATTATATGGACATTGGACTTTCTGATTATTCTTTCATGTGGATGTGGTAGTTGTTAGACTTAGAATTAATTAAATTTAAATGTGACTCAACATCTTGGGATCCTTAAGGAATGTAACCTCTTATATATGTTTGTTGATGATTACATGTTATTGCTTGCGCTACTATGTGTTTGATGTGTATGTTATACTTTCTTACTTTAAAAAAAAAAATAAATGTTTAGCAAACTTAGTAAAACTTTAGGTTAATTCTTTTGGATCCCTTGGTGGGGTGTTACATAACCAATCCACTCACAACATCTCAAGAAAGTGAATCCATCTAGTAGCAAGGACATCTACAACATATAAACCAATAACCTACAAGAACAATTCTCATAAAAAATCTCCAATAGTCTTCCAAGCTCTCTAGAACCAATAGAGGAAAGAGATAAGGATTAACCATGGGGTCAGTGCAAGAAGTTGGGTCTCACTTTTGGCCAAAAAGTGGAAGTGTTTTCCTATTTTTGAAACATTTTGTCAATTGATACCAAAATTTGAGGCATTTAGAGTAAATATTAAAAACTCTAGAAATAAAAGTTGTAGTGCTTGGGATCTTCTTTTTGAATATGTAATTTATTTGTATACCCATATGATAGATTAATTTTTTGGTATGGATCTTTAAAAATCATTTTTTCAAAATGCATGTTTCAAGACCATACCACGCTCGTGTATAGACACCATAATTTGACACACCTAAATAAATTTTTATGAATCCTTTTAAACGAAGTTACTTGACACACCAAAGATTGATGAGAATATTATTTTTTAATTTTTTCATGAATAATTTTTTAATTAATTTTTAATTGACAATTAAGCTAATTTCTAAAACGTCTCATGTATGGACGCCATAATTTAATCAATTTTTTAATTTTTTTTAAAACTTTAAAAGAATTGTGTGAGGATTGATGACATGTAAATTAATTTACAAAATATAAAAAATTAAAAAAAGTTATTAAAGTTTTAGTGAATGTCATTATTTAACATTTAAGAGATACTTTTGATTAATAAATAATGGAAAAATAGAAAATTAACTCATAACACTATAACATTTACATTTTTGAAATCATAACAGTAAGACTTATAATGGGTTTTTGTTTTGACAAAAAATTCAATGGGAACGACCATATAAAAATTACAACAATCCCTAAAATTGTTGATTAAATGCCTTAGAAAAAAATGGTTCATGAAGGCATGCCTTGGTGGGACCAAGCCTATGCGATGTCTTTCCCCAAGGAAAAACCTGAAGCAAATTCACAACCATTCCAAATTCTTGCCTATGTCAACTAGAATTGGGCATCCGATTTGTAATTCAAGAATTGGGTGCCCTATTCGGTTTTAGCCGTTGACAGAAATGGGCACCCAATTGTTTAAAAATTGAGTACCCAATTTTTAAACAATTAGGGTACTCAATTCTGATATACTTGTTGGGCCCCAAAAGATGC
Source organism: Cupressus sempervirens (assembly GCA_028749045.1). Lineage (NCBI taxonomy): Eukaryota > Viridiplantae > Streptophyta > Pinopsida > Cupressales > Cupressaceae > Cupressus > Cupressus sempervirens. The sequence goes on from CM053787.1 coordinate 876,125,605, forward strand.
CTTACAGACCACTTTTCAATGATTGTAATGATTGAATAATAATTTTGACCTGCAAAAGAAAATTCTATCATAGTTATTCTATTTTCTTGTCTTCTTCTGCAATTTGCAAGCTGTTGATTTGAATTCAAAACTGGTACAAACATGGGATCAAAACAATGAAGAAAGAAGAAATTAAAAGTTCTGACAAATGAGGAGATTGCAACAAATAAAGAGCATGAAGCACAATGTCAACGAGAGAGAAGACAAAGAATTAGAGAATTGAGCAATGCTTCAAAGGAGAACAACATTGAGGATACCACAATGGATGAAGAGGCTAAAGAAGAGAACCCATTACAAGTAGATTCAGGTGCACATTCTAATCAAACATTCAATATAGGTGTGTCTCCAAACCCTCAAATTTTTTTTGATGATGAAATTGGTAATTATTTAGAAGCAAGTTATGATTTAAACGATTTAGATTTTCTTCATGAGAATAGATTGTCAAATGATCATTCACAAAAAACTCCAATGGAAATGCATGCCTCGAAAGAAAAATCAAGAAAAATTGAAAATGAGATTCAAATCCCAAATAACAGTGAAAATAAATTGCCAATTGAAAACAACAATTGTATGAATGTAGACATAGAAACACCAATTATTGAACAAACATGTCAGAATGATGCTAAAGTGCCTGAACATAATTTTCATTTTCCTAATGATGTGCTAGATAATCTTGAGAGATTGGTTTCATGAGACAAATTAGGACATATGCTAATAGATTATATAGACATTTTTTTTAATAATAAGAAACTTGGATTTCAATGTTAGTTGATGTTGCAACTAATTAAAATGTCTAAAATGCGAAAAGCAATGAAAATGTTAGGAATGTATGCAAAAACCAAGAATAGAAATGAGTCTTTAAAACAAGTTGTATCCACTATTGCTAGTGCCTTTAATGTTATCAGAAAGAAAGTCACTCTAAAGATAAGAATGCAGCATGATGAGCAATAACAACTTCTTTAGTTAAAAAATCAACAACTGACAAAAGATTGATTAGCAACATAAGTGGATATCTTAATATGAATTGTAAGACTTTAGAAAGAGCTGCAAAGAGAAGGGTTAACTTTGAATGTGATCCAACAAATATTTTGTGGACTTCTAGTGGTAGACTCCCAAGATGTGATATGAAACTTCCTAGTGAAGTCAAAAGTTTGGTTGAAATTTTTTGGCATGATAATACAAGAGTATCACCTAATTCAAGAGATGTTCTTAAATTGAGAGTTGGGTAAAAAATACATGATCCACATCCTAAACACCTTTTGGACATGACTCAAATTGAATTGTTCATAAAATTTGTAGATGGTAAGGTGTTAACTATTACCATTAGTCAAAGCTCTTTTAAAAAGTGTAAACCATGGTATGTAAGGATTAACAAGGAAAGAATCACATGTTGTTGCAAAACTCATATTCAATTTCGTTACCATTATGATTTATTTTGATCTATACATGGTACCATGCATAGTAAAGAAATGTTGCAGGAATGTGGTATAAAAATACCACCTCAAACTATCAAGGATTTCATATCAGGTTTGTTTTGTAAGCCACCTAATGATCAATACTTTCTTTTCAATGCATGTCTTTTTGGTACATGTGATATGTGTGGCAATCTTTCTTTGTTAGAAGAATGTTTGCATGAAAATTCTTTGACTACTTTTGGACAACAATTAGTTGAGGTAAAAAGATTCAAAACTATTGAATATCCATTGAAGAATGGGAAGATTAGAAGAAGGTGTGATCTAGTATAGATAAAGTTAGTTGTCATGCATTTATGGATGAGTTTAAGAGTGTGATTATACCAAAATATGTTAAACACTCTCAATATGCTAGATGGCTTGATAGACAATTTCACATATGTAAGAATACATTTCCAATTGGTACTATACTTTCAGTTGTTGACTTTGTAGAGAACTACACACTTGCACCACAAGATGAGGTACAACCATAATATTACAATTCAATGTAAGTAAAAATTTATGTTCATATAGTTTATAGGCATGCACCTGATAGTATAGAGGAGGATCAAAAAATATTGAGAGAGTACCATTTTTATATGAGTGATAATAAACTTCATTCATTTGAGTTTGTCCAATATTGTTTTTGATTAGATAAACAGGTTTTACAGAGATCCTAAAACCCAATAGTTAATACATAAAAGGATGATAATAAGCATGAAAGCTCAACCAAAAAAGTATAAATTCATAGGCTGATAATAAGCATAAAGCCCAACCAAAAAGTAGAGTTCTGAGAAAAGACCAGGAAAAAAGAGAAGCAAAATCATGGCCTAAAGCCAGAACAAAAAGCCAAAAGACAATGAGAAACAAAAGAACATGTGAGAGTTATTCCTCGTTCTTTTCCTCTAGCTCATGCATAACCTAAGTAGCCTCAAAGGCTAGTTGATTCTCCTCCACTTCTAGCTGTTGCGCCCTTTGGTTCCCCTGGTCCTAATCAGGAATGGTGTTGTCCTTTACAGAGTCATCCTCCGTTCTGGCTTCATCCTTGTCTTTTCCTTCCTCATCATCCTACATTTCTCTGTCTTTGATCCAGCCCATAAGAGAGATGATGTTGTTGTTAATGGAGTTTAACAAAGAGAACATCTGATTTGCTAGGTTGTGATTGTAGTTCTCCAGGTTATGTATCCTTTTTTCTGCCAAATTGAGCCTGTCAGCCGAATTCGTGATCCTGTTAGCATCCATCCCTTTCCTTGTTGCCTCAATATGTCTCACTTATTCTTTGACCTCCTCCAGCCCATGGAAAAGCCATTTGATTGATCTAAAATTGTCAATCATACTGTTACAAGCATTATTCAAGAGGTTCATCCCTGTCTCCCTAGCTCTATCCGTAATAGCCACAATCGTCGGGTCAATGAGTTTTTCTAGCCGCTATTCTTCTTGATTTTCCATGAGGATTTGGGGATTTATGGCCTCCTTGAAGATGCCCATCTTCAAAGTCTTGACATTGAAGTTTATCCAAGCTTTCCTCCTATCATTGGTCTGCACTTCCCCTTTCGCATACCCAGCTTTCTCCTCTTTCTACTCCTCAGCTCCAATATTGTTTCAAGGTCTTTTATGATAATTTAAAAGAGAGACAAATTTAGATGACACAACATTGGATATGGTTAGATAATTTGTAAGGAAACTTGGAAAGAAAGAATATAACTGTTTCCACATAACCCATAATAGATCTAAAATAAACATGGAATTAAAATCCACATGCAAGAGAATAGACAACATACCCACAAAATTGTGAAAAACCCAGCCTCCAAAAGCATCCATCACCATGTATTATTTAGCAAAAAATATCATTGCCATACAACCATGGAAGCCTTCATGGCCATAGCCACAACTGAGCAAACTATGTGAACAAGCATGAATCCACACATCCCATGCCATACTTTCAACCTTCACAAATGCTCCCTTGGCTAACCTGTCAAGCCTTGTCCCGCTCGACTCTTGCCTTTTGTCTTCTCCTTGTCACTCTCTCTCTATACAACAACTACCCTTGTGGCTACTTATATAGTAGCAAGTCCCACAAAACCACCAAGTGGTATTACATAAACCATGTGCTAAAACCATGTGCTACCTAACCCACTGACGCCACATTTAACATTGGGCATTTAATTCTTTTCTCCAATATTAAATAATTACATGAAATATTATCACAATGTTACAATACAACTCATCAAAAATATTTCATGGGAATCTTTACATGTTGCACGTCCATCTAGGTACAACATTACATAACAAAATAACAATATTATGCAATGTGTGCAACACCCATTATCTCAACAATCTCCCACTTGTTGTATACATTGCATAGGGTCAATCCGTAGCCACATAAATGAACAAGGGAACAATTCCTCCTAGCACATCCACCATCATGGATCAAAATACACCAAGTGGTCCATCCTGGTACCTGCGACAAAATCAAAGTATCCAGCATCTTGAACATGAATGATCTCACCTCCTATTATGCCACTCCCATTGGACATACATAGAAGCCATCCATAGAGAAAGCCACCCAACCTGTCACATTAGAAGATCATAAAATCTTGTACCAACTAAAATTCCAAGCACAAAAACCTGATCCAAAGTTAATCACATGTATCTGTAGTTGGCAAAATATCCATAGCTGAAATAACACCCACAACAAAGTGCCAAACCCATCCAACTATCCATACCTCAAAGGTATAACAAGTGAATCTCATATCACTGACATATCCAATCTGCAACCTGCAATCATAAGCCTCAAGAGAAATACCTGCCACATATATACCAAGAAGCTCCCACTGCAAAAGATAATGTCAAATCTATAACCAATCCACTCAACACATCTCAAAGAAGCGAATTCATGTAGTATCAAGGACATCCACAATACATAAACTAATATCCTACAAGAAAAACTCTCATAACAAGTCTCCAAAAGTCTCCCAAATTCTCCACAACCAATAGAGGAAAGAGATAAGGAAATAACCATGTCATCTCTCACATGACATACATGAGCACAAACTAGTGATCATAATCTCGAACCAATCTCAAATCCAATATAGGCAAAACTGAACATCCAAGAAGATAACCAAGACCAGAGAAACCATGCAAATCATAACCTGTATCATGTCCTTCTACACACACTTCTAGATGTAAACTGTGCAAGTATGATCTCCTTCATAAAACCCCAACAAGAAGCCTCAACAACACTCAAACCATCCCATATAACTCATCATGGATGTAAGCCTCTCACAAGAAGATCAAACTCATAAAACCATTCCTAATCCAAGGAATATGCCCAATATAAAACCATCTCCCAAACTCAACCAGCTTAACAACATATGCACATGGAGATAACCAATGCTTAACCATCTCTCAAATGAACCCTCCAAAACTAACTCATGTACCATAGCTCAAGATCCATATCCATGAAAGACAAGCATAAATATAATGCAACTGAGAGAAAGAATAGGCTATACCTCTCAAGTAGCAAACCACCAAGTAGACCAAGAGTGGGGAATGAGAATGCTCATCAAGATACCCAAGTCTCCAACCAAGACTCATCTAAGAACAATCTCCTCTCAAGTCCATATCAAGTGACTGCCCCTCGAACTTCCTGCTGAAACCATCAATCGTCCCAACAAATACTTCTCTAATCCAAGAGAAACCAACATCACCACTGTCTCTAAGTATCCATGAGAACCTGTAACCAATCAATTCATGCCAACTCCAAATGCAACATAGCAATATCATGAAGTATCCAACTTATGATCAGTGTACTCAATACCAAGAAACTAAACCAAGATCAATGTCAAAGTTCCAACCATGGCCTCAGGAACATAAACATGACAACATGATCTTACCATCTCAACTAAAGAGATAACATGCTCAATATGAACATACCATAACATGTCACAACTCTAAATGTGTATCAAGAGTATACCATGAGATAATAATAAAACCATCCTCACACTAAGGATAACATGTCAAATAAAAGCATAAATCACACATTTTCCAAGAACCCTATGAGTCCTCAAGATGCAACCATCTCCATACACCACGAAGAAAACCAAGAACTCCATGAATCCTCAAGATCTAACCATCTTCACACCATGAAGATAACAAGTGCACCATGAAAATGTCAAAGACGCTTCTGCAGCAACATGATCTAAGACAAACCTCCAACATCTACAAACACTCAATAAATATATCAATGCCAACAACTCCCACTCAACTGTGGTACCAAGTCACCTATGGCATCATAAAATCCATCTCCTACATGAAGATCCAAATCAAACCAGGAACTAATCCTGCACTGTCACCCCATCACTGTCATAAGCTCCCACTAAACCATGTATCCAAGCTATCCATGACATCATGATGAAAGCCCATCCTCTAACCATGAGAATCAATTAAGGCGTCCAACCATCAAAGAACTCAAAGTGCACATCATGAGCTCCTCAAAAGAAACCAAATAACCATGATCCTCAAACAAGAAGATATACCACCATAACTAAATCAGAAATCTAAGCTAATGAACATCAAGGATGTACTTGTATAACCAATCATGTCATGCTAAAATCTATGACACCATGATCACATCCGTGAACTGAGCATCTGGCTCTCAATATGTCTAACCTGTCAGCATAAAATAGTCAACTACAATCCTCCACCATGACTGTACCTAGTAACAACATCTCATCCCTTCTATAAGAAGATAAAATCATGTGACTTAGGGCATAGACAACCCAAATTCAAGCCACCAATCTGAATATGCATCAATAATAAAAGATCAATGGGTAAAGGCAACCCATAACCAAGCTATAAATGCAACTTGTAAGTATAGACCGCTTACAACACTGCACAACTTGTAGAACCAACAAGTCATCATGCATATCCAAACTAAACACTGATAACCATATCATCATGAGACCAATCTGAAATATGAACTGAGTATACAATGACATCAAAACTTAAATCTCCAATGTCATAAACTCACAATGTTACCATAGTCAAAATATATCTATAAACTGTTTAGATCAATATATCAACAAATAAATCATGCCAAACTTGCACCAAATCTGAACCAATGTGTAGAGCTCTCCAAGAGCTTTCCGTTGACTACTTGAAGTCCAAAATCCGACTCCGTATGCCCAAGTTATGCCCTAATCCATGCTCAAAATAAAGAACATCTGTCTTTAGGGCTCTTAAAACCTGACAAAATTTCAAAATTATAGAACCAAACCTACAACATGTTGTAGTGCTTTGAATTAGCTTTCCAACGCCTGTAAGAACTCTGAAATCCAATATTTTGAGAGAAAGTTATGGCCGTTTTACTAAGATAGTCTTTTTACCATTTTCAGTACGATTTTTCATTTTTTATTTTTTCAGTGACGAAAATTTCGACGGGATTAAATTTGATGGCCATCATGGGCTGAAACTAAAAAACTCTTTCATTTCCTCTGAACATGGCCAAACTAGGGCATACTATATATCAAAATTTATGGAAATGTCGATCCGAATCCAATGGTGAGATCTATTTTTACCCAGGAGGCCATTTCTGCAAGCTACCCCCCAAAATCCTCATTTAAATGAAACATCCAAAAAACTCTTTTGTCCAACAATTTCACATGACCAAATCTTTTAACATCCCATTATAACAGCAAACCCAAAACCCTCAGATCTGCAATAAATCATTCATATATCTTGCCCTTTTCTTTTATCCTCTCATGCATTCCCATGGATTCAATCTAGGGTTACAATAATAAAACCATAGCTCTGATACCACTTGTAAGGAAACTTGGCAAGAAAGAATATAACCGTTTCCACATAACCCATAATAGATCTAAAATAAACACAGAATTAAAATCCACATGTAAGAGAATAGACAACATACCCACAAAATTGTGACACAAGATATACCCTGGGAAACCCTCATTGAGGGAAAAACTCAGCCTCCAAAAGCATCCATCACCATGTATTATTCAGCAAAAAATACCATTGCCATACAACCATGGAAGCCTTCATGGCCATAGCCACAACCGAGCAAACTATGTGAATAAGCATGAATCCACACATCCCATGCCATGCTTTCAACCTTCACAAATGCTCCCTTGGCTAACCTGTCAAACCTTGTCCCGCTCGACTCTTGCCTTTTGTCTTCTCCTTGTCACTCTCTCTCTATACAACAACTATCCTTGTGGCTGCTTATATAGTAGCAAGTCCCACAAAACCACTAAGTGGTATTACATAAACCATGTGCTACCTAACCCACTGACCCCACATTTAATATTGGGCATTTAATTCTTTTCCCCAATATTAAATAATTACATGAAATATTATCACAATGTTACAATACAACTCATCAAGAATATTCCATGGGAATCTTTACATGTTGCATGTCCATCTAGGTACAACATTACATAACAAAATAACAATATTATGCAATGTGTGCAACACCCATTATCTCAACATAATTATACAGGACAATTCAAGAATTCAAGAATATTCTATTGGTTGAGTAGGACACATAGGCAAACTAACATCCAACATGTGTGGAGTTTTTTTGAGGCTAGACATAGTAAAGGAGAACATGATGGTGCTAGTGCATGCGTGAAGAGAGCCCTTAGTAGAGAGCAATTAAAATTTGAGGAAAAAGCCAAATTCAAAAATGCACATGAGATTGTTGAATGGTGTAACAAATATTTATACATGGGATCGAGTGAGAACTCTACAATCAAATGTTTCTTCTACCTAGTTGAAGAGAAGAATGTCATTTCAAGATATGACTGTGATACAATTAGTGGGTCAGCTAAATGGCATTCATTTAGGAGTTCAGATTTTAACACTTGTGGACTAGGGAGCTTGCTTGTTTTTGTTAGTTTTTTCTTTTAGATGAATGGGAAGAATGTGAGAATATATAATGGGTTGAAGATTGGCAACAAAAATCATTAGCACCTACTAACACACATTTTCAAGATGATATAGTAAATGAAGGCTAGAATGTTACTTTTGCATCAGAAGACTATGATCATATTTTTGACCTCATAGAACCTGGTATACACAATTTAATTAGATTTTGTTATGATCATGCTTCAATTTATATTATTTATTTATGTACAAGTCATTAATATAATCCAAGTACATATATGTCTTTAACATATTATTTATATATGTACACATGTGATTAAAGTGTTTGTGTACTTTATCTTATATTGTAGGACATGTTTATGTTTTTATTGCACCTAATGATAATGATGAACATACCGAGTATTAGCTAGCTAGATTTGTGGAACCTAAGAAAAGATTGGTATGTCATCAAGTAGATGAAGATGGTTTTGAGTATCCAGTTGGGTCTTTCATTATAGCTAGCATCTGGCTACGTAGATAACTAACAAGAAGAAATGGTTTACTAGCATTTGAAGATTACCAATTTGAAAAGAAGATTTTACACTATTCTCACTTGGTTGTGGCAATGCATATCAAATTAGAAATATACAAAGGGAGACCCACCAATAAGGTATTATGGACAATTTTAATGAACAAGCATGAGAAAATCATAGATGCATTGCGAAAGAGAGAGGATGCAGATGGTACAGTGGGATGACTACATTTAAATCAAACACATGTAAGTTTTTTCTTTATTGTGCTATTTTTATATATGTCCTTACTATATTTAATTACATGTATGTATGCATTGTCAATAGCAAATTAGAGAACTTATATATACCTCTTATTCAGGTCTCAATTACAATTTATGCAAATTTAAATGTTAGGGTGGATTGAACATCAACATCTTGTGCAATTACACATAGTGAGTACATACAAATTACACAAATTACATAGTTTAGATAGCTTATATTAATTTATGCTTTTATTAACATGTGTTTTTGTTTTACAGTTTTATTTTACAGGACCTCATTTGAAGAAATGTGTTGAACTAGTTTTATATTTTGATTTCACTTCTATAAATATGTCATTGACATTGTCTTACATATATTGTGAAACATGTGTAAATATTTAAAAATAGAAGTTTACTTCTATTTGAAAGTTAGAGGTGTGCACTTGATATTATAAATTAATTGTCAATTCAAGTAATAACCTCCTAATTTTTTCCATTACTTTTACATTCAAACATGTTTAAATTAATGTTTGTATATATAAATAGTCAAAATTATTGTTCATGTACCATACACTTACAAAATGTGACATAACATGAATAAAATATGTCACAATAAAGAACATGGTTTGAATACTTACAACATGATCTAACATAATAATATATACTACATACACTAGCATGATAAGAAGTCATAAAAAATAGTGCATGGTCTAACATGTCATAACATGATCTATGAAGTCAAAAAATACATATAATATAGTTAATTGTCCTAATACAAAATGTATCAAAATAAAAAACGTGTCATAAAAACACAATCTAAAGGTGCCAAAAAGACCTAATCTATTTGATCTATAGTCATCTCTAGTCCATGTGAAGAGGTCTCAGATGGATCATCCTATGTAACATGAGTTGTCTCATCATGTGGGATACCCCGTGAGGCAGATGGACCATCCTGTGTAACATGAGTTGCCTCATCATGTGGGACACCTTGTGAGGCAGACAGACCATCTTGTGTAACATGAGGTGTCTCATCATGCACATGCCTAATTGAAATGAGTTTCAAAATCTAGCTTGCAAATAAATTAAATATTCATTACATAATAAAAATAATGCCACATGAGATGGGTGTCCCTTTGTAACGAGAGGAGGTGCACTGTGAAAGCTACCAAATGTGGCAGTTGTGAGGTCCTGTAATTTATAATACATACATTTTTAAAATTTGATAAAGAGCATAATGAACTATGTGTGTACATAAATCACAATACTAACCTCAAAGGATGATGTAGGTGCCTCCATCTGGCCTAGTCCTGTACTATCAGCAACACTCATGGTGACATAGTCCTAAACTTATGGATCCATAAATGTTGAGTCAAAATTATATATACATGAATTACAAAGTACGTAAACTAAAAAGTACATAATTTGTACACTACATTTTTTATAGACTATAAAAAATGTATATATATCATACTTGAGTAGTAGCCACTATCATAGATGTGTCTAAAGATATGCTAGCATGCTGATCATCGACATGTCTCACATGGTCAAAAGATGGAGTCAAAAATAAATTATATTGAAGCTTATATGGATAAGTATGATCCATCTCCTATTTGTAAAATCAAAAGAAATAAAATTATACACATGAATCAAAGTTGTTCAGACTATAAGCTAATAACAATGTACATACATAAAAATATTACAAATTATTTTCCTTGAGTCAAAGGTTCATACCGTAGGTATTTGAGGCTGTGCCTCAGTGGTCAATGGATTAGGACCTGTATTGACATCAAATTGTGTAGTAGTCGACAATCCCTACAAAATTAAATAAAAAGAACATATGAGCACATGTTATTAAATTTGAGTTTGAATGTATATTTTTATAGTGTAATTCAAAGTGCATATCGTATGAGGGATGCCAACATTTGTAGATCTTGAAAAAAGACTATACTGCCTCCTAGGAGGAATAGTATCATCCATCCTCCATTATTTCAAAATCAACATACATTAATATGGTTAATACAATTACACATGTATGTAGAAAGTAAATAATTATGTACTTTATATTTAAATTTTAATTCAAATTTTACTTGTTGCTCCTGACTATCTCTGGGCTCCCCCTACATGAGGTCAACAAATGATGACACATCAATATCATCACCACCATCACCGTGGGTAGTGTATGTTAGGATTAAACCACAGATAGAAATAACAATTACATGCAAATATAACCAATAACAAAAAATAATAAATCACACAGAAAAGAACACAAGGCACTAAGATTTAATGTGGTTCACCCAATCCCTGGGCTACGTCCACCAAACAACAAGTCCGATATTATTATGATCTAGTGATTACAACTTGACTACAAGCCATAATCCCTTACAGCTCAATACTGCCACAAGAACTAATTTTGCATCACAACTATAACAATACCTAACCCTAAGCTCTTTTTATACAAGTATTTTTACCACTTCAGGGTTATAATTAATAATTACATTTCGGCCCAAAATCCTGATAAAATAGGGCCAATTTTTTTTTGAAATATGTACAATACTTTCTTGATCAGTCACCACAATCTAATAGTGTATACGTCATCATCAAAATCATAATGGTTATCATGTACTACATCAACATCGCTCTGGGGGCCTCTGCATATATCTCCACAACTAGTACAAATGTGTCTAAGTGGACGAATATCTCTCGCTTGCATCCACTGCTCTACTAAATTTCTTGAAAGGGCACTCAATGAGGTAAGAGTATATGACACTGCTCGATGATCATGTGGCATTGGGACAACTGGTGTGGGAAGAGGTATAAGAGGCTGAGGTCGTATGCAATTTCTTGTTCTATCACTTAGCTTTGCCCCAGGCCTATCCTGAGGCATCCCTCCACCAACCTCCTAAAATGCTCTAATATCAATATAATTGGGTTTCAAACCCAATTCAAACTCAACCCATAGTTTCTTAAGGAAGTACATGGGCACCTCATGATTAGCATGTGGTGGATGGTCAAATACCATCCACCATCACTCCCAAAAGTATGCTAATTTATGTGGATGCATGCACCATCTAATAGAAATGAGAGGCTTCTTATCGCTAATTTATTCACCCATCTTAGTGTTTACAAAATATCTAGTAAAATGTTGTTTCATTATTTTGAGATTATGGACCTCTCTATAGGATAGGCCATCAAAATAATAGGCACATATGTTTTGCCTTCATAATCTAAAGCTATCAATATCATAATCCAAATGCTCTATAGAGCAAATGATGCCTTTCATACTGTCTGCAAGGCGTAGTATTTGAGGAGGAAGGTGGGCCTCATGCCTGATAGTCTCAATATCTCACATGAGGTCATTAAGATTACACATCATGCTCTCTCACAGATCCTCTGTGGCAGGTGGTGGAGGAGGACTAGGTGGTCGTGGAGGTGGGGGTGGAGGTGAAGGTTGAGATGGAGGAGGTGGAGGCAAGGTGGGGGAGGGGGAGGGGTGGTGGTGGGTCCATCAAATATAATACGCATATATGTTTAAACAACATAAAAAATCACAAAATTACTATTTAATAAAATAAATCTAAAATATCAATTATATAAATGCACAAATATTTAAAACCATATCAATTAAATAAATAAAGTTAAACAATTAAGTAAACTTTAATGTTAAGGCTAATTGAACATTATATCAAATTTAAGCCGAATCATAAAATAATACTCCAAAAAACTATATTAATAAATCAACTTAAATGCGAATTCTAAAAATATCTTATATAAATATGTTTATGATTATCCCTTAGCAAATTTGTATGATTAAGGATCAATATTAAAATAATTAGTCCATTGAACATATAAATAAGATTGTGGTTTGGGTTAGGATTGAACATATTATTGTATCACACATAATTAGCCTTTTAGATGGTGGCATCTACAAGGAAATGTGTTGGTTGCCAAGAATTGAATAAATAACTCTTTAAGTAGGCTTAAATAACTCTTTAAGTAGTTATGTTTTAAGTATCTATGTAGATGGTAGATCTTTATCTGTGTGTCTCTATTATAAGGAGAGACTATAAATCTAGTTTTTATGTTAGATATGAACTTGTTTTGTCTATGCAAGTTCAAGGGAACATGTTTTTGTATTAAAGAAAATGATGTGAAAGTGCCCAATAGTTTAACCATTTTTTTGTTAGTTTATGATCTAGATCCTACATGGAATTAATTTATGAAATATTGTAGTGATTTTTTTATTATTAATATTTTATATCATGCTAGAGTATTTACATTCCTATTCTATTTAGTTTTTAAAGTCTTATTTAAAATAATATTACAGTTATATGTTTCTATCCTAGACCCCTAACCGACCTTATAGAAAGGGAAAAATATATTTTGGTACTCCTATAAGATTTCTTATTCAATTGACACTATTTATGCATTTATTTAGCCTACTAACAATCTAGTTCATATATTTGAAGTGGTTCCTATGAAAAATATAGTCAATTCTCCATCCAAGAATGAGAAAAAAATAGATAGAGACAATGATGGATGGTCCATCTACAATCTTAAACTGACCCCATTGATGTATTCGGTAAAAGATAATATTAAGAACCTCTTCCATCTTTAAGCACTCCATTAGGTGCTTAGTGGACTTCATAGTTGTTTCTTGGAATAGACCCATGATTTTGAGATTCAATTAGCTTTTTATAGTTCTCCTTATTAGCACTATGGTTTTCATCATTGATAAATGGTAAACGTTCATTCTATTCAAAGGAGGACCATATTGGATAATTTTTTACTATTGTAGACTTGGCAAGAATTGATAAGATTTGGAATCAATGTACTTTAGATTTAATTCAACTATGAACATTAAGCATTACATAATCATCACTATAGTTTAATGCTATGGAAATTACTGGTCCAATGTATTCTTTAGAGGATCAGAGTTAGGCTTGTAAGGAAACTAAGACCATTCAAACATTACAATCAATTGATTACCTCTACTAACTTTGAGCTTAGTGTAGATAAAATAGGAGACAAAGATATAAATAAATTTCTCCTCTCTCAACCATCTAAAATTTACAAACATCATCACTATCAATTTTAATGTATACTTATTTTGTGACACTGGGGGATTGTATTCTCATTATGGATTATATGTTCATCTTGGGATCAAACAAAGTTTAGTAATGTTACCTTTGTTGGCTCGAAATCTTAGTAATGAATGGGTTAAAAAGGTTATAAAAGAATAGAATCATACAAACTCATAGCTAAAGTTGTAACGAATGTAGACTTATATCACAAGTTGAATGAGTAATGGACAAATATAAAATATACTTAATTTAGTAGTTTGATAAAGGAAGTTTATAGTTAGATAGTTTTAGTGTCTCAAAATATCAATGTACCAAGATCTAGTATTTAACTTAAGACAATTATATACAATCACTATTAAATAACTACATTAATAAATGAATATTTATACACAATCTATTTCATTATTTAGAACTAATTATTAATAACATATATTCTCAAAATAATATTATTTATATTATCCATAATATTTCTTCAACCCAATTTAAAATAATTAAATATAGTTTTCAAACCTAGGATTAAGATTACTTTCCGTTATGGACCTACTATTACATATGGTTACCTAGCTAGCTATCAAGTGTTAGGTTTAAGATTTGAAGTTACAATTAGAATTAGGGTTTAACATTTAGGATTAAGTTTATTAATGATTAGGCTTAGGCTTATAATTAAGTTTATCAATTTTAATTATTTAATTTGGTTAAAATTTTAATCAATGTTAGGGTTAGGTTTAGAATTATGGTGACAGTGAGATTTTACATCAAGGTTAATACTATGTTTACGGTTAGTGTGTAGTTTTATTAAAAAAATATGGTTTTAAGGTAAGGAAGCACATTATGTAATGCCCAGCCAAGAGATCCAAAGAACTAACCTAAAGTTTTACTAAGCAATAACATGTACAATAATACATAAAAAACATAAGAGATTACATTCCTTAAGGCTCCCAAGACATTGAGTCACATTTCATTTTTAAATAATTATACTAGAAGTAAAATAAATAACACATCCACATGAAAGAATAACTACAAGTTCAATCCATTTAAATAATATACATTTGTTTTGAATGGCACTTGGCATTAATTTAGAATGCACAATCATCCACTATACATGTCATAGGGTATGAAAGGCTGAAAGAATATACATTTATAAAATAGTTTACATCATCCCTTTCCGATCCATGAAACAAAGTATAATACAATAAGTAAAATCATTAAATACTTAGTTTTTTGTTTGTATCCCTTGGCGGGGAGTTACACATTAAATACTTAGTTTTGTGTTTAGGGTTTAGATTAAATTATTGTATAGTTATGGTTAGGTTGAGGTTAAACTTATGAATATAGTTAGTTTTACTTTCTTTATTATATGGTTTACAAACTAATTTATAATTAATTACTATTTATTTGAAATAAATATAAAATATTGAATGTAATTACATGTTTAAACAATCTAATTTACATCTATCTAATCATTCAATATTGTAATTTGTATTAAATATATTAAAACATCTAAAATAATAATCTTTAAGTGAACATCTACGAAACTATTATTTAAATTAACAAATATAATAATCTAAAGATAATATTGTTAATGTAATGGAAATTTACAATTTTACATATAAAAACTAATTTTTTAAAATAAATTCATGGAAATATAAAGCATAAAACTGAAAATAATTTAAAAAAATAGTATAAAAGAAAATTAAATACCTGGTACACTAAAAAATAGTAGCGGAGGGGTCAGTAGAACTCTAAAATGGCCTCTTGTATCAATCCTAAAATCGAGCTCACATTTCTGAATAGCTAAAATGAGCAAAAAAGCCCTAAAAAATGAGGATTTGTAGTTTCCCACAATTGAGTACTTGATATTTTAAAATCGGGTACCCAATTTTAAAAAGGTTTGGGTACCCGATCAATGTTGAACAAATTGGGTACCCAATTTTTTAAACATGGATCGGGTACCCAAAGCTAGTTTTAAAAATTGGGTACCTAATTCCAAGCAAATTGGGTACCCATTTTTGAAAGGTCTCATTCTGAAAAATTGACTTTTGTGGAATTGTGACCCAACTTTGTGCTCCTACCCCATGTCATCTCTCACATGACATACATGAGTATACACTAGTAATCACAATCTCTAACCAATATCAAATCCAATGTAAGCAAAATTGATCATCCAAAAAGATAATCAAGACCAAAGAGAAAACTATGCAAATCATAACATCTATCATGTCCTTCTACACACACTTCTAAATGTAAATTGTGCAACTATGATCTCCTCCATAAAATCCCAACCAAGAAGCCTCAACAACACCCAAACCATACCATATAACTAATCATGGATGTAAGCCTCTCACAAGAAGATCAAACTCATAAACCATTCCTAAACCAAGGAATATGCCCAATATAAAACCATCTCCCAAACTCAACCAACATAACAAAAACATATGCACAAGGAGATAACCAATGCTAAACCATCTCTCAAATGAACCCTCCAGAACTAACTTATGTATCATAGCTCAAGATCCATATCCATGAAAGACAAGCATAAACATAATACAATTGGGATAAACAGTGGGCTATACCTCTCAGGTAGCAAAATCGTTGAGTAGACCAAGAGTGGGGAATGAGAATGCTCATCAAGATATCCAAGTCTCCAACCAAAACTCATCTAAGAACAATTTTCTCTCAAGTCCATATTAGGTGAATGCCCCTCAAACTCTCTTACTGAAACCATCAGTTGTCCCAACAAATACTTCTCTAATCCAA
This sequence comes from Cupressus sempervirens, assembly GCA_028749045.1. NCBI lineage: Eukaryota > Viridiplantae > Streptophyta > Pinopsida > Cupressales > Cupressaceae > Cupressus > Cupressus sempervirens. Next base: position 876,142,587 of record CM053787.1, read on the forward strand.
GAGAAATTAACATTACCACCATCTCTAATTATCCATGAGCACTTGTAACCAATCAATCTATGCCAACTCCAAATGCAATATAACAATATCATGAAGTATTTAGCTTATGATTAATGTACTCAATACCAAGAAACTGAACCAAGATCATTGTCAAAGTTCCAACCATGGCCTAAGGAACATAAACATGACACCTTGATCTAACCACCTCAACCAAAGAGATAACATGATCCATATGAACATAATATAACATGTCAAAACTCTAAATGTGTATCAAGAGTATACCATAACATAAAAATGAAACCATCCTAACTCCAAGGATAACATGTCAAATAAAAGCACAAACCATACCTTTACCAAGAACCCCATTAGTCCTCAAGATGAAACCATCTCCACATACCATGAAGAACCATCTCCATACACCATGAAGATAACCAAGAACTCCATGAGTCCTCAAGATCTAACTATCTTCGTACATTATGAAGATAACAAGTGCACCATGCAAATGTCAAAGATGCTTCTACAATAGTAGGATCTAAGACAAACCTCCAACATCTGCAAACACTCAATAGATATATTAATGCCAAAAAACTCCTACTCAACTGTGGTATCGAGTAACTCATGACATCATAAAATCCATTTCCTACATGGAGATCCTCCAGGTTTACACACACAACCAAAGTGTTAGTACCAAGTGAAACCAAGATCTCCAAACCAAGAATATGCAAACCAAACTAGGAACTAATCCTGCATTGTCACCTCATCACTATCACAAGATCCCACTAAATCGTGTATCCAAGCTATCCATAACATTATGATGAACAAAAAAAAAAAAAAAAACCATCCTCAAACCATGAGAATCAACTAAGGCATCAAAACATCAAATAACTCAAAGTGCACATCATGAGCTCTTCAAAAGAAACCAAATAACCATGATCCTCAACCAAGAAGATATATCACCATAACCAAATAATGAATTCAAACCAATGAACATCAAGGATGTACCTATAGATCCAATCATGTCATGCCAAAATCTATGGCACTATGATCACATCCATGAACCAAGCATCTAACTCTCAATATGTCCAACCTATCAGCATAAAATAGTCAACCATAATCCTCCACCATGACTATACCTAATAACAACATTTCATCCCTTCTACATAAAGAAAAAATCAAAAAATCCTGTGACTTAGGGTATAAACAACCCAAACTCAAGCCACCAATCTAAATATGTATCAATAATGAAAGATCAATCCATAACCAAGCTATAAATGCAACCTGTAAGTATAGACTACTCACATCACTGCACAACTTGTAGACCCAACAAGTCATCATACATATCCAAACCAAATAGTGATAACCATGTCATCATGAGACTAATCTGAAATATGAGCTTAGTATACAATGACATCAAATCTTAAATCTCCAAACATACAATGTCATAAACTCACAATGTTACCATAGTCAATATATATCATAAATTGTTCATATCAATATATCACTAAATAAATCATGTCAAATCTGCATCGAATCTAAACCAATGTGTAGAGCTCTCCAAGAGTTTTCTATTAACTACTCAAAGTCCAAAATCTGACTCTGTGTGCCTAAGTTATGCCTTAATTTGTGCTCAAAATAAACAACATCTAACTTTTAGGCTCTTAAAACCTAACAAAATGTCAAAATTGCAAAACCAAACCTATGCCAACTTGTAGTGCTCTAAATTAGCTTTCCAACACTTGTAAAATGTTTGAAATCTGATATCCTAAGAGAAAGTTATGGCCATTTTACCAATATAGTTATTTTACCATTTTTTATTGCAAATTTTTTTGTGACAATTTTTTTTGATGGGATTAACTTTGACAACCATCACGGACTAAAACTAAAAAACTCTTTCATTTCCTTTGAACATGGCCAAACTAAGACACATTATATATCAAAATTTATGAAAATTTCAACCCAAATCCAATGGTGAGGTTTTTTTTTAATCTAGGAGGTCATTTCTATAAGCTCCCCCCCCTAAAACCCTTATTTAAATGAAACATCCAAAAAACTCTTTTGTCCAACAATTTCATGTGCCCAAAAATCTACCAACATCGTATCATAATAGTAAACCCAAAACCCTTAGATCTACAATAAACAACTCATATATCTTGCCTTTTCTTTTATCTTCTCATGCATTCCCATGGATTCAATCTAGAGTTACAATAATAAAACCATAGCTATAGTAACACTTGTAAGGAAACTTGAAAGAAAGAATATAACTGTTTCCACATAGGCCATAACAAATTAAAAATAAATATGTAGTTAAAATCCACATGTAAGAGAATAGACAACATACCCACAAAAATGTGACACAAGATGTACCTTGGAAAAAAATCATTGAGGGAAAAGCCCAGCCTCCAAAAGCATACATCACCATGTATTATTTAGCAAAAGTACCATTGCAATACAACCATGGAAGCCTTCAGAGCCATAGCCACAACTGAGCAATCTATGTGAACAAGCATGAATCCACACATCCTATGTCATGCTTCCAACCTTCACAAATGCTCCCTTGGCTAACCTATCAAACCTTGTCTCATTCGACTCTTGACTCTTTCCTTTTCCTCTTCTTCTATCTTTGTCTTACACCAACAACTACCCTTGTGGCTGCTTATAGTAGCAAGTCCCATAAAACCACCAAGTGGTTTTACATAAACCATGTGCTACCTAACCCATTGACCCCACATTTGATATTGGAATTTTAATTATTTTCCCCAATATTAAATAATTACATGAAATATTATCACAATATTACAATACAACTCATCAAGTATATCTCATGAGAATCTTTACATGTTGCACATCCATCTAGGTGCAACATTATATAATAAAATAAAATAATACAATATAAAAATATTATGTAATGTGTGCAACACCTATTGTATCAACACTCTTATTCTTTTACAACTATTTGATCCAATATTTGTTCAACCTCTCCAGCCTACTTCTTAGGACAATCATCTGATACAGTGACTTCATCATCTCACTCATGATACTTATGCAAATAAGCAATATTGAATATAAGATATATATCCATATGATTAGGTAACTCAACTTCATAGGCATTACCATTGTCAAACTTCCTCAAGATTTAACAAGGTCCAAACTTCTCCATTTTCAGCTTCATGTTCAAATAGGAAATCTGCCTTTCATCAAATGAAACATCACTTTATCACCAACTTCAAAAACATGATGTCTTCTAGACTTATCAAAATTCTCCTTATACTTCTAATTACTTTGTTCCAATCTCAACTTCACTTCCTCATGCAAAGACTTCATAAAAGTAGAAAATTCTTCCCCTTCAATATTTCTCTTCTCTTCACTAGTAACATTTGTCACATTTTATAGTCCTCTAGGATGCATTCTAGTAACAATCTCAAAAGGTATTTTTCCTATGATCCTATTCACAAAATTATTATATGCAAACTCATATTGTGCCAATACTATATCTCGATTACTCAACTTAGCTCCAACTAAACACCTTAAAAAATTACCCAAGCTTCTATTCACAACCTCTGTCTATCCATCTATTTGTGGATGGAATGTAGAATTAAACTTCAACTTAGTCTCCATCTTCTTCCACAAAGTCCTCCTGAAATAACCAACAAACTTATTGTCTTTGTCAAAAATAATACTTCTCAACAATCCCTACAATCTAACAATCTCTTTGAAGAAAATTGTAGCAACACACACAATATCTAATGTCTTCTTACATGGTATGAAATGTGCCATTTTAGAAAATTTATCCACAAAAAAAAAAATGGAATCATACCCTCTTGTTGACAATGTAATCCAAGAGCAAAATCCATACTAATATCATTCCAAGGTCTCTTAGGAATAGAAATAGGTGTATGCAATCTAGTATTCTAACTTACTCCTTTTGCAACTTGACAAATTCTACAACTCCTTACAAAATTTTGAAAATCCTTATATATTTGTGGCCAATAGTACTTATCCTTAATCAAATGCAATGCCTTATCAATTCCAAAATGTCCAACCAAACCACCACAATGCTTTTCCTTAATCAATTGGATCCTCATAAAACTTCTTGGTGCACTCAACTAAATTCCTTTGAACAACATACCTTTATCATACTTACTTAATTGACTTGATAGATTTGGTGCTCTACACTCTCTCCATGTCTCTAAAAAATTAGGGTTGGTATCATACAATTCTTTCATTTCATCAAAATCAATAACTTCAACCTTCATCTCGATCAACAAAAAATATCTTCTAATCAATGCATCAGAAGCTCAATTAGTAACTCCACTATTATGTTTTATCACAAATGCGAAACTCTTCAAGTACTCAAACCACTTCATATGTCTCTAATTTAACTTATGTTGACTTCCCAAATACTGTAAAGCTTTATGATTAGTATACAACACAAACTCTTTAAGAATCAAATAATGTCTCCAATTCTTCAAGGTTTTAACAATAATATAAAATTATTGATCATACACAAGATACTTCCTTTTAGCATCATTCAGCTTCTCACTAAAGAAAGCAATAGGTTTACCTTCTTGACTCAACACAACTGTTATTGCACTACAACTTGCATCACATTCAACTCAAAATACCTTATTGAAATCATGCAAAGCTAATATAGGTAACTTAGCAACCTTTTGTTTCAAAGTCTCAAAATTCTTGTAATCCCCATGTGTCCACTTGAAATTATTTTTATCTCCTCTTGTTGTCTCAAGTATAAAATTACAAACAAAACTAAAATTCTTTATAAACTTTCTATAGAAACTAGCCAAACCAAGAAATGATCTTACCTCACCCACATCCTTAGGTGTAAGCTATTCCAAAATTTTCTTAACCTTCTTAGGATCCATTCTCAAACCATTAGCTAAAATTGCAAATCCTAAATGCACAATTTGTTCTTCAATAAAGAACACCTTTTCAAATTAATCAACAACTTCTCCTCTTTCAATCTCTACAATACTTTCCTAACATGCTCAAGATGTTCTTGCTTAGTCTTACTAAAAATTAGTATATCATCCAAGTAAACAATAAAAAATTTACCCAAGAATTGCTTCAGAACGTCATTCATCAACCTCATGAAAGTACTAGGTGTATTAGTCAAACCAAAAGGTATAACCAACAATTCATACAAACCATCTTTTGTCTTCAAAGCAATCTTTGATTCATCACCTTCTTGGATTTTGATATGATGATAATTACTCTTCCAATCAAGCTTGGTAAAATACTTTTCTCCACTCAAACAATCTATTATGTCATCCATCCTCAATATAGGAAAACCATATTTCACTGTAATCTTGTTAATAACTCTGGAATCAATACACATTCTTCATTCTCCATTCTTCTTACATTGACTCAAAATTTCTCTGATCAAATATTCTACAACTCTTGTACTTGTGTGTTTAGTTCTTCATTTTTTATGGGTGTTAACCTATATGGTGCTTTATTCAACAAACTAGCTCTAGGAATCAAGTCCATACAATGACTTATACTTATTAGCAATTAACTATACTTATTAGCAATTAACTATTAGGTATATCCTCTACAAAAATATCTTCATACTCATTTAACAAGCTTTCAATTTCTATTGGCTCTCAACTTGCACTATCAATATCTACTATCATTTGACCTCTACTTGTTGGAAGTCTTAATTGGGAAACTAAAATACTGAGAGGGGGTAGGGGTGAATCAAAATATATAACACTTAAACCATTTTTAACAATTCTTTAATGCATTCACCACATTTACCATCTTATGTCTTGTGCATGCATTACATTAATTATAAAATCAAACAATAGTAATATGTAGATCTGATCTATCAATCACATGTAAGGAATGTAAGTACATAACACAAAGATTTGGTTACCCAATAACCCTTAAGGTGAAGGTAAAACTAGGGTGGGGATGACACCCACAAATGTTCACTACTACAGTAATAAAGTTAACTTGTTAGGGTTATAATGTTTGACCATATCTTATGATCTACCATGTGAGGGGTATGCCTTGTTAAAGAGTGTTAAGACTATTAGGTCTTATCCTATAAGAGGATTTTACACTTATAACAAAGTACAAACTTTTTAAAGGGATTTAGAAAGATCTATTAAGATCACCCTATTAAGAGATTATCTTTGACTCAATATGTTAAATCTGATTCAATACTTGATCCTCAGTTTGCTTTAGATAAGTTGGTTTTAGATCTCATCTCTTCAATCTAACTTGATCTATGATCTGACATAGCTTTATTGTCCTTCACTTCTTGACAAGGTTTCTTAATAACAAATTTTTTTTTGCCTCATCTACAATGTTCACACTATCACACTTGTTCTGCTCTATGATCACATGAATAAGTTGTTCGCTCCTCCTCATCACATCACTATTACATCAAACTAGGTTTAGATCTACTCTATTTAAAGATTTCATAAAGTGTTTTATAGATTCTTTATTATTTTTTCTCTTCATTTGATTAGTTGATCACAATACATAGGGATCTATGATCCACATCATAAAATGTGTAATAACCTCTATAACAAGCTCTACAAGTATTAAATATCTTGTCAATGCTAGCCTAGAATGGTTTACCTCAAAGTTTGTATCATTCCTAACTTGAATGTCAATTATACATTGCTTGATACTTACTATCTTTGTTACTCCACGTTCATTGTATACATTGCTGATGCTTGGTCTATTTTGTACTCGACACCTTTTCTATAACTTGGAATCAATATGCCTAAACTACTCAACAATCATTAGGATTGGCATATACTGAAAATACTCAGTGACTAAAGACTTGGCCAACTCCTATAGAGCTCAACATATATGTTTATTTACAAGTCTGTCTCATGACTTGGCCTATATAGAGTAGCTTGGTCATAGTGATGACCTTCTAACTTTGCCTAGTATATGACTAAGTGTTTGATACTAATAGATAATAATAGTTAGAGATATCAACGATCTCTTTGTGTTGGAAATGATTGAAATGATCATAAGAAAAGTTGTTGGAATAATATATGGAACTGGTAAAGAATGTCCTCAATCATTGTTTTGTCATTGATGTCAAACCTTCTACTTGCAGGAATGACAATTGCTTTAGTGATCCAAATACTATCAATTAGTTGATTGTCAAGGAGGAGGCAATCAATAAGATGTAACTAGAACACCTAGAGAAAGGTTGAAGTTATGATGTTGTAATGAAGTACAAGGATCAGCTAAGCTATTGATGAAAAAGTGTATTTGATGACATACTATAAGATACAAAGAATGGGCACACTGAAGCATATCAAAGATTTAAGGTTTTAGCTAAGTCTTTTGTAAAGCTCAACTAAGTTCATTAGAGAGAAGGAGCCAAGCAAGCTAGTAAGAGCCGAGAAAATTCCTAGTAGATGCTGAGTAAACTTCAGATGCCGAGTAAACTTTAGATGCCGAGTAAACTTCAGATGTCGAGTACACTTCAGATGCCGAGTAAACTTTAGATGCTGAGAAAGTTTAGATGCTGAGTGACACAGAGTTTATCAAGTGCTGAGCAGGTATAGGTGCTAAGTAACACAGAGGTGCCAAGCACCAGTAACTCAATAATGCCGAGTTGCTGCATTATTTTGGAAATTGAAGATTCGCCAGATCTAAGCCTACAAGGTTGTTATCTAAAAATTTGTGAATTAAAAGGAAGATAAGAATGATGAGCTAGTGGAACAGAACACCATGTAGAATGTTTTTAAGGATACAACTGGCAAAGTTTCTAGAAGAGAACAAGATATGGGCTAGATACATTGTATCCTACCTAATCCATTTTGAAACCCTAAAATTGGAGAGGGAGAATTGAGCGGCAAAGGAAATTCAGATTTCTATTTAAGAAGACATAAGTTAATGAAAAAAAAAAGAGGTGGTCAAGCATAAAAGCATGAAGTACTGAAGAAGGTGCTAAGGAGAAGAAAGCACAGGAACTTTGTTTGGATAGACGACCACAAGAATGATTGCATTGGCAGAATGAGTAAGAAGACTCAAGGAGATGAAGCTTGAGAGGAAGACAAGCAGTCAGAACTGGAGTGATTGAAGCCAAGCATAAGGATTGAATTGAAAGTGTGATCTGAAATCTGCAAAGTATGTTGTAAGTTATATCAGATCAAAAGACCATTATCGTTACTTTCTAGCAATTGTAACAGTAAGTTTAAATCCTATGGACTTAGGTTGGTTTAATAGCCATAAGATAAATCCTTTAACAGGGTGACATTCTAAGTGAATGTTCTAAAGACCTTTAACTAGGCCCATTCCTAACAGTTTGGTGAAATCCTCTAACAGGGTCACATTTAACAGTGTGTTGTAAGCCTTTAACATGGCAGGCTTTTAACAGGGCATCACTTCAGAAGAGTGAGAATCAAGTAGCATGTTACTGGTGGTTTTTCCCAAATTGGATTTCCACATAAATCATTGTGTCATGTGTTGATCTTGGATGTTTTATCTTTGCATATTGATTTACTGTAACTAGCTTATATGATTGATTTAAGTTTGGATGGATGAAAAGTGTATGGATTCATTAAAAGTAGTAAAAAGGTATTAACAGGGAATTTGGACCTTGAATAACTGATTCACCCCCCCTCTCAGTTATTCTAAAGAATTCTAACAATTGGTATCAGAGCTTGACTGCTGATTCAGTTTAAAGGGACTACAAGCAGAAAAGATCAAAATGCCAAATAGAGAAGTTTCCAAGCTCAACAAAGACAAATTTTTTGCATGGAAAAGTTTGATGAAGCTACATCTTGGATCCATAGGAGATTATGCCCAAAATTCAATTGTCACTGAACATGTAGATCCAACAGGTGCTCCCACTATAGAAGACATGAAAAACAAGCAAGAACACAATCAGACAATGCTGGAAATTGCCTTTGCACTCAACTATGCTAAATTTGATGCTATCAAAGGATGTGACACTACATTCAAAATGTGGAAAGCCCTATCAGACATCTATGGAGGAGATCAGAATGTAGAAAGAGCAAAAATAGAAAGTCTCAGAGGAAAGTTTGATGACCTGAAAATGGAAGAAAATGAGAATGCTGCTCAGTATGGTGCAAGAATAAAGGAAGTGGTAAGTGCAATAAGATGCTTGAGTGGTCAACTGGATGAAGATACTGTTAATAGTAAGTTCTTAAGAACCTTGCTCCCTATCTATGCTATTAGAGTATCACCAATACAAGAGCTAAGATGTATACCAGGAAATAATCTAAGTTTTGAAGGTATAATAGGTAGACTCACTGCATTTGAGTTATCTAACTTTGACAACTACAGACCTGAAAATGTTGAATCTGCTTTTAAGGCCAAGTTATCACTGAAAGATGCTGAACAGGTGAAATCAAAGAAAGGAAGAAAAATGAAGTATGTATCTAGTGACAGTAGCACTGATGAGGAAGATGTGGAATAATTGGAAGCATTGCTCGCTAGAAGATTTCATAGGGGCAAAGGAAAATTCAAAGGTAAGATGCCTATCATTTGTTTCAATTGCAATGAAGTAGGTCATATTGCTGCAAGGTGTCCACATAAAAAGGATTCCAAGGAAGGCAACAAATACAAGTACAGAAGAGATGATGACAAGAGAGATTACAAAGAAAAAGGTAAGAAGTGTTATATTGTTGAAGAAAATTCTGATGACAATGATGATGAAGTTGTTTATATAGCCATGAAGGACCAATCTGATGAAGAAGAGCCCATAACACTGGTAACATATATAAACAAGAATGACAGATGGATCATAGACAATGGATGCTCACATCACATGATAGGAGAAAAAAGTAAGTTTGTTAACTTTACTCAGTATGATGGAAATAGTATTAGATTTGGTAATGATGCTCCATTTCAAATCAAAGGAAAAGGTTCCATTAATCTCACAAAACCAATTTCATGTGACAAAGCATACTATGTTGAAGGATTAAACTACAATTTACTGAGTGTCTCACAGTTAGGCAATATAGGTTGCAAAGTGGAATTTAGAAACAAAATTGCAAAAATCTATGATACTGATGGTAAACTGATAGGAAAAGGAGATAAAACAAAGAGTAATTTGTTTTACCTTGATATGGATGATGTTTCTTGTTTATTTGCAAAATTTGATGATGAATGGTTATGGCATAGAAGATTATGTCATGTCAACTTTGACAATCTAGTCAACATCAGTAAAATGAAGAAAGTTAGAGGTTTACCAAAATTGAAGAAGCCTGATAATATCATGTGCAAACAATGTCAGCTAGGAAAGATGACAAAGTCAAGTTTCAAAAGCAAAAACTATACATCTAAAGAGATACTTGAGTTAGTTCACAATGACTTATGTGGTCCAATGGAAATACAAAGCTATAGAGGAGATAAATACATAATGCTATTTGTTGATGACTATTCTAGGATGATGACTGTTATGTTCTTAAAACAAAAATCTGATGCTTTTTAAATGTTTAAGTGGTATGTGGCTAGAGTTGAAAAGGAAACTGAAAAAAGCTTGAAATGCCTAAGATTAGATAGAGGTGGTGAATTTACATCAAATGAATTCAAGATATTCTATAATGATAAAGGAATCAAAAGACAAACGTCAACTCCTAGAACTCCTCCATAGAATGGAATTGCTGAGAGAAGAAATAGGCCGGTGATTGACTATGCCAGAACATTAATGATGGAAAAGATTGTTGCTCTAAAATACTGGAGAGAAGCGGTAAGTGTAGCTGTTCATACACTGAACCGAGTACAAGTCAAGAAAGGTACAAATACAACACCTTTTGAATTATGGTATGATTACTCACCTAATGTAAAACATTTCAAAGTGTTTGGTTGTAAATGCTTTATCCTTAAAGATGCTAGAAATGGAAAATTTGATGCAAAAAGTGATGAAGGCATATTTCTTGGTTATTCCACTAGAAGTAAGGCATATAAGTGCTTGAATACTAACACTAACAAAATTGTGAAAAGTGCAAATGTAAATTTTGATGAGCACATAAAAGTTCAAGCTGAAGTACCAAAGAAAATGGAAGAGTACAGAACCTTTGTGTATTCTTATGAAGGAATGACTATTGATAAGGATGATGTCAATCAAATTGGAACTCAACAAAAAATTTTAGTCTTAGCCGAGTCTCAACCAGTGAATGCTGAGTTGCATTCAAAAGCCGAGTTGCAGAATGAAAGAAATGGACAATCTAATTCTGAAGACAGTACACATAATGAAGAACAACCTGACAATGAAGTGCATAGTGATCCTGAATCTGGAAGATCAAACATGGAAACAAGGACAGAGCCAAGGTTATCCAAATATGTAAAAAGACATCACCCTGCTGAACAGATAATTGGTGACAAAGATGCAAGACCAATGACAAGGAACAGACTAAGACATGAATCATGTCTGATCAACAAATCTGAACCCAAGACAGTATATGGTGCATTACAAGATGATGACTGGTATAAAGCTATAGAAGAAGAAATTGATCAAATAAGAAAAAAAAAACCTGGAGTTTGGTTCCCATACCAACTGACAAGAATGTGATTGGCACCAAATGGGTATTCAAAAACAAACTAGATGAGAATGGTGAGATTACCAGAAACAAAGCTAGACTAGTATGCAAGGGTTATGCTCAAGAAGAAGGAATAGACTATGGGGAAACATTTGCCCCTGTTGCTAGAATGGAAGGAGTAAGAACTTTACCTGCATATGCTGCCTACAAAGATTTTAAAGTCTATCAAATGGATGTAAAATTTGCCTTCTTAAATGGTATACTAGAAGAAGAAGTCTACATTGAACAACTAGAAGGATTTTTTGATGAAAACAACAGGGATATGGTGTGTAAGCTACATAAAGCACTCTATGGTTTGAAACAAGCACCTAGAGCATGGTATGAGAGACTTCATAAGTATCCAGTGCAAATTGGATTTGAAAGAACTGATGATAACAGCAACATGTACATCAAAGCAGAAGAAGGTAAAGACATTATTGTATCTGAAATCTTTGTGGATGACATAGTTTTTGGTGGTAAGGAAGTACTTTGCAAAGGCTTTGCTGACAAAATGAAACATGAATTTGAGATGTCCATGTTTGGAGAAATCAACTTTTTTGTTGGGTTGCAAGTACATCAACTCAAACATGGAATATTTGTTACACAATCAAAATACATCAAAGAAATTCTTAAAACATTTGGATTGGAGGAATCCAAACCAGTTAGCACACCAATGGCAACAAAAAATAAGCTATCCAAAAATGATGAGTCAGCTAAAGTCAATCAGACAATGTACAGATCCATGATTGGAAAACTAAAATATGTTGTACATAGTAGACCAAAAATAGCATTAGCAGTTGGAATAGTGGCTAGGTTCTCTGCTAATCCTAAAGAAAATCATCTCATAGCAGTAAAAAGAATAATGAGATATCTTAAAAGAACTGATAACTTTGGTCTATACTACAAAAAAAATGGAAAATTTGAGCTCAATGCATATACAGATGCAGACTGGGGAGGAAACATTGATGATAGAAAAAGCACAAGTGGCGGTGCATTATTTCTAGGCGAAAGGCTGGTCACCTGGACTAGCAAGAAACAAACATGTATATACCAATCCACTGCATAGTCAGAATATGTGGCAGCTGCAGTCAATTGCACAAACATTGTATGGCTCACACATCTATTGAATGGAATGAAAGAAGAAGTAACAAAACCTATGCTATTGTATTATGATAATACAAGTGCTATAAACATATCCAAAAATCCAGTAATACATGCAAAAACTAAGCATATTGCAATCAAGTATCATTATGTCAGAGAATTGGTAGAAGACAAACAAGTGAAGTTGGAATACATTCACACAAAGGAACAAACTGCAGATATCTTCACCAAACCATTGCCCAAAGATGCCTATGAATATCTTAGAGGCAAGTTGGGGGTAATACCCCTAACTCAAGTAGTTTAAGGCAACAAGGAAGATGCCCTACATCAACAGGAATAAATCATTGAAATATTAATAGGTTGATGCAAAGGATGACAGCAGGAGCAGAAACTCCGAATCAGTCACAAGCATGGTGACAGAGGGAGAAAATCAACAAGAAGCCAAAGCTTATATTTTGCATGATAAAGATGCTACATCTTTGGCATTTATGTCAAACAGGGAGAAATATGCAAAAATTTGATCAATACAAAGAAAGAGGGAGATATATATGAAGGAGGGAGATATATGAGATCAGTAGTAAAAATGCAGCAAGACAATGTATACAATCTTGGTGGTAACTAAGTTGATTAATTGATTAGTTTGGTTTGCCATCAATGCCAAAGAGGGAGATTGTTGGAAATGATTGAAATGATCATAAGAAAAGTTGTTGGAATAATATATGGAACTGGTAAAGAATGTCCTCAATCATTGCTTTGTCATTAATGTCAAACTTGCTACTTGTAGGAATGAAAATTGCTTTAGTGATCCAAATACTATCAATTAGTTGATTGTCATGGAGGAGGCAATCAATAAGATGTAACTAGAACACCTAGAGAAAGGTTGAAGTTATGATGTTGTAATGAAGTACAAGGATCAGCTAAGCCATTGATGAAAAAGTGTATTTGATGACATACTATAAGATACAAAAAGTGGGCACACTAAATCATATCAAAGATTTAAGGTTTTAGCTAAGTCTTTTGTAAAGCTCAACTAAGTTCATTAGAGAGAAGGAGCCGAGCAAGCTAGTAAGAGCTGATCAAATTCCTAGTTAATGCCGACTAAACTTTAGATGCCGAGTAAACTTTAGATGCCGAGTAAACTTTAGATGTCGAGTACACTTCAGATGTCGAGTAAACTTTAGATGCCAAGTAAACTTCAGATGCCGACCAAGTTTAGATGCCGAGTGACACAGAGTTTATCAAGTGCTGAGCAAAACCAAGTGCCGAGCAGGTATAGTTGCCGAGTAACATAGAGGTGCCGAGCACTAGTAACTCAATAATGCTGAGTTGCTGCATTATTTTGGAAATCAAAGATTCGCCAGATCTAAGGCGACAAGGTTGTTATCTAGAAATTTGTGAATTAAAAGGAAGATAAGAATGATGAGCTGGTGGCACAAAACACCATGTAGAACATTTTTATGGATACAACTAGCAAAGTTTCTAGAAGAGAACAAGATATGGGGTAGATACATTGTATCCTACCTAATCAATTTTGAAACCCTAAAATTGGAGAGGGAGAATTGAGCGGCAAAGGCAAATTAGATTTCTATTTAAGAAGACATAAGTTAATGAAAAAAAAAAAAGAGGTGGTCAAGCATAAAAGCATGAAGTACTAAAGAAGGTGCTAAGGAGAAGAAAGCACAAGAACTCTGTTTGGATAGACGACCACAAGGATGATTGCATTGGTAGAATGAGTAAGAAGGTTCAAGGAGACGAAGCTTGAGAGGAAGACAAGCAGTCAGAGTTGGAGTGATTGAAGCCAAGCATAAGGATTGAACTGAAAGTGTGATATGAAATATGCAAAGTATGTTGAAAGTTATATTAGATCAAAAGACCATTATCGTTACTTTCTAGCAATTGTAATAGTAAGTTTAAATCCTATCGAATTAGGTTGGTTTAATAGCCATAAGATAAATCCTTTAACAGGGTGACATTCCAAGTGAATGTTCTAAAGACCTTTAACCAGGCCCATTCCTAACAGTTTGGTGAAATCCTCTAACAGGGTCACATTTAACAGTGTGTTGTAAGCTTTTAACAGGGCATCACTTCAGAAGAGTGAGAATCAAGTAGCATGTTACTGGTGGTTTTTTCCAAATTGGGTTTCCACGTAAATCATTGTGTCATCTGTTGATCTTGGATGTTTTATCTTTGCATATTGATTTACTGTAACTTGCTTATATGATTGATTTAAGTTTGGATGGATGAAAAGTGTATGGATTCATTAAAAGTAGTAAAAAGGTATTAATAGGGCATTTGGACCTTGAATAGCTGATTCACCCCACCCTCTCAGTTATTCTAAAGAATTCTAACACTTTGTTTGACATTAGTGGCAAAAATACTTTGTCATGATTACAATGCTGCAATGGTAATATGATTACCCTCCCTAAGCCTATGACTTAGTTCTTATAGAACTACAAAACTTTGACTTATGCTGAATAAATAATGAATAGTAAATAATGTATCAATAAATAATGCACATGACTCTAAGTAGTCTAATTGTTTTAGTGTCATACCCTACTTTCTTTCTAAACTTCTAATCTCTAAATGTTGAATATGACTCTGATTCTTCTGATTTGATGTTCCCCTTGTGATCATTATTAAATTTAAAATATATTATATTTTTGTCACTTATGTCTTCTACTAGGGTTGAATGGATGGAATCAAACCCTATTTCTCAATAAATCATTTGTGAACTTGGTTGCTCATAGCAAGTGTGTGATCCCAAGTGGTTCTTGTTGATTCCAAAATAAGATTATTCAACTCCAATCTAGCTATAGCCAGATTTGGTTTATAACCAAATAACCATTTTCCCATTCTAAAATAACAAAATAACTTGAAATATCGCAAATTTACCACTATCCTTAAAAACAAATGACTCTTATGATTTTGAGCTTACATGACAATATTCAAAAATTAAATTCCATTGTAAATATTGTTATTTATTTGTTTTAGTTTGGCTTGATAAGGATAAAATAATTATCCTCACAATCCAATTCATTTGGAGTTAAACCACATGATCCTCTCTTTAAGGATTCTTAATAGACACTTCAAAACCAAAAACCCCAAAATCAATGCCAATAATTTTGGGTGGTATAGTGTGATGTAGGAGCATCTTGGGTTTTCTTGGTGACTACTTTGGAGTTTATGGGAGGAGCCTTGCTACTTTCTTTGGAGTGGTGCTTGGTTGATATTGAGTTTAGTGATGGCCAAGGTGCTTGGTTATTGAAGGGGACTCAGTATCTGAAGAGCTCAACGTATATGGTTACTCAACATTCACTATTGTGCTTGACATTTATTGATTGCTTGACATATGTTGGTTTCTCGACATGTATTGGATGCTTGGCATGTGTTGGTTACTTGACAATGCTTGGGAGTTTTTTGGCATTCGATAGTGTATTGGTGTCGACTAGAGTTCTTGGTGCATTTAACACATGTAGCATGTGATCATGATGGGGATTGATTTGGGAGTTTGTGTGGAGCTATTTGTAGTCTTGGTTATCTTTCCTATGTGTATTTAATCATGGCTATAAACTTGGGGCTTGTCCTAAGTATTTTCAAGTGGTTATCATGTGTTAAATATGGGATAATGCAAGGGTTAACATTTTATATTTAATGTTTGCTGTGAGTCGACTTGTGGCTTAAATATGCATTTAATGCATGGGGTTTATTGAATTTGTAATTGCTAGGCTGACTTGTGGCTTAGTTGGGTATAAGTAAGGGGTCTTGTGGAGTCTTTATTGACTCATTTAGTGGAGTGAGTCATGAGGGAGAAAACTTTGAAGGGCTAGTAGATGTGGCTTGGAAAACTAGGATATTTCT
Organism: Cupressus sempervirens; assembly: GCA_028749045.1. Taxonomy (NCBI): domain Eukaryota; kingdom Viridiplantae; phylum Streptophyta; class Pinopsida; order Cupressales; family Cupressaceae; genus Cupressus; species Cupressus sempervirens. The sequence continues at coordinate 876,159,086 of CM053787.1, forward strand.
TGGTGGGCTTGCAAGCACAAGTTAAGATTTCCTTGATGGTTTTCTTTTAGAGTGTAGATCTAGACTAGCTAGGATTGGTGTTGTGAGTTAGATCTAGCAGAATTGTTATTGTAATTGTAACTGTATTTGGCCCTAACCCAGAAGGCCTTATAGTCAGGCATATTGTATATAATCAATTATTTTATGAATAAAGAGTTTGTGATTTGGTATCTAATCTTATATTTGTGTTACATTGTTATTGTGTTTCTGCTATGTGGTTATTTATTGGGGGCTTGGACATCTCCTTTGGGGATTCTCCTAACTTGTACTACATTAGGTGGTATCAGAGCTAGGTTGTTCCTAAGTGTGTACATCAATCACCAAATTTGTGGTAGTTTGTACCAGAACTTGGGTTTGAGAAGTTGATCTGAGTTGATCTTGATCTATTGGTGGATTGTTCTTTTTGGAGTCCTAGATCTCTTGGTTGTGAGGTGGAACATCGTGGCTCTGACCTGTGAATTACAGAGGGCTTGTAGATGGATCGATGGATGTAGAGATGGAAGGTTGATCTTATCAAAGCATGATCACAGAGAGTTTGTGTATTGCATATCTATGTTCGTTCCTAATTATTCATGCAAGGTGGTATGTTGTGATTTGACTTGCAAATAATTTGGGTTTATCATAAGGAGTATGGGAAGGATCTATTGTAGAAGTTCTACAAATATTTTAGGAGATGTCTCTGATAAGGTTGGACCCTAAGCTAATTGCAAATCTTTGTGATGTGGTGGAGAGGAGGTTTTTGAGATGTCTACTTGGTTTGAAGCTATTTTGGTTGATCGAGCTAACAAGGTGTCTTCTCAGTTTGAAGCTAGTTTGACTGATCAAGATAAGGATAGAATGAGGAAGGCATTTTGTAGATGTTTGTGGAGTTGTAGCCTACCAATCCGAAAGAGATTTGTCTAGCCGATTAAGAGACTTGTTTGAGAGAGAAGATGGCATAGCAAGGTTGAGGTAGAAGAGGTTGGTTTTGTTGATTAGTTTGTGGAGTTCAATGTAAAACCTGCAGAACAACTTGAGGTTGTTGTTGAGGATATTTATAACCTTATTGATGTTGGAATGAAGATTGGTTTTCATGATTAGTTATTTGGGTCTGACATGGAGATTATAGAGCACTTGGTCGTGGATGATCTGGTTTCTTTTGGTGATGAGTTATGTGTTGCGAAATATCTTGTTGCGAGGAATGAGACCACTGGTATTGTGAGTTTGGAATATGTTGATGGAAATCTACATGTTTCAGCTAGTGTGGAGTTTGTTGCTGCTTGTGTGGATTCACTAGTTGTTGATGTAGATGAGGATTTGCTAATAAAGCATTATATTCAATCTATTCCTGAGAGTGAGCATGCTGATTGGATGGTTGGGATTCTAGTTTTTGACAAAATGATGTAGATGTGGATGATGTGAAAATTGGTTTTGTTGTCCCTATTGGAGTGGAAGCCTTTGGCAAAGATGAAGATGGTTGTTGATATTTCTTTGGGCATCAAAGTATGGGACACATTTTTCTATTTACCTAGGGAGTTTGATACAAGAACATCTTGGGTTTTCTCGGTGACTACTTTGGAGTTCATGGGAGGAGGCTCCATAGTTGCTTTGGAGTGGTGTTTAGTCACTATTGATTTTAGTGATGGTCGAGGTGCTTAGTCATTAAAGGGGACTCGATCACTAAAGATCTTGATAGATACTATTACTCAACACTCACTATTGTTCTCGACATGTATTGGTTGCTCAACATGTGTTGGCTGCTTGGTATCTCTTGGCTACTCAAAAATGCTTGGGAGTTTGCTAACACTTGGCAGTGTGTTGGTGCCAACTAGATCTCTTGGTGCATTTAATACATGTACCATGTGATCATGACATGGATTTATCTCAAAGTTTGTGTAGACCTATTTGTGGTCTTGGTTATCTTTCCTATGTGCATTTAATTATGGTTGTAAACTTGGGCTCGTCCTAATTATTTTCATGTGGTTACTGTGTGTTAACTATGAGATAACATGAGGGTTAACATTTTGTATTTAATGTTTTTTATGAGCTGATGATGCATGGGAGTGAACTTTGAAGGGCTAGTAGCTATGGCTTCGAAAACTAGGATATTTCTTGGTGTGCTTGTGAGCACAAGTTAAGATTTCCTTGGTGGTTTTCATCCAAACTGTAGATCTAGACTAGATGGGATTGGTGTTGTGAGTTGGATCTTGAGGGATCTTGCAGAATTAATTTTGTAATTGTTGTTATATTTGGCCCTAACTTGAAAGGCCTTACAATTGAGCATATTGCATGTAATTAATTGTTTTATGAATAAAGAGTTGTGATTTGGTATCAAATCTTACATTACTGTTGCATTGTTATTGTGTTTCCACTATGTGGTTATTTGTTGGGGGCTTGGACATCTCCTTTGGGGATTCTCTTGCCATGGACTACATCATAGTGTTATGGAGTCAACATAGGAAAGGGATTTTGCATGTTCAAATCTCATTGACAATGATGTTGATGTTTTGTCCTTATGCATGCTAGAAGAGAAACAATATCTATTTTCAATGCCATGCTCATCTTTATGGTGTATTGGCAAGGAGATAATGTAGGAATGAGGTGATTTGAGGTTTGAACCCCATAATTACCATTTAGTTGATTCATATCCCTCCAACCTTGGGCCACATGAGTGTGATTTTTATCTTGATGTCTAAGCCCAAGTTGCCTATTAGTGTCTAACACTTAGTCATTTTGAAGGAAGAGTAGGATGGTTGTCACTGCAATTGATGCATTCAAAGAAGACTAAGCTATAGAGGACTTTTTCATATTTCATTACATGCCGAGCAAGTCAAAAGTTGTCAAGCACCTCTATACAGATAGAGCCAACATACAAGCCAAAAAAAAAAGGACATTGAGCTAGTGGAAAGTTATTTAATGCCAAGTGAATTAGTATATGCTAAGTGTATACAAGCCTAGTGACACCATGAATGTAATTTATGAGTGAGCATCAGAGCATTCAAGTGCCAAGTAAATAATTTTGAGATATGAGTTTGTAATGGAACAAACACTCATGTAAACTATTTTAGTTGACTTCTACATTATTAGAGTAAATAATTAATATCTAATTATTTATTCTATTACTTAAGCTTACTTAGGTCATGCATTTATTTAATATTTTATATTTAATGCATGTAGTGGTTAGTTGTTGACAACTCAAGAGTTTGTTCCTTTTTTAGCATATTCCACTTTTTGTGGATGTGTGCTGAGTTGTCAATCTTATCTTCTACCTCCTTCCAGCTTGTTCTACAAGCTTCCATGAGCTCTTTATATTCGGGCTCTCTCTCATTGTAACATGATCTTCACATCATTTCTTATTGTAAATACATTTCTTCTTGTGTTTGCATTATGATGGCTCTCATGTCCGTTTAGGGTTTTTTGCCCGTGCTCCATGCTCTTCCCTTCTATGGATTCTCTTTGACAAGTTCGCATGCAGGTGATCTTGGCATCTTCGGAGTTGGCTTTCCTCAACTCCAACATGGTATCAGAGCCTTCCTGCTGCTGCTTCGTTGAAGAAATTTTGAAGCCGTGATTTGGAGTCACAAACCCTAGTTTGTTTGTGCAATTTTTCTTCAAATCAGGGGATCAGCATTTTTTCGAAGCACTTTCAGCCCAAACGGACATCACCATTGGATCCGAAAGGCCGTTTGCAGTCAGGATTCATATAAAGCTTTTCATTTTTGGAGACAGGGCATTTTTGGCAATTTTTTGAGGCCTCCAGGAGTCTGCCGTACGGTCGTACGGACGCAGCGACGGTTTTTTATTTAAAAAATATATATTTTTGGCAATGCCGCCGCCGTGCCACCGCGGGGCCGCCGCCGCGCCACCTGCGCGCAGCCCGCAGCGGCCGCAGCTGGCAGCGCCGCCCGTGCTCCGCCGCGGCTCGACCTCCTCCCGGCAGTCGCCCGTCCGCCGCCCTCCGCCGGTGGCTCCTCTGCCTCCGCCGCCCCTGCGGCCACCTCCGCCAGTTCTCCTCCCGCCACTCCGAAAGCTCTGCCAAACAACTCTGCGCCACATCTGCAGCCGAGTCAACCACTGCGGGGGTGACACGTGGCCTGGGCGCCACGTGGCACCTTGCCACGTGGACCCGCCACGTCACCCCTGCCACGTCAGCTGCCACGTGGCTATGCCACGTGGCACTCTTTTTTTGCTGCGACGGCTGACGGGCCGTCAATTTAAATCTCAGGGTCTTCTGACGTCAGCATGATGTCATCCTTATGTCATCATCCTTGCTTGCACTCTCCTTCAAGTTCTCTTTTGGACCTACTTGTGGTTTTTTGGCCATAACTCTTGCATACGGAGGTATTTTTCTGATCCGAAAGAAGTGCCGGAAAGCTGGTTCTGAGACGGAGATTTTGGTGTAGGTATTTTTAGGTTTTGATACTTTTTTATTGCTCATTTTTTCTGTTGAAGTCTGAAGTCCTATTTTTGACTCCGGCATGCATATCTTTTACATCCCATGTCAGTTTTTTGAAAACTTTATATTTCTAGAAAGCTGGTTCTGTGTACTTTTCAGAACTATAGTCTTTTTTATTCTTTTTTGGCCTCTTCTCTTTCTATCATAGTTTTGGCATTTTTGCTCTATGGTGGATATTTTGAGTGTTTTAGGCCCGAGGATCGTTTTCCTGGCATGGTTTGCTTTCTTTTCAGCTGTACTTTCTTTTGGTTCAGCTCTTTTTCAATTCTAATCATTGTAGCTATCTTTTTGAAGCACTTTTTATTCTCGCACTGAGATAAACTGTCACTTTTTCATTCTGGGAGTCATGAACGTTGTTTTGAGTTAGTTGTACTTGCACTATTTCATAAAGCACCATGGGGGGGATTATTTGTTTGCTGTTTTAGGCATTCTCCCTTTGTCAAGTGAGTGTCCCTTCCATGACATTAGCCCCACGCAGAGTCAGTTAGACCGTGTCTTTATCGGTGTCTGTACCTCTTTCCCTCTCTCCTCATTCTTGGTTCGTTTGCAGGAGATTTGGCTCACCTTCTCAGTTGCCTATCATCACACCCTGTCTGCATTAAGGGGGGGTTATGCTGTGTTCTAATGCATCCATGGTTCGATGGTTCGATAGTGTGAACTATGTATTTAGTGGTGGATCCTATATACAAGGCGATTGCAGTGGCTGGCTACCTATGCATTTCGGTGAGATGGATCATCTACCATATAGACATGCTCGGTTCGTGCCTTCTTCTTCCATGGAGGTTTCTTCAGATCAGCAGTTTGACAGATTTGCGGCTTCTTCATGCTTCTGTGATGCTGCTTCTTCATGATCACTTCATGTTCCTGTTTTAGGGGACATTTTCCCTAGTTGGAGACTTCTTCAGCTCTTCACTGGGTTCTTACCTCTTTTTAGGGGAGGGTTTTTCCCATGTGGTTTTCTCTCTTTCCTCACTTATAGAGGTTGCATTCTTCTTGCATTGTACTTGGGTACCTAAAATGGCCTCATTGCCGGGACCCATTATGCATTCATCTTAGCTTTGTGAGCTTAAGGCATTTCCCTAAGTTGCACTTAAGCGGGGGTGTTAGAGTAAATAATTAATATCTAATTATTTATTCTATTACTTAAGCTTACTTAGGTCATGCATTTATTTAATATTTTATATTTAATGCATGTAGTGGTTAGTTGTTGACAACTCAAGAGTTTGTTCCTTTTTTAGCATATTCCACTTTTTGTGGATGTGTGCTGAGTTGTCAATCTTATCTTCTACCTCCTTCCAGCTTGTTCTACAAGCTTCCATGAGCTCTTTATATTCGGGCTCTCTCTCATTGTAACATGATCTTCACATCATTTCTTATTGTAAATACATTTCTTCTTGTGTTTGCATTATGATGGCTCTCATGTCCGTTTAGGGTTTTTTGCCTGTGCTCCATGCTCTTCCCTTCTATGGCTTCTCTTTGACAGGTTCGCATGCAGGTGATCTTGGCATCTTCGGAGTTGGCTTTCCTCAACTCCAACATACATGACATTTAAAAATTGTAGAGATAGTTACAGAGTAGACTACACATTTTTCCAGAAGGCATTAATCCGAAGAAAAGAAAATTAACCAATTAAATAATTAGAGGCATAAAATGACAAAACGATGAAGTAAGGATCATTGATTAAGATCTGGAACTTTCTATGATTATCTATTTAAGAAGGGTTTTAACCCTAATCAATAGAGGATAGACAATGAGTATAGAAGAGAGAAGAAGAAGTAAAGGAGTGATCAAGCTTAGAACAAAGTAATGAAGGATAAGTCTGAAAGGAGATTAGGTAGAGCAACCTAGCAGTGAAGGATAAAACATAGATATAAGATGAGGAGATCAGATTAAGATATTGAAGAGAGTATATCTATAAACAAATTTCAAAGAAGACTGAAGGATCAGATATTAAATCAATTTTGACAGATTGAGTTAGGGAAAATCTCTTAACAGAGTAGTTTTAACAAACCTATTTAAATCTCCAAATAGAGTCCTTACTTTATTGTAAGTGTAAATTATTTTAATCAAGGTAATACCTAATAGTCTTGAAACATTTTAACAGAGAAAACCCCTTACAGGGTAGATCATCATATATGATCAAATTGTAGGCCTAATAGGTGAATTTTGTTGTTGCAATAGTAAAGATTTGTGGGTTTCATCCCCACCCCAATTTTACCTTCAGCTTGAAGTGTTTCTAGGTTACCAAAATCTTTGTGTTATATGTCGATATTTTCATGATTATTACGCTTAGATAGATTTCATTTCAACATTACAAGTTTATGAATTTATGGTATGAGATGGATTAGGTGCGAATCTAGTAAATATTTTTGTCAATAAAAAGTTTTATAGATCCTGATTCACCCTCCTCTTAGTATCTTTTTCCCAATTTAGATTTCTAATAGTTTTAGTTTGCCATGTCACCAATTTAACCATGTCATGATGACATCATCATTAGTCCACCTAGTCAACCTTTGACCATTCAACTTTGATTGCTCATATCTTTTATATACAGACTCAAATTTGATCTGTTCAAAATGTGTTAGAAAGATGTTGGCAAGATCTTCAATTTGAGACAATCTTTGACCAATTCTGAGATGGTCAAATTTTCACCTTTGTGGTCAACCTTTGTTATGCCTATTTGACCAAGCATATATCAAACAAAAAAAAGTTATTTTGACACTTACCACCTTTCACATTGAAGCTGAGTACATTGTGTATGCCGAGCCACATCATGTGCCAAGTCAAGAAATACATCAAGTGCTGAGTGATCTTTAGGTGCCGAGTAGTCTTCAGGTGCTGAGTGACGATCAGGTGCTGAGTGAGTACAGGTGCCGAGCATGATCTAAGTATCGAGCATTATTCAAGTGCCGAGTCTTAAAGGATGCCAAGCAAGATAGGAACATATACAAAAGCTGAGTTATAGTAGGTGCCAAGCATCAGGAAGCAGTAAGTGTCGAGTAACTCAGAATCAACATATGAGTTTGAGATTTCACAAACTCAGATGTAAACTATTTTTCTAGCCGACATAAGACAAATCTCAAAGGATCTAAGTAATAAGATCAAATCATTTATATTTCCTATGAAATCTACATGCAGCCAATAAGAAAAATGAAGAAGGCATGCAACCAATAAGAGATGTGCAAGGAATAAGCAAAAATCAGAGATTAAATATGGATCATAGATCCATACCTAACCCTAAGTCTTCGAGTGTCTTTATAAGGAAGATGAAATAAGAGTGAAAATAGAGAACATGAAAAAGGTGTATAAGGAAGTCTAATATCAAAGAGAAGAGAATTAGATTACAGAGGATCAAGATCAGAGAGAGCAGATCAAGTGTTTGTATTCAACAATCGAAGGATTGTAAGCCATCAGATTTATCATACCTAATACTCTTTAGCCATTATATTAGAAAGGAAATCCTATGATGATAGGTTAGCTTAGCAGCTATTTTATAGATCCTTTAACTAGGTGACTAAATCTTTTGATAGGATGACACTTCATGTAAAGTGTTTCTGGGTTACCAAATCTTAAGTGTTATGTGGTGATACATATTTGTTTCTTATGATTGCTTAATATTTATATGCATGCATGTTCATTTCAAAAATATGTTATTAAGGATTTGAAACAGATAAAAAGGCTAGTTCTTCTGATTCACCCCCCCCCCCCCCCTCCTTCTCAGAAGCATTCTCTCCAATAAGATAATCCAACAATTGGTATCAGAGCCAAGTTTCTCTCCAAGAGAAGCCTAATAACTTGGAGGAAAAGATCTAAGGATGGAAGTTTTCAAACTTGGAAAGATCATTGAAAACTAGGTGATAGATGTGGATCTCGCTCTACGAAAGGTAGTGGAAGCAAGAGTGGAATTAAGAAAATCTTTAAAAAGAAGAAAGGAAATGGCCATAGCTGAAAATGACATACACTAAAAGGAAATTGATACCACACAAGTGTTTTCCAATGGAGACACTAAAGAATTTGATGCAACAATAGTAGAATTGATGGAGAAAAACAAAGCTCAAGAAAATGAGATAAGATCTCTCAAGATGGAACATGAATCACAAGCCATAATGTTATGTGAAATCACTAAACAAAAGAAAAGAGCAGTTGAGGACAAAGTCATGATGGAAGATGACAAAAGAAATCTTGCAAATAGATTGGAAGAAAAGAGTACTAAATTAACAAGGATCTCAAACATGCAGATGGATACACTTGCTCAAATGATGAATCTTCATCATGAACCTAATATGAAAGATATTGAGATCTCTACTCTGAGGATGCAGAATGAACAATTATAAAATGAACTGAATAGAGAAAAAGAGATAGCAAAAAATCTCAACAAGTCAAGTGAAGCCATAAAGTACTTTGAACAGTTGCTGAAATTCCCAAGATCAACCCATGATACATCAGGACTTGGATACAATAGTACTGAAGTTGGAGAATCATCAAAGAGTGTTGAGCAGAGAAATGACAAAGGTAAGGATTCTAAACCCACTTGTCATTACTGTAATAAAAAGGGACATACTGCTAATATTTGCAGGAGTAGAAGAATCAATCAGCCAAACACACATAAAAGCAAGATTTACTGTCACAAGTGCAAAATACAAGGGCATATGACACAAGATTATAGATCGAAAATCCCAAGAGCACAAAAATTTGATGGACATTGTCATAATTTCAATAAATATGGACATAGGGCATTTGAATGCAGATCAAAACCCATGTGGACATCAAATTAACCAGCAAAAGGAAATGAAAGCCACTACTATTGGGATTATAACACCAGGTACAATTGTCACTATTGTCAGGAATATGGACATACACCCCAAAATTGCATAAGAACACATTTCAAAGGAAACTATAAAAGATGGTTGAGCCAAACTACATGTTTCAGTTGTTTGAAGACTGGTCATGCTAGTAAGAACTGTTCTACAAGGTCCAAAGCACCAAATATTGAAACCGAACAAAGGAAAAGAAAAGATTGATGTCATAAGAGGACAAATGAATAAGACTTGGAAGAAGAAAGATGAGTGTAGTACATCAAGCAAAGGGATCACTTCACCTAACGGGTCAAGTGATCACACTTCATCAAACTAAGCATACGGGAGATATATGAGACTGATATACAAAGATATATCATACATCAGTCCCAAGACAAAGAAGCACTGAAACGAAGAATTAAAAATAAGATAAGATGCTAAGACTAAAATTCAAAAAATGATGTTGAGTCATCTTTGAATGCCGAGTAAAACTGCTTTGGATGCTAAGTTAATCAAAAAAGTTAGTAGATGCCAAGTAAGCATAGCTACCAAGTGGATGCTGAGTTGAAAAACATTTGGAAGCCGAGTGACAGGTGTAGGTACCAAAATACATTAAATGAAAAAGTTTCTTCTGTCATTTAAAAGTAAAATTTGATTCATTCTTGAGCCATTCAAATGAAGAGAAATTATTTTAAGCACATCTAAGCAATTTTCAAGCTTTCAACCAGTGATTTATAGCAATTCAACATCTACCCAAGTGATCAAAGTATCTATCCAGGTATTTCCTTCAAGTTTTGAGTTTTACAGTTCGAAAAGTTTTGCTTTAAATTGTTAAAACCCTAGTTCAGAGATAAATGGAGACAAGCTCAAAAACAACCCAAGAGAAAATGAGTCATGAAATTCAACTTGTCAGCAACAAAGTAAAGCAACCTAAGTTTAGACCAATACCAGAGGTTGCATACAAAAATGACCTAGATGGTGCCCTATTTGCCATCCCTAAAAAAGTTGTTATGGTTTAGGATGTGTGAAAATGCTATAATTGTAAAATAGGAGCCATAGGAGATTTGGAAATCTTTAATGCCTATGACAAACTCTATGATAATGGTATTCTGAAAGATGAGTTTTTTGTCATAGAAAAGAAGGGTTTAACCAAAGCCCTAGTTTTCCCAATCGTATTAAAAAATGAGTGGATACATATTATACTCAGCAGAATCCATGATGGATCATTCTTGTTAGAACAAGGGAAAGTCAATATTACCAAGAAGATGGTTCATAGGGTTACTGGCTTTCCAACCCTAGATCGGCAAAAAACCTTGAGAAGTGAAAAGAAGGAAACAATTGAGAAGAACATAGGTACAAAATGGAACAATAGAGGCATGACTATAGACACCATAACTAATCCCCTTTTAGATTTTGCTATAAGGATCATATCACATAAGTTTTACCAATCCAACAAGTTAAATAGTGTACCCTACATAGCAGTAGACGTGGCACATAAACTTGTTAAGAAAGATCACACTTATGATCTTGCAGAGCTCTTCTTGCAATAGATTAATGAAAATCTTGGAGCTATTAGAAAATCCAAGGGAGCATAGTGCAAATTTTGTTCAATGTTGGTTTGTATGTTCTTCTATGTAATGAAGGAATTCCCTTCTTTTGGCAAAGTCAACTGGAGTCAAAATAAAACCATTGTTGATCAAATTAATGATTTCATTGCACAAATGGGAGATAGCTTTGATGATCAAATGTCCATCTATTTTGAGGATTTCAAAAATGCAATGAAGAAAAGAATGAGGATACCGGTCTCACTAGTAGAAAAGCATATAAATGACATGTTTTCTTGTTGATGTTGATTACACCTACATTCAAGCAGTCCTTCCAAGGACAAGATGGCTTAGACCATTAGGATATGAGCTTGATGTTGACCAGGCTTCTGCAGCCATCACAACTTTACTTGCAGAGGAAATGGAAAAATTTGCCAAGACATTTGGGACATATGACACTATAAAATCAAGAGTTGTTATAGAACTCAAGACAACCTAAGCAGTAAAGAAAAATGATAAGCTAGTAAAATAGATAAAGAAGAAATTTGGTGTTGAAGAATCAAGTGCAACAGGTGAAGAAGAAGAGATTAGTGAAGGAGAAGAAGAAGGTGAGCTAGAACAAGAGCCACTTGAACTGCCTCAAAGACAAGGAGAAGAAAAAGATGATAGTGTCAAGGAAACAAAAACCAAGGAAGCACCCATCAGAGGCAGAGTCATTAAAAGGAAAAAAAATACCTCTCCTGCTTCTCAGCCCTCACCAAAGAAAGCTACCGTGCAAACACCAAAGAAGCCAACAACCAGAGCTACAACAAGGGCCTCTACCTAGAAGACTAAAGAAGAAGCCACAAAGAAGAAAAACACAAAGGCATAGGAAGAGCGAAAGAAAAGGAAAAGATATGTGGCCCAACCTGATACTGATGAAGAAGATCAGATTGAAGAGGTAAGTCCTCCTAAATCTTCAATTGATATATTATGTAAGAAGATTAGGAATGGAGACATAAATGAAATGAAAAAGATTGATTTCAATAAGTTCAGTAAAGAGGAACAAAATAGCATAGAAGAATCAGTCTATGCATTTATGGCACAGTTCAAGTATACAACTCTTGAACTAGATGGACAATTGGCAAAGGAATTGTCTAAAATTATAGAAGACAAATGGCATTTCTACCTAATGATGGAGAAAGAGATGAGGGAATCAACCGTAGCAAACTTACTGCCTGATTTGACAAAAGGAAAGGTAACTGAAGTAGTCAAAAGGCATAACAAAAGGTTTACACCCAAATATAGGGCATTCTCCATCCTGCAAAACAAAATTGAAGAAGTTGTGTAGAGAACAACAAGAGTATGGAAAAACTTGTACAAAACATTTGAAGATGTTCTTGAAGAAATATACAAAGAAGAAGTTTCTACCAAACCTGAAGAAAGAAGGAAGAGAAGAGAAGAGAAAATAGAAGAAGAGAAAAAGGTTGAAGAAGAGGAAAATAAGAAAGAAAGAGAGGAGGAAAGAAAAGATGAAGACAAAGGAACTGATGAACAACAAAGTGTGCAAGGCATACATCTTTCACCTCCTAGCTCGCCTCACTCACCTACCACACCTATAGAAATCATAAAGATTAAGGATGTTGTTGACACTACATGTCAAAATATTAATCCATTAACTGCAGCGGATCTTACTAAGATCCTTGACCAAACAAATCTACAAGCACAATTGTGTACAAATCCCATATTGGTTAGTGTGGATAATCTTCAAAAGTCAGTAGATAAACTCAAAGAGGTCAAGGTGCCATCACAACAACCACCTCAAATCATTCAAACTACTGGGCTTACACTTCTACCACCTCTGTCACCACCAAGATTAGTCACTCAAACTCATTAGGAGCCGAGTGCAGCAATAGAGGTAATCATAGGGACAATAGTTAAGACAATGAGTACATCGCCAGTGCCAGTAACACAACAAGAAGAAGACGAACAAGAAGAAGAGGAGAAGGAAGAAACCCAAAATAAAGAGGAGTCTGCAATACAAACTTTGGTTGAATTACCAAAAATAGCAACTCCCACCAAACCCAATCATGAACAAAGTACTGAAAAGATAACTTTACATGTTAGTACTCCAAGTTCAAGTTCTACAAGGGTAGCCAGGACCATCCATTATGGTATTCCTAAGCTTGATGAAGAAATCAAAATACCCTATTATGATTCAAGCACTCTCAATGAGGAAAAGATGAATGAAATATAGAGTGCATTGGATAAGAGGAGGAGACAAGAGGCAATGAGAAAAGACTACAAATACAAGCAGTCAATGAATGAAATAAAAGATATATTCATGGATGCTTTTAGTCTTCAACCTCCAAATGTAAACAGGCCAATACTTGAGCAATTATCTGATATAGTTGACCAAGTAAATAATGAAGACCATGATACTAATGTAAAACTAATGGAATGGTTAGAAAATAAGTTTATAGGCAAAGTCAACCAAAAAATAGCTAACAACATAATTTTGGGACAGGTTGACCTAGCTAAGAAATTGGAAAATGTAAAAAGTGTATTAGGGAACACATTCTCTCTTTATAGCAAATTGTGTGATTTTTCTAGGTTCACACATGAAATAAATGAAAAAATTTTGAACCTTGAGAGTAAATTAAAACTCTCCAGCATGCAACTACCCTCAGAACCTGCACAAAGTGAAAAAATAATTTTCTCATACATTACACACTCAGAGGGAATTAGCTGCATTATCAGTAGAAGAGGCCACTATTAAAGAAAAGTTGATGCAAATTCAAGCCTCCATTACTCCTCACTTAGAAGTATTGCACAAAGAGAAAATGTATGCAGAAATAGTCTTGAAGAAGGATCCTAATACTTCTACACATGAAGGACTAGTTGATCTCATAGCAGAGCTTGCAATCCAACAAAAGTAATTGGATATTGCTTTAAATAATTGGGATGCAGCTCTCCAAATACTCCTTGAGGTAAACAAGACATTTTTGGCCAAACATGGCATTACTATTTAGGACCCTTTGACATAAGTATCAAAAAGGGAGAGATAATACTCTAAGGGGGAGATAATACTGTGAAGATATATCAAATATATCAAAGAGAAAATTAGACAACATGGCACAAGACATTGGCATGATCAACTCAGGGGGAGTTATAAGAGCTATAATAACTTTGAGGTATATATATTGTAGGTTACAAATTTTTGATAAACCTCTGTATACATACCAAGCAGATTAGAAAGCGTACTCATAACATCAGATAAATATTGCTTAAGTATTTTTGACAATCATGTCAAAGGGGGAGATTGTTAGTCTAAAAATGGTTTTGACATTTGAGTGCCAACACACTTAACCACCTTTCACATTGAAGCCAAGTACACTGTGTATGTCGAGCCACAACATGTGCCGAGTCAAGAAATTCATCAGGTGCTGAGTGATCTTCAGGTGCCAAGTAGTCTTCAGGTGCTGAGTGAAGATCAGGTGCCGAGTGAGTACAGGTGTCGAGCATGATCTAAGTATTGAGAATTATTCAGGTGTTGAGTCTTAAAGGACATCGATCAAGATAGGAACGTATATAGAAGCTGAGTTATAGTAGGTGCCGAGAACCAGGAAGCAATAAGTGCCGAGTAACTCAGAATCAACATATGAGTTTGAGATTTCACAAACTCAGATGTAAACTATTTTTCTAGCCAACATAAGACAAATCTCAAAGGATCTAAGTGATAAGATCAAATCATTTATATTTCCTATGCAATCTACATGCAACCAATAAGGAAAATGGAGAAGGCATGCGACCAATAAGAGCTATGTAAGGAATAAGCAAAAATCAGAGATTAAATATGGATCGTAGATCCATACCTAACCCTAAATCTTTGAGTGTCTTTATAAGGAAGACAAAATAAGAGTGAAAATAGAGAACATGAAAAAGGTGTATAAGGAAGTCTAATATCAAAGAGAAGAGAATCAGATCACAGAGGATCAAGATCAGAGAGAGCAGATCAAGTGCCTGTATTCAACAATCGAAAGATTGTAAGCCACCAGGTTTATCATACCTAATACTCTTTAGCCATTGTATTAGAAAGGAAATCCTATGATGATAGGTTAGCTTAGCAGCTATTTTATAGATCCTTTAACTAGGTGGCTAAATCCTTTGACAGGGTGACACTTTATGTAAAGTGTTTGTAAATCCTTTAACCAGGTCACTATTGATATAGTGTAAAGCCTTTGATAGGGCAGGCCTTTAATAGGGTAGACCATCAGAAGTGGTTAAACATTATGACTGCAGTGATTTTGTGGGTATCATCCCCACCCCAGTTTTACCTTCTTATTTCTAGAGGATTTTTGGGTTACCAAATCTTAAGTGTTATGTGGTGATGCATATTTGTTTCTTATGATTGCTCAATATTTATATGCATGCATGTTCATTTCAAAAATATATTATTAAGGATTTAAAACAGATAAAAAGGCTAGTTCTTTTGATTCACCCACCCCTCTCAGAAGCATTCTTTCCAATAAGATAATCCAACATTGTCATGCTCTATACATTTATGCCAATCTTGGGG
Source organism: Cupressus sempervirens (assembly GCA_028749045.1). Taxonomy (NCBI): domain Eukaryota; kingdom Viridiplantae; phylum Streptophyta; class Pinopsida; order Cupressales; family Cupressaceae; genus Cupressus; species Cupressus sempervirens. Next base: position 876,174,458 of record CM053787.1, read on the forward strand.
AATTCAGAGTAGGTTGAATTTTTGAGGTCTTCCACCTGGATCAAGGTGCTATTCTTTCATGCTCTACTTCTAGTTCTTTATGTGCTTGGGAAGGTTTGAGCTTGATTTTTTTTAACTTGAGTTTTGTTTGATTTGACATGGAGACTCACTTTGAATATTGGAAATAGCTCACAACTTTTAGTTTGAGGTAGTGACTACACTAAGTATGGCTTTAACCTAGGATGACATGTAACTAGTGTTGAAAACAATTATGAAATTGTATATTGTATTTTACATTGCACAAAATGTCAATCCTTATTGAGAAAGTTAGTGATTGCCAAGCTCACTTAGGCATTGAAGACAATTTCTTGTGTATGACTAGTGTTCCAATTATAACCAAGTTCAAAGTTTGTTCTTACCGAGATCACTCAGGCATTAAAGGAAGCTCCTATTGAGATTATAGGTGTTGCACACATTGCATAATATTGTTTATATTGTATTATTTTATTTTATTATGTAATGTTGCACCTAGATGGACATGCAACATGTAAAGATTCTCATGAGATATACTTGATGAGCTGTATTGTAACATTGTGTTAATATTTCATGTAGTTATTTAATTGTGGGAAAAAGAATTAAATTTTCAATATTAAATGTGGGGTCAATAGGTTAGCTAGCACATAGTTTTAGCACATGGTTTATGTAATACCACTTGGTGGTTTTGTGGGACTTGCTACTATATAAACAACCACAAGGGTAGTTGTAAAGACAAGTAGGAAAAGATAGAAGGCAAAAAAGGGAAAGAGTCAAGTGAGACAAGGCTTGATAGGTTAGCCAAGCGAGCATTTGTGAAGGTTGGAAGCATGGCATGAGATGTATGGGTTCATTCTTGTTCACATGGATTGCTTGGATTTGGCTATGGCTTTGAAGGCTTCCATGATTGTATTTCCATGGTATTTTTGCTAAATAATACATGGTGATGGATGCTTTTGGAGGCTAGGTTTTTGCCTTCAATGAGGGTTTCCTAGGGTTTATCTTATATCACATTTTTATGGGTATGTTGTCTATTCTCTTGCATGTGGATTGCAATTACATGTTTATTTTAGATTTATTATGGGTTATGTGAAAATGGTTATATTTTTTGTTGCAAGTTTACTTACAAGTGGTATCAGAGCTGTGTTTTATTATTGTAACCCTAGATTGAATCAATGGGAATGCATGAAAGGATAAAAGAAAGGGAAAGATATATGGGTTTCATAGGTTGGAAGCGTGGCATAAGATGTATGGATTCATTCTTGTTCACATGGATTGCTTGAATGTGGCTATGGTTGTGAAGACTTCCATGATTGTATTTCCATGATATTTTTGCTGAATAATACATGGTGATGGATGTTTTTGGAGGCTAGGTTTTTTCCCTCAATGAGGGTTTCCTAGGGTATATTTTATATCACATTTTTATGGGTATGTTGTCTATTCTCTTGCATGTGGCTTTCAATTACATGTTTTTTTTAGATTTATTATGGGTTATATGGAAATGGTTATATTCTTTGTTGCAAGTTTACTTACAAGTGGTATCAGAGCTGTGTTTTATTATTGTAACCCTAGATTGAATCCATGGGAATGCATGAAAGGATAAAATAAAGAGCAAGATATATGGGTTTCATAGGTTGATAATTATAGATTTGAGGATTTTGGGTTTGCTATTATGATGGGATATTGGTAGATTTTGGGCATGTGAAATTGTTGGACAAAAAGATTTTTTCAGATATTTCATTTAAATGATGGTTATAGAGGGTGGCTTGCAATAATGACCTCCTAGATAAAAATAGAGCTCACCATTAAATCCGGGTTGATGTTTCCATAAATTTTGATATATACTATGCCCTAGTTTGGCCATGTTTAGAGGAAATGAAAGAGTTTTTTAGTTTTAGCCTATGATGGCCGTCAAATCTAATTTTGTCAAAATTTTTGTCGTGAAAAAAAAAGTAGTGAAAATGGTAAAAAGACTATCTTAATAAAACTACCATAACTTTCTCTTAGGATATTAGATTTCAGACTTCTTATAGGTGTTGGAAAGATAATTTAGAGCACTACAACTTGGTGTAGGTTGGCTATGTGATTTTAAAATTTTGTCAAGTTTTAAGAGCCTGAAAGTTAGATGTTGTTTATTTTGAGCGTAGATTAAGGCATAACTTGGGTATATGGAGTTAGATTTTGGACTTCAAGTAGTCAAGGGAAAGCTCTACATATTGGTTCAGATTTGGTGTAGGTTTAGCATGGTTTGTTTGGTGATACATTAATCTGAATAGTTATGGTATATATTGACTATGGTAGCATTATGAGTTTATGACATTGTATATTTTGAAGATTTGAGTTTGATGCCATTGTATACTCAATTTATATTTTAGATTGGTCTCATGATGATATAATTATTAGTATTTGGTTTGGATATGCATGATGATTTGTTGGGTCTAAAAGTTGTGCATTGTTGTAAGTGGTCTATACTTATAGATTGCATTTATAGCTTGGATATGGGTTGTCTATGCCCTAATTCACATGATTTATTAATTTTTCTTCATGTAGAAGGGATGAAATGTTGTCACTAGGTACAATCATGGTAGAGGATTGTGGTTGACTATTTTATATTGACAGGTTGGACATGCTATACTATGTTATACTCTATTTTATATTTAGAGTTTTGACATGTTATACTATGTTCATATGGAGCATGTTATCTCTTTGGTTGAGATGGTTAGATCATGTTGTCATGTTTATGTTTCTAAGGCCATGGTTGGAACAATGACAATGATCTTGGTTTAGTTTCTTGGTATTGAGTACATTGATCATAAGATGGATGCTTCATGATATTGCTATGTTGCATTTGGAGTTAGCATGGATTGATTGGTTACATGTACTCATTGATACTTAGAGACAGTGGTGATGCTAATTTCTCTTGGGTTAGAGAATTATTTGATGGGATAATTATTTGGTTTTAGAAGGAAGTCTGAGGGGCATTAACTTGATATGGAATTGAAAGGAGATTGTTCTTAGATGAGTCTTGGTTGGAGATTTGGATATATTGATGAGCATTCTCATTCCCCACTCTTGGTCTACTCAATGGTTTTACTACTTGAGAGGTATAGCCCACTGTTTATCTCAATTGTATTATGTTTATGCTTGTCTTTCATGGATATGGATCTTGAGCTATAGTACATGAGTTAGTTCTAGAGGGTTCATTTGAGATATGGTTTAGCATTGGTTATCTCCATGTGTATATGTTGTTATGTTGGTTGAGTTTAGGAGATGGTTTTATATTGGGCATATTTCTTGGATTAGGAATGGTTTATGAGTTTGATCTTCTTGTGAGAGGCTTACATCTATGATTAGTTATATGGTATTGTTTGGGTGTTATTGAGGCTTCTTGGTTGGGGTTTTTATGGAAGAGATCATACATGCATAGTTTACGTCTAGAGGTGTGTGTAGAAGGACATAATACAAGTTATAATTTGCATGGTTTCTCTTGGTCTTGGTTGTCTTCCTAGATGTTTGGTTTTTCTTACATTGGATTTGAGATTGGTTAGGGATTGTGATCACTAGTTTGTGCTCATGTATGTCATGTGAGAGATGACATGGTTGTTATTGTTGGTTGTGGAGAGCTTAGGAGACTGTTGGAGATTTCTTATGAGAGTTGTTCTAGCAGGTTATTAGTTTATGTTTTGTGGATGTCCTTGAGTCTACATTGATTCACTTCTTTGAGATGCTATGAGTGGATTGGTTATAGATTTGACATTATCTTTTGGAATGGGAGCTTCTTGGTATATATGTGGCAGTTATTGCTCTCAAGGCTTGTGATTGCAGGTTATAGATTGGATATGTTGATGATGTGAGATTCACTTGGTGTACCTTTGGAGGTATGGATAGTTGGATGGGTTGGCACTTGATATGGGTGCTATTTTAGCTATGGATATTTTGACAACTATGGATACATGTGATTACCTTTGGATCTAGTTTTTGTGCTTGGCATTTAAGTTGGTACATGATTTTATGATCTTCTAATGTGATAGGTTGGGTGGTTTCTCTTTGGATGGCTTCTATGTATGTTCAGTTGTAGTGACATAATAAGAGGAGGGATCATTCATGTTTGAGATGCTGATACTTTAATTTTTTTGTAGGTACTAGGATGGAGCACATGGTGTACTTTGATCCATGATGGTGTATGTGCTAGGAGGAATTATTCCCTTGTTAATTTATGTGGCTACAGATTGACCGTATGCAATGTATACAACAAGTGGGAGATTGTTGAGATTATGGATGTTACACACATTGCATAATATTGTTTATATTGTATTATTTTATTTTATTATGCGATGTTACACCTAGATGCAATTACAACATGTAAATATTCCCATGAGATATACTTGATGAGTTGTATTATAACATTGTGATAATATTTCATGTAATAATTTAATATTGGGGAAAAGAATTAAATTTCCAATATTAAATGTGGGGTCAATAGGTTAGGTAGCACATGGTTTATGTAATACCACTTGGTGGTTTTGTGGGACTTGCTACTATATAAGTAACCACAAGGGTAGTTGTTGAGACAAGTAGGAAAAGACAAAAAGCAAAAAAGGGAAAGAGTCGAGTGGGAAGGGGCTTGATAGGTTAGCCAAGGGAGCATTTGTGAAAGTTGGAAGCATGGCATGGGACATGTGGATTCATGCTTGTTCACATGGATTTCTTGGATGTGGTTATGGCTTTGAAGGCTTCCATGATTGTATTGCAATTGTATACATGGTGATGGATGCTTTTGGAGACTGAGTTTTTTCCCTCAATGAGGGTTTCCTAGGGTATGTCTTATGTCACATTTTTATGGGTATGTTGTGTATTCTCTTGCATGTGGATTTAAATTACATATTTATTTTAGATCTATTATGGGTTATGTGGAAATGATTATATTCTTTGTTGCAAGTTTCCTTATAGCTCCTATATTAACTGAGTTCACTCGGTTACCAAAGGAAAGTTGGCATAGATCTTGAGTTGACCAAGTTCACTCAATTACCAAAGGAAAGTCAGTTCAAAATCAATATTGACCAAGTTGGGTTAGTTAACAAAGAGTTTCTTTGAGTTGACTGAGTACTCAATTCTATATTAGCCAACTAACAACACAACGAGTATCATAGATTTATTGGCTAATGCTAGATGACTTAAGAAATGAAAATTGTTTGATTAAAATTATATTAAATCCAACTTGACAAGTTTATTCATATAAGTGTACAATCAAGTTGAGGATTGAATTTGTGGAAGCATGGGATTGAAGAAGATAAATTAAGGAAGTGAATTAAAAGGATATCAGAGTATCCGAGCTAGCCAAGCTGCAAGGAACATTATGATCAAAGAGGATCAATTATTCAAGCTAGAATAGAGATCTAAAATTAGAAAAGATAGTTGGATCAACAATAAGGTCAAGTCATTGTTACTCTCTAATAATTTTAGTAGTGAATAAAATCTCCTAATAGTGTTAGCTTGACAACTATTTGCCAAATCCTCTAACAAGGTGGCATTTCTAGATTGAAGTATCTAAAGACCTCTAACAAGGCCACTCATAATAGGGTGAATTAAATCCTTTAACAGTATCACACCTAATAGTGTGTGTTGTAACCTTTGACTAGGTTGGCTCCTAATAGGGCTTACTTCAAAAGGGTGACAAATAATTAGTTGCAATTGGTGGTTTTCCCAAATTGGGTTTCCACGTTAAATATTGGTGTCTCATTGTTCATGTTATTTCCTTTATGTTTCTACAACTAAGTTAAGTAAGGTTAACCACATTTAATATCTTAAGATCTGCATGTTCAGTATTAACCAAGTTACAATAGGATATTCAGTGTTAACTAAGTTATATGTTATTAGTTTTGTATTGTGTTAACATCTTAAAGGGACTTTTGGATTTTTTTTTGTAGTGACTAATTCATCCCTCCCCTCTTAGTTACTCCTTTCCATTTCCAACAATTGGTATCAGAGCATTTGGTGCTTGCGATAAGGTTTCAAGGACTTAAGATAAAGATCAAGATGTCTTACAGAAGGGAGATTCCTAAGTTGAACATAGATAACTTCTAAGCATGGTAGGAACTCATGAAGCTACATTTGGTAATCATTAGAGACATAGGCCTGAAATGTTTGGATACAAATATGTGGCATCTGCTAGACCTTTGTCTATGGATATTTTTGTGGAAAAGGAGAATCATATAGTAATAATGATTGGCACTTCCTCTACTCTCAATTATGCTAAATTTGATAAAGTCAAAAATTGTCCTGCTGCACATGAAATATCAAACAAGCCCAACAATATCTATGGAGGAGATGAAAATGTGAGGAAAGATAAGGAAGGAAGTCTAAGAGGTCAATTTGATTAGATGAAGATGAGAGAAGATGAAAAAATTGCACGATACAATGGAAGAATCAAAGCAAGTGTGCATGCAATCAAAGCCTCAAGAGGGAAACTAGATGATGTGAAAGTAGTTAGCAAGGTACTTATAACTCTCTTTTAAAAAAATGCAATTAGAGTGTCATCTATTCAAGAGATGAGATGTGATCCTAAAAATGATATAACTTTAGTGGGAAGGTTGACAACCTTTTAGTTAGATAAATTTGATAATTGTGTTCCTAAATCTAGTAGATTGACTTTGCATTTCAAGCTAAACTATCACTCAAGAAGAAAGGTGGAAAATCCAAAATCAAAAGTCTAAAAATGAAGATGAAGACAATTCTGATTCTAACCTTGAAGTCATTGAAGACATGCTTGCAAGAAGATTTCCTAAAGGCAAATGAAAGTAAAAAGGTAAAGTATCTCTAATATGATTTTCTTGTGAAGAAGTTGGTCACATTGCTGCAAGGTGTCCAAACAAAGAAGACAAAGAAGAAAAGCAGCATGAAAAGTGCAAAGGAAAGAAAGATTTAAAAAGCTACAAAGACTACAAGGATAAAGGTAAGAAATCTTGTTACATGGCTAAAGACTTTTATAGTAATGATGAAGATGATGTTTTACATTTCTATTAAAGATGAATCAGATGATGAAAATGATAAGATGCCCCTCATTTCTCATACTAGCAAGAATGACACATGGATTATTGATAGTGGTTGTACTCACCACATGACTGGTGATAAATCTAAATTTGAGAACTTGGAACACTATGATGGTGGGAGTATCATATTTGGAAATGATGAAAATTGTTATGTAAAAGGAAAAGGTTGCATTACATTCATTGATAAACTCAGATGTGACAATGCTTACTAGGTTGAAGGAATGAAACAAAATCTATGTAGTGTGGAATAGTTGAACAACATTGGATTAAAAGTAGAATTCATGAATGACAAGGCCAAGCTTCTAGATGGGAAAAGAAATCTAGTCGAGACTAGAAATCAAACAAAAGGTAATCTATTCTATCTAGATCTAACTAAAAGTTCATGTTTCCTAGCTAAAGTAGAGAAAGTTGGTTATGGCATAAAAGGTTGTGTCATATAAATTTTGATAACTTGGTTAACACAAGAAAGAACAAAAGAGTGAGAGACATTCCTAGTCTAAAGAAGCCTAATATGGACTTGTGAAAGAATTGTCAAATTGGAAAGATGGGAAGGAAAAGTTTCAAAAGAAATAATTAACATTTTGAAAATGTTATGGAGTTGGTTCATATAGATCTTTATTGACCCATTGGCATGGAAAGATACTGTGGAGATAAGTACTTAATTTTTTTTATTGATGATTATTCTAGAATGATGACAATTATTTACCTAAAAGACAAATTTGAACCATTTCAAAAATTCAAGTGGTATCTAGCTAGAGTGGAGAAAGAAATAGGAAATATACTAAAATATCTAAGGTTAGATAGATGAGGAGAATTCATTTGAAATGAACTCAATGAATTCTAGAATGAAAGAGGAATAATAAGACAAGTATTTGTACCTAGTACACCTCAGCAAAATGGCATAGCAGAAAGAAGAAATAGATCCATTATGGATTGTGTAAGAATACTAGTAATAGAGAAAAATGTTGCAATCAAATACTAGAAGGAAGCAATCTGCACAATAATTCATACCTTAAACCAAGTTTAGTTGAAGAAGGACTCAGATAAAACACCTTATTTCAAAGTATTTGGAAGAAAATTGTGAGGCCTCACTCGGACTGTCATGGCATAAATGACACATTTGTATTGTGATACTTCTAGTTCAACATTTTGGTACACTTTTGAGACTATAAGGTTTATCATCCTAATATATGCATTTTGATGACTCGCACATCAGGACCTAATTGATTAGATTAATGATTTCAAGTTCATGTTCTAAATCATTTCAATTAGAAAATTTGAATTTTGAAGAAATGGTAAGGCTACTTGCTTTGTAGATATTCGGGATTTGGATATTCAAGACTTAGAAGGAAAATGTCTTATTTCAGTAGTGTTGTAATTATAAAATGTACTAAGGACCTAAATTTATGTGTATGTAATGATCATATATATATTTTTCTAAAAACTATATTCTCCACTTAGGTTTAAGTATGTCTTATGAACATTTATCCTAATCGATTTATCTCTAAATAAATGTTTTGGGGAATGGAAATTGAACCCATACTATGATGAGATGCCATTAGATTTTAGGTACTCTATAGTCATTTCCAGATACATATGAGTTCATGAGGGAGTTTCCTTATAAAGGTGTTGATTTATACCATAATGGAAGCTATGAATTAATAATATAAAGATGGTAACCAAATGCTAAAATTTTCCTAGATGATGTTTACTTGTATGAATATGCATATGGTTACTTGGGCAAAAAAAAAAAGAATCATTACAAATTGTATATGGAAAGTCCATTAGATGAAGAAGTGTTTGCAAGGTAAGAATATTGGATGGTAATAAAACACTAGTATTTATTATTCAAAGTATATTGGAAACATACGATGTAGTTCTTTCACTTGATGATTGAATTCAAACATATGTTGACATCATTATGTTACATCTTAGCTAGTTAAGTGTTCTATGAGTCATACTCCTAACTCTATGTGCTTACTCTCTATTATGATTAACTATTTGAGGGATAATTGATCTAAAAGGATAAAATGTGACACAAGTCCCCACCTTGATCCCATAATAACACTTGACACACTTTTATGTTAGGCTCGATTTGTTGATATATCATATTGATGACTAATGAATTTGACTAATATGATAGGAATGGATATTGTAGGATGCAATATTTTTACATGTTGATTTATGATTTAAATGCAGATAAATGATAAATTGTTAATTATGGCCTAATGTAATATGAAGATAAAGGTTAATTTGATCATGATGATTTAATGTGATACACAAATAGATGTTGATTTGATTTTGATGATTTGTAATATGCAGATCCTAATATTCTTACATTTTGAATAAATTATTTGAATTTAATATTATGTAACATTTGAAATTATATGCAATTATGATATGTATTTATGTAACCTCCTTGGACTACTGATGCTTGAGTTGAATGTGCAGGAAGTGGAACCATGGAAATCCTTGGGGGAAACTAGTTCTAAACCTTTGTGAACATAATTTAACCAAGGTGAATCTTTAGAAGATTCAAAAGCCTTGTTGTGAAAGTGTTTTCCTTTGTAAATGTGGAGTTTCTTGCATGTGGGAATGTTTAATCGTAAAGATGCATTAGGGGGCATGTCATGGTGATGTAGAATGTATTTTTATGTGTCACTTGACACTTGTGAATTTTGTGTACAAAATTATGTCATCTAGGGTTTTGATTATGATGGAGTTTTACCCTAAAATTAATTACCTTGTTAATGAATTAGCAAACCCACTTGACAAGGGGTAGGATGGGTCACCATCATAGGAAATTCGAATTTGGATTTGCCTAGGGTTTTAAGGGGTCACTAGGTGGTCCCAAAGTGTCTTTTAGGTGAAAATAAGTTACCCATATGATAGTACATCATGTCAGGGACCTAATTTTGATCATGTGAGTGCCTAGATAACCTAGGGAGCCCCTTTACCCATGCATTCTTCCATCAATTCAAATTTGGAGTTGTCATATGTGTTTTTCCTATGGTCCCACTAAGTCAAAAATAGAAAAGTTAAAGGAGAAAAATTTGTAAGAGAAAGTGGCTTAGTGTTTTTGCTAAAAATAGTTAGTGTGAAGGCCTTATTAGAGGGTCTTGGACAAACTAGTAGGGTGTTCACCCACTCTCTAATTTTAGAGACAATTAGGTTTGGAGGGAGAGGAAGGGAGATCTACTACAACTATCATTACCTTAGCTTGGACCAAGGTTGGTGGTTTTCAACTATGCTTCATTTTCATTTCTTCTTTCTCTTAGTGTGGCAAATAAATCTACAAGTGTGAAGGTTTTTTTGATGGAGTATGCATTGTGTCTTGAATCTTGCATTGTGGGCTTGGCAGTTTGTTGTGTAAATGTGATTGTGTGGTGTGTTCATGAAGATTTCCTTTGGGTTTTGTTGCCTTCTTGATTTTCTTGTTTTGTATGTGAGTGTTGAATGTGTTTATGGGTGTGAAGGCTTCACTCACCATTGGGAGGGAAGAGATGCCTTGGGTGAAGGGCATAAGTTGGGCTTGACATTGTAGTCGAGAATAAATTTATCTCATGATGAGGATTGTTAATATCATGGAGTATGAGCTCCATTATGGCCATGAATCTTGTTTGTTTGGGAGGTACAAGGAGGTGTTGTTTGGGAGGTACAAGGAGGTTTTGGTGAGTGAGGAGGAGATTATTGTTGAAGGCCTTGAGAGGCAATACAATGTTAATATGTTGTTTATGTTTATGATGGCCTTGAGAGGCAAATTGCATTGGCAATATGTTATTTATGTTGTTAGAATTTCTCCTCTTTGAAGAGCCTAGCTTCACCCAACATTTTATGATTCCAATGGTGAATCATTATGCAAGCCATGGAAGGGCATTGATAGTGTTTTGTGTTGTGTTTTCATGCAAAGTTTTTGTGAAGTATGTGTGTAACCTATTTGGTTCTTGTTTCCCCTACTCGATGGGTGCCTTCATGCAAGGCTAGGTTGGGAGGTGAGCCTCCATGGTTCCTATTTTGTGTATTTTGTGCAAGTTTGTGAAGACTCATGATATGAAGTATTAGGGTTTCACCCTTGTCAAATGGAGAAGATCCAAAAAGTGAAAGAAAGCTAAATGTTTATGTTATCTCAATGTACAGGACTTTGAGGGTCTATTGTGTTGCTTCCATGTGATGTAAAAGGGTGTGTTTTGTTACTATGTGAGTAGATGGAAAGATGTATTGTGAATATTGTACATATATGTTTCATTTTAAAGTAATGATCATTTGGAGTTTTATGTGTTATGGAAGCATTGATATGAGTTGCAGATTTACATTGGTATCATTGTCATCATTTGAAAAAAAGGTGTAAGAAAAGTTTAGGATGGTATACACCTTGCTAATAAGAAAACATTCATTGTGGAATTTTTATGAAAATTGCATTAAGATCCATTCACTTTTCTTGCTTGAATACTATTTAGTGAGATGTTATGTTAAGGATTAGATGTTGTGAATAAGAGACTATCTATTCTAGACAAATAAAGTTGCAAATGTCTAATTGATAGTAATATTTCATGGATGTTAAGTGAAACCATTGATTTTAATTATGAAAATCTAAACTTGGATGATTGCTTTCCATTCTTTTTGTGCACCCACTAATTTGGAAGAAATTTTTTTATGTTAAGAGCTCATGTCACATGCATGGATAACATGGATATCAGTTCCTAAACTTAATGCAAGTTTCCAAGTAGGGAGACCATCAAATTAATTTCATGATATAATAGAATGAACCTTGTTGTAAAAGAAGACATAATACAATATGTGGGATGCATTGCTGTAGGCATGTATTTGTCTCTCTGGAAAATGTATGGTAAAAACAAATTAATCCCTTCCCCCAAAATTACAGAGCATTAAAATATATATATTTATTTAGAATCCCTCCTTATTAAACAACTCAACAAAATTGCTATGATTGTAGTAAGCCTAGGCAATTAAGATTTTAACACTAGGATGTTCCTAGTGGGATATCTCACCAAATTTAAAATTAATACTAGCAATAAAAAAAAAAAAAAAAAACAAAAAAATTTCAACTACATCTACCCAAGCACCTAAATTCCCCCTTGAAGATTACTTGGGCATGTGACAAAGGCTTTGGGAAGGGAGCAATTCTAACATCATGTCAGTCCCTAATCCCAAGCACTTGTCACCTTGGGCAATGGGAAGTGCATGTCCAATAAACAACCCAGGCACCAAGAATGGAGGGAGGCCATATCTAAAACAAATTGAAGAAAATATTAAATGCTTTCAAAGCATTAGGAATTCATACCATGCTGAAGGAGACTTGGCTCCTCTTTTAATGCCCTATCCCTACCACATGTCAGGGAATCTTCCCTAGACAAGCCCACAACTCCATTTAAACTTGGCACCTAGAAAACAAGACTATGGGAATGCACTAGTTTGGTGAGACCACCTTGGGCTTAGAAATTTTCCTAGAGGAAGGGGAAAGCATGTTGGGTCAACCCGATTTGACCTTGTCTTGGACGGTTAGTGGTAGAGTTAGTAAGATGTTTGGAGATCAAATTTAGCATAGCTCAGATTTAGACTAAGTAGGATTAATGTTATGTATTGGAATGGTTAGTTAAAAAGTAGGAAATTAGGGTAGAATAATCTTATAAATATCATGTTACATAGTAAATTCATATTATATATTATTACTACATATGAATAATATTTTAATGTGTTTATTTCATCCTTAAGTTTAAGTTGATGATTTTATGGTAAATAGAGTATATTGTAAATTTAATATAGATGCTCAATTATGAATACTTATTATAGGCTATTTAATATATTTATTGACTCATATTAATGAGTTGATGTGATTAAGGTGGTTAATTAGGATTCAAAGAAATTTTATAGCTAGTCATAGCCCTTTGTTAGAAATGAATAGTAACCTTGTGATTAGAAATTGGAAGAGAGAGATCATTTGTAATTTGAATTACTTAAATGAATTAGTAAGAAAATTTGGTTGTGCTAATAATAGGAGTCTCTTAAATAATTTAATATGATATTAAATGGGTAGAGTTTAGGTAAAAAAAAGAAGAAGATGATATGGGTTAAGTATATTAAATATAAATGTATTTGATTATTAAAATACAAGTTTTGTATTCAATTTTTTCTCGAGTAAATTTTTATATCAAACTCAACTTTAGGTATGGTTGAGGTTATACAACTTGGAAGGGCATTTTAGTGGATAACTAGCTGGTTAGTATTATTATGAATTACAAAAAATAAAACATAAAAAATAAAAAAGAGAGTGAATGGAAATAAATAAATTTATTAAAAGAATAAAAATATTTGAGGTTGTGTTTTCGCCCTGTAAAATTTAGGGCATGACAAAAATGTTATATCTTGAAAGAATCTAGGGAAGGAAAATTTGATGTGAAAAGTGATGAAGGAATATTCTTGGAATACTCTAGCAAGAGAAAAGCATATAAATGTCTCAATCTTTCTACTCACAAAGTCATAGAAAGTGCACATGTAAAAATTGACAAGTTTGTAGAAAAGAGTGAAGAATAAAGTAGAAAAGAACCTAAAAGCTGCAAAAAATTTATTTACTATGAACTTGATACTATACCTAAGATTCATGAAAATGCAATTGGAAATCAACAATCTTCACCAGTTGAGTCCCCTAAATGTCCAGTTCAACCTAAGTTGTAGCTAGTGCAACTTGAGTCATAGTCTAAGGAACCTAAATCACCATCAAAAGGAATTGAGTTTCAACAAGTGGAAATCAAGTCATAATCTAAAGGACCCAAGTCATAGATAGTGGGACCCAAGCATGATTTAGAAGATCAGTTTGAGTACGATGAACCAAGTGAATTGAGAAAGAAGGTACCTATCATTGCTAGATATGTCAGAAGGCATCATGCACGTGAGAAAATGATTGGAGATTAGTCCAAAGGCATAATGACAAGGAACAAATTAAAAGGTACATATTTTCTTACTAAGTTTGAACTATAACTATTAAAGATGCATTAGAAAATGAAAGGTGGATTGAGGCAATGAATGAAGAGATTGATTAGATTGAAAGGAAAAAATCTTGGACTCTTGTTCCTAGACATAAGGAAAAAAATATAATTGGCACAAAATGGGTATTTAGAAACAAGTTCAATGAGAATGGAGAAGTTTCAAGAAACACAACAAAGTTAGTATGTAAAGGTTATGCTCAAGAAGAAGGCATTGATTATGGAGAGACTTTTGCTCCTGTTGCAAGATTAGAAGGTGTTAGAACACTACTTGCTTATGCTTCTCATAAAGGATTCAAAGTATATTAGATGGATGTGAAGTCATCATTCTTGAATGGAATCCTAGAAGAAGAAGTCTAAATTGAGCAACTTGAAGGTTTCATAGATCCTAACAAAAAGGATATGGTTTGCAAATTACACAAAGTTTTATATGGTCTCAAACAATCCCCTAGAGCCTGGTATGAAAGATTGTACATCCATCTAGTAAAGATTGGATTTCAAAGGAAAAATGACAACAATAGTCTATACATCAAGGAATGACCAAATAAGAAGATGGTACTGGCAGAAATCTTTGTAGATGATACATTATTCACTAGACATGATGATTTATGCAAATCATTTCCTGAGGAAATGATTAAAGAATTTGAAATGTCAATGTTTGGAGAGATTAAATTCTTTGTTTGATTGTAAATTCAAAAGAAGAAAGATGGTATCTACATTACTCAATAAAATTACATCAAGGAGATCTTGAAGAAATTTTGAATAGAAGGCTCCAAACTATTTGGAACACCTATGTCTACTGGACATAATCTTTCCAAAATGATGATTCCAAAGATGTAGATCATACTACATACAAATCAATGATTGGAAAACTTCAATATGTGGTACACATAAGACTTGATATTGTATTAGCAGTTAGAATGATAGCAAGATTCTCTACTAATCTAAAGAAAAACCATATGATGGCAATAAAAAGAATTATGAGGTATCTAAAAGGTACAGAAGATTATGATTTTTGGAAACTTTGAATAGAAAGCCTTCACTAATGCTGATTGGGTAGGAAGTATTGATGACTAGAAATACACTAGTGGTGGAGCATTCTTTCTTGGAAAGAGGCTAGTGTCTTGGACAAGAAAGAAGCAACATTACATCTCTCAGTCTACAGTAGAAGCAAAATATGTTGCAGCAATAGTTAATTGTTCCAATGTCATTTAATTCAAGCAATTGATGGAAGGTATGAAGGAAGTCAAGGATCCAATAGTTATCTTCTATGATAAAACTTGTGCAATTAACAATTCTAAGAATCTTGTGATGCACACCAAGACTAAGCACATTGCAATAAAATATCATTTTCTGAGAGAATTAGTGCAAGAAAAGGAGGTGAGATTGGAACATGTGAATAAAAATGAAAAAATTGTAGACATATTCACCAAGCCATTAAGAATTCATTTTTTTATCTAAGAGGTAAGCTAGGGGTCATTCCCTTATTTGAAGCTCACTAATCATATTTTAGTGATACATCAACCGAGCACTTTGAAGATCAGACAAGTTGATGCAGTATTATTAGAGAACATTGCATATGAATTAGTACATTAGGTACATGAAAAACACATTGATTGTTTTCTTTGGCATTAGATGTCAAAGAGGGAGAGTTTAATGTCATATCAAATCAAATTTTTTGTATCAGTAAAGGAGAGTTTGTTGTCAGAGGGAGAAATTGTAGTAAGAGAAATCAAAGAATCATCCTAGAGGAAAAGATTGACGTCAGAGGGTTTTCTCACTGATAGAGGGAGTTCTCATGGATGAGAATCACAGTGAAACTAAGGATATTATCCTTGCTTCCATTTTTCTCTAAAATTTCACTGTACTATGACATGTGTTTCCATATGCCAAAGAGGGAGATTGTTAAAAATAATTATGCAATTGTATATTGTCTTTCATGTTACACAAAATGTCAAGCCTTATCGAGAAAGTTGTTGATTGTCGAGTTCACTCGGGCATTGAAGAAATTTTCCTATGTATGCTAAGTATTCTAGTTATAACAAAGTTTAGAGTTAGTTCTTACTGAGCTCACTCAAGCATTGAAGGAAACCAGTGTTAATTGAATTCACTCAATTACCAAAGGAAAGTTTGCATGGATCCTAAGTTGACCGAGTTCACTTGGTTACTAAAGGAAAGCCAGTTCAAAATTAGTATTGACTGAGTTGGGTTAGTTAATGAAAAGTTTCTCTATGTTGACTGAGTACTCAATTCTATATTAGCTGACTACTAGCATATTGAGTCTGATTATTGGCTAATGCTAGTAGACTTAAGGGATGAATTTTTTTTGATTAAAAGTATATTGAATCCAAATTGACAAGTTTATTCATATAAGTATAAGGTCAAGTTGAGGATTGAATGCTTGCAAGCATGATATTGAAGAAGATAAATTAAGGAAGTGAATTGGAAGGATATCAGAGCATCTAAGTTGACCAAGCCATAAAGAGCATTCTGATCAAAGAGGATCAAGTATTCAAGCCATAATAAAGATATAAAATTAGAAAAGATAGTTGCATTAAAAATCAGGTCAAGTCATTGTTACTCTCTAATAATTGTAGTAGTTAATAAAATCTCCTAACAAAGTTAGCCTAACAACTATTTGCCAAATCCTCTCAGAAGGTGGCATTTATAGATTGAAGTATCTGAAGACCTCTAAAAAGAACACTCCTAATAGGATGAAATAAATCCTTTAATAGGGTCACATCTAATAGTGTGTTTTGTAACCTTTAACTAGGTTGGCTCCTAACATGACTCACTTTAGAAGAGTGAAAAACAATAACTAGTAGTAATTAGTGGTTTTCCCAAATTGGGTTTCCATGTCAAATATTGGTGTCTCATGTGTTCATGTTATTTCCTTTATGTTTTTTCAATTAAGTTAAGCAAGGTTAATCACATTTAATATCTTAAGATTTGCATGTTCAATGTTAATTGAATTACATCTAAATATTCAATGTTAACCAAGTTACAAAAAGTTATTGGTTTTGTATTGTGTTGACATCTTAAAGGAACTTTTGAATTTTTTTTTGTGGTAACTGATTCACCCCTCCCCTCTTAGTTCTTTCCAATTCCAACAACTTGATCAATAATTGTGTCAAGTGAACAAGTGGTTATCTTAGAAGGATAAAGTAATAACTTTGGTTGAAGTAAAAAGGTCAATAGAAATGAATAGGCCTATGGTTTTTGCACATGGACTTGCTAACAACCTTTTGATATGTAATGATAAGACCCCCATAAAATGGATTTAGAACAAGTGAACACATAGTTTATTAAAGGACAACAACTTTGAGAGAGCCAAAAAAATAATCTCTTTGACAAGTTTTTTTTTTTAATAGTATCAATGTGTATGTTCAACCAATGTTTTCCACACGGTCTATTCACAATAAAAAAATTTCAAGCACATATTATCCATAAACAAAGTGGCTTAGTATTTAAAATCCATACCCACACTAAGTATCTCACAAGAACTAACATGTTGGAGGATGAGTGAACCTCACATTCAAAGAAATCTCATGCATGTTTTCATTTTGTGGAGTACAAATGGTGAATGTAAAGTATTTGGGTGATTCAGGTAATCCACTTGAATCATTCCTTGCACAAGGATTATGAAACTTTCAGAGGTGAACTAGGTAGGCTACTAATTTAGTTTTTCACTAAAATATTTGGGGTCAAATTGCAATGACAATTTGTGATGGCAGTGTAATTTGTGGTTTTTTTTTTGCAATTGTCCTCGATACTGTCACGATATTGATGTTGGCATCATAATTACAATGTCCACATGAGAATACATACATAAATACATATATATGATATATCTCATTCCCCATTTGTTTTGATTGTGGAGAGCTACTCATGGAAGAGGTGGAGAGCTCTGAACAAGGGTGGAGAGCTCTGAACATTGCCGTGCCCTTGTGATTGGTGCATTTCATTGTTGTGATCTTTGCATTTTAGTACCATGCCCTTGCTTTGAAATTTAATTTCTACGTCATTCCCTTTTGATCTATATGCCCTTGCTCTATGATTTTCTTGAAGGAGAGAAGAGGTACCTATGCAAATGTTCTTTTCTTTTCCTTCTAAACATGTATGTCTTTATTTTTCCTTCTAAGCATGTATCACTTTATATATAAAAAGAGATATTTTTAAAGGTGCTTATTACATATTAGCTCACAATAGAAAAATTTATCTAGCTACATACATATTCTAGAATCCAAATAATAAAATAATAAAACTCACTCAACCCATGTTAAGTGACTTACCCCAAGATCCTACACAAAAATAATGTAGACTAAGAAAAATGGGTAGAGTTCACAATAAATTTTACAAAAACATATCATAGAAGATATTTTTAGAAACAAACAAGCCATAACCCAGTTAAATTGGTCTAGTTGTTGATTAGTTAGTTTGATTACAAATTCCTATAGAACTATCATTGGATTAGGTACAAAAACAATCAACTATTCCCAACTAGCACTATCAAATACAATTTTTCAAGGTGATAAAATTGCATATGCAGATGCATCACTTGCATGCTAGACATGAAGTGCATTCCCCAACTTATAATGAATGGTTGCATATAAAGGCTTCATCCATTGGGCCAACAATGGAAGCCAAGGATGTAACCATGCATGTTTTGACACAGTCTCCCTACGAGGATCCCAAGTATCTATTGTTGTTGTTAATTTGGGTATCTCTATATGATCTAGAATGTTATGAATTATTGAAGCCTATAGTAACTTCTCCCATGTCCCTAGAAAATGTAGCATAGGTTTAGGGTCCCTTGCCTCCTAATAATTTGTAGCAACTATTCTCACTAGTTAAAGAATAATTTCAATGAAGAGTTGAGTGTAAGGAGTTGAAGAAGCAAGTTTTTCTTTTGTGTAAATACCATAATCACAAGGCTCATTCCATTGTAGAAGTCTATTCCACAATGACATTACCTCTAAACTAGGAAAAGGATGTTGAAGTGGTTCCCAACCTTGTTTTAATCAATGACAAAGAAAATGCAGATGCAATACATGAAAAATTGCGCAACTTGATCTTTCTTTAGGTTCTTATTACATATTAGCACAAAAAAAAAGTTGATCTAGATGCATACATATTCCAAAATCTAAATAATAAAATAATAAAACTAACTTAACCCATGCTAAGTGACTTAGCTCAAGACCTTGCACAAAAATAATGCAGACCAGGAAAAATGGGTAGAGTTTGCAATAAATTTTACAAAAACATACCATAGTAGATATTTTTAGAAAGAAACAAGTCATAACCTAGTAAAATTGGTCTAGTTTCTGATTAGCTAGGTTAATTACAAATTCTTGTAGAACCATCATCAGATTAGGTACAATAAAATGAACAATCAGCTATTCCTTGCTAGTAGGATCAAATACAATTTTCCAAGGTGATAAATTGCATTTGTAGATGCATCACTTGCATGCCAGGCATTAACTAATGAAATATGTAGAAGAACCAAATGAGGAATCATGTGAACAACTCCCTGAATGTTAAAGAAAACAAGAAGGCCGAAAAAAGAAGAATGGAGTGATAATGAGTTACAAATAGGAGGAATGAAGAGGAAGGGGGTAGAGGATAAGGGAGCACCTCAAAATAAGCAAAGGTCAAAAGGCAAGATGGCTTCACAAGTTGTGACTGAATCAGAGAAAATAAGAAGTTCATATTTAGGGTACTAACCCTTATGTCAAACTAAGCAAGAGACAAATTCCCCCACTAATGAAAGTAACAAACAACATATTGAGAGATATTTTGTGGTCAACATTGAGGCCCTTTCAAATAGTGATCAAATAGGTCCCTAAGGCACAAATGTCTTGGACATTAATTTGAGCACCCAATATTGTGATTAAGGAATTCAAGTCATGAGGATGAACTAGGTGATATCACTTCCCTAAAATGGCTATTGAAGTGAATGTGATGGGGACAAATAATAATAGCCCAACCCACTAGGAGTTAGCAAGGCAGATCTAATATTTACCTTTGGATTTGGTTTTCCTCATGCAATCTTATTTCATTTTTGAGGTTGATTCCTAGATAGGGGTTCCATTCCCTATCTTTTCCATATTTTTATTTGTTGGCTTAAATGTCGTAACAGATTCATAAAGGTTAGACTTGTGGGATTGTAACTGGTCAATTTTTTGGGCAAACTCCCTAGGGAACACAATTCCTAGCCCATTTTTTTTCCTAAAATAAAATGTGTAAGGCATTTTTCTACACTTAGAAAAACTTCAAATTTAGTATAAAGGTTAATATTTTTAGCTTTTCAATTATAGTGATTACACATTTTTGTTTATTTTTGTTAGTGTGTATTTTCCAAAACTACTTTATTAAGTTTATTTGAATCATTTAGCTTGCATTATTATCTTAAATTCCCCCAATCCATATCATCCCTAATCATAAAATTATCACATTTAGTGCTTGAGTTTAGCTTGAGCTTTTTGAGGCATCTTTCTTTTGATCATAAAAAGGGGTGGAAACTTCTCTTTCATACGAAATAGACATCCCCACCTATGTTTCTTTAATGTACATTTACATTCTGACTAAAATTACTTGAACATTTGCATTCTTTCTGGAAGAATAACCTCAGTGAAGAGTTGACTGTAAGGAGTTGAAGAAGCAAGTTTTGCTTCTATGTAAATGCCATAATCATGAGGCTCATTCCCTTGTAGAAGCCTTTGCCACAATGACATTACCTCTAAACCATGCAAAGGATGTTGAAGTGGTTCCCAATCTTGAAACACTCGTATAAGGAATGGCAAAGCAAATGAAGATGCAATACATGACAAATTACACAACTTATAGTCCTCTTGATATTTGGACTGTAAATTCTCAAAGACACTTGCATGTAATTCCAATGTCATAGTACCTACCACAAAATTTTCTCGGATTCTATCCAATGCTCCCATAATATCATCAATGTTGTCTAGCTATTATTTCTACGATGTAGTCACTTTCTAAAGCCACTCCTTCTCCTTTTGGTATATTGCCACAGACTCTCTTTGCCTTAAATTTTGATCAAACTTATGAATATCTTCCTCTACCATATCTAAAATTAACTTCACATTGTGTTGTAACTTTGGCATAGGTGTTTAATCCTCGATAGCTTTCATTTCAGCATTCAAGTTTTCAAGATTGGTCAACACACTCACTTATGGACCTCTTATGTCAAGCACTTTTTGTACTATTTCAACACCATGTTCTTGCTTCTGAGCTAACAGTTATTTAGGTGCATTTTCTTGTAAAACATTAATTTTGTTGAACAATTGTAAACTATTAGAAAATGCATTCTTGTTTTCTATTACCATTGACAAGCTTCCCTTGAACAAAATCAAAATGAAGAGGCATAAATACACATTAATTATAACATGTATAATCTTTTTCTAGATATACACATTAATTACACCAATTTTTTCTTTCAAAACCATATGTGTAGATAAATATTAAGTACAACATGTCCAATATTTTCGCAAATATACACATTAATTACACCAAATTTTTCTTTTAAAACCATATGTATAGATTGATGGGACTCAAAATTGCATCCCCATTTTTAGTACCATTCTAAGATTTTGAGTCAAATTGAGCCCATATAAGAGATTTTTGTATGTGTACCTAACTATCATTTTGACACTTATGACATGTTTCTTGTTTCTAACACCTTTCATTCAGTATATTCATGCATCCCATTATGATAAATTGTTATCCTGAGTCATTCCATGAAGTTTCATATTGAGCATTGTTCAGATCTGCATTTTACCTAAGTGTCAAACAATGACAAGAAATCTAAAAGTGTAGATTGATCAGTAGCCTTGTTTGGGATGTCATAACTTTAAAATTGTGATAGATGAGACCAAAAAAATTGTACTATTGTGTTCTATTATGAAAATTCTTTAAGCATGCCAATTTTCAAGTCTTGACAAATCCGACTGTACACTTTCTCAGGTCTATTCTATTTATAAAAATCACTGTTCTAGCAATTTTCCTAGTTCTACAATTTTGAGTACCCTAATTTGATCGCTTGCCAAATGTGACTTGTTATTTGTCACATGCCCAAATCATAGATTTATACTCTTCTCATTATAGTAAACTAATGCCCTAGTTCTTGTGCTTCCAAGTGTTAGTTTGACCTATTCTCAAAGCCAAAACCGAATACATTTTATTATTTTTTGATATGTTTGTTTGGAGGCAGTTTAGAGAAGGCAACTTTGATGGTAAATATCTTTTGACCCAGATGTATTCATGACACAAAATATGATAGGGTAAGAGAACATGGAGCAAAGAAGTATGTTTATTTTCAACATCAAATTGTTGGTTTTAGTCAGTTTTAGCTGACTCAGAGGCTTCTTGATAGAGAGTTACAACTTGCAAAAAGAGCTAAAAGAGTTCTAAAAATTGAATCAGCGGCCCAAATTGAATCAATTTGGTTCAAAGAATTTGATCAATGGATCAGTCCAAGATGTTAGTCATTTGAAAACAATTTTTTTTAGCTAGCTCCACTTTGGGACCCAACTAATCTTCATCAGATACATGTGATGTCATGGATTTTGAGGATGTCAAGAAGTTAAAATGCTTATAAATTATATGATGCATAAAATCTCTCCCTCACAAATGGATTTTATAATTACTCTAATTGATGAAATGAACTATATTTTCAAAGAAATTAAACTAAAGTAATAAATACAGATGAAACTTCAGAAGCCCTTTCATTAGTTGTGACCACTGTTCTAAACAATTTAAAATGATATATTAGCATTTTAAGAATAAGGAAGAATACTTTTTTGGGATAGGTCCAAATGGTAATGAAAGGTTGCTAAATTCACATAAAATTTCCAATGAGTGTTTTGTTGGAAATATAAGTGGAGTAACTAAGAGGGAGGGGTGATTCAATTACCACAAAAAAAAATCCCAGATCCCTTAGATGTCAGCACAAAAAAACTCTGTGAAAAGTTAACTCTACTGGAATGTGGTAAACACACAGAAAAATGTTGTAACTCGATAAACAATGAAATAGCTTAGAAAATGCTTAACATGAAAATCTTTAAGACATTAACAGTGATTGATATTAATTTAACTTAGTTGCAAACACATAAAATAAATAACATGAACACATTTGACACCAAGATTTAATGTGGAAACCCAATTTGGGAAAAACCACCAATTACAACTAGTTACTAATTTTTACTCTTCTGAAGTGTGCCTTATTAGGAGCCAACCTTGTTAAAGGTTACAAAACACACTTTTAGGTGTGACCCTATTAAAAGATTTAATGACCCTATTAGGAGTGGCCTTTTTAGAGGTCTTTAGACAATTATAAAGAAATTCCACCTTATTGGAGAATTTACAAATGACTATTAAGCCGACTCTGTTAAGAGATTTAGACCACTACTACAATGGTTAGAGAGTAACAATGAGATGACTTGATTCTTGATGTAACTAAATTGTTGATTATAGATCTTAATTCTAGCTTGTATCCTTGATCCTTCTTGATCGAATGTATCTGCACATCTCAACAAGAATATTATGCTTATCCTACTAATTCGCTTCCTCTTAGCATCATTAAATCTTCAATTATGTTCCACTATACCTCTTCTTCTAATCCTTAAATTGACCTTATATCTTTCACATTGTCAAGTTGGCTAGAATATAACTTAGAATAAGTAATATTCATATTCTTAGTTGGCTAGAACCAACAAACAATTCAATTAAACTCAATATGCCAAATCAAAAAAATACTTCATTAGTCGACCCTGCTAAGTAGACACTAACTCAGAAATAATTCTCTTGTGTTAACCAAGTGAACTCAGTCAACACTGCATATTCAAAAAATTACTTTAGTAACTAAGTGAGCTTGGTTAACACTAGTTTCATCCAATATTTCTCTAATTAATTGAGTGATCTCAATTAACACTCAACTTTTGAAAACTTTCTCTTGATGCCTAAGTGAACTTGAACTTGGTAGACACTATCTTCTGTACTAGGAAAAATTTTGAATGCTTGGCAGACACATGAAACTATCTTCAATGCCTGAGTGAGCTCGACATATACTAATTGGAAATGATATGATGATTTTTGTTGTTGGAAATGATTGAAATGATCATAAGAAAAGTTGTTGAAATAATCTATGGAACTAGTAAAGAATGTCCTCAATCATTGTTTTGTCATTGATGTCAAACTTGCTACTTGCAAGGATGACAATTGCTTTAGTGATCCAATTACTATCAATTAGTTGATTGTCAAGGTGGAGGCAATCAATAAGATGTAACTAGAACACCTAGAGAAAGGTTGAAGTTATGATGTTGTAATGAAGTACAAGGATCAGTTAAGCCATTGATGAAACAGTGTATTGGATGACATACTAAAAGATACAAAGAATGAGCACACTGAAACATATCAAAGATCTAAGGTTTTAGCTAAGTCTTTTGTAAATCTCAAACTAAGTTCATTAGAGAGAAGGAGCCGAGCAAGCTACTAAGTGCCGAGCAGAATCAAGTGCCGAGCAGAATCAAGTGCCGAGCAAAACCAAGTGCCGAGTAGAATCAAGTGCCGAGCAAAACTAAGTGCTGAGCAGAACCAAATGCTGAGTAATACAGAGGTACCGAGCACTAGTAACTCAATAATGCCGAGTAACATAGAGGTGTCGAGCACCAGTAACTCAATAATGCCGAGTTGTTACATTATTTTGGAAATCAAAGATTCGTTAGATCTAAGCCGATAAAGTTGTTATCTAGAAATCTGTGAATTAAAAGGAAGATAAGAATGATGAGTTGGTGGCACAGAACACCATGTAGAACATTTTAAAGATACAACTGGCAAAGTTTCTAGAAGAGAACAAGATATGGGGTAGATACATTGTATCCTACCTAATCCATTTTGAAACCCTAAAATTGGAAAAGAAAAATTGAGCGGCAAAAGGCAAATCAGACTTCTATATAAGAAGACACAAGTTAATAAAAAAAATAGAGTGGAGAAGAGGGAGATAGTGAGAGAGAGAGCCATGGTCAAGCATAAAAGCATGAAGTGTTGACGAATGTGTCAAGGAGAAGAAAGCACATGAACTCTATTTAATAGACAACCAAAAGAATGATTGCATTGGCAGAATGAGTAATAAGACTCAAGGAGAAAAAGATTGAGAGGGAAACAAGCAGTCAGAGCTGAAGTGATTGAAGCCAAGCATAAGGATTGAACTGAAAGAGTGATCTAAAATCTGCAAAGTATGTTGTAAGTTATGTTAGATCAAAAGACCAATATCGTTACTTTCTAGCAATTGTAATAGTAAGATAAATCCTATGGACTTAGGTTAGTTTAACAACCATTAGATAAATCCTTTAATAGGGTGGCATTCCTAGTGAATGTTCTAAAGACCTTTAACCAGGCCCATTCCTAACAGTTTGGTGAAATCCTCTAACAAGGTCACATTTAACAGTGTGTTGTAAGCCTTTAACAGGGCAAGCTTTTAACAGGGCATCACTTTAGAAGAGTGAGAATCAAGTAGCATGTTACTTGTGGTTTTTCCCAAATTGGGTTTCCACGTAAATCATTGTGTTATGTGTTGATCTTGAATGTTTTATCTTTACATGTTGATTTACAGTAATTTGCTTATATGACTAATTTAAGTTTGAACAGAAGAAAAGGGTATGGATTCATTAAAAAGGTATTAATAGGGCATTTTGGACCTTGAATAACCGATTCAACCCCCCTCCCAGTTATTCTAAAAGAATTCTAACAATTGGTATCAGAGCAAACTGCTGATTCAGTTTAAAGGGATTACTAGTAAAAAAGATCAAAATGCCAAAGAGAGAAATTCCCAAGCTCAACAAAGACAACTTTGTTGCATGAAAAAGTTTGATGAAGCTACATCTTGGATCTATAGGAGATTATGCTCAAAATTCAATTATCACTGAACATGTAGATCCAATAGGTGTTCCTACTGCTGAAGACATGAAAAACAAGCAAGAACACAACCAGACAATGCTGGAAATTGCTTCTGCACTTAGCTATGCTGAATTTGATGATATCAAAGGAAGTGACACTGCATTCAAAATGTGGAAAGCCCTATCAGAAATCTATGGAGGAGATCATAATGTACAAAGAGAAAAAAGAGAAAGTCTCGGAGGAAAATTTGATGACATGAAAATAGAAGAAAATGAGAATGCTGCTCAGTATGGTGTAAGAATAAAGGAAGTGGTAAGTGTAATAAGATGCTTGAATGGTCAACTGGATGAAGATACTACTAATAGTAAGTTCTTAAGAACCTTGCTCCCTATCTATTCTATTAGAGTATCAGCAATACAAGAGCTAAGATGTATACTAGAAAATAATCTAAGCTTCGAAGGTATAATAGGTAGACTCACTGCATTTGAGTTATCTAACTTTGACAACTACAAACCTGAAAATGTTGAATCTCCTTTTAAGGCCAAGTTATCACTGAAAGATGCCAAATAGGTGAAGTCAAGGAAAGGAATAAAAATGAAGTATGTATCTAGTGACAGTAGCACTGATGAGGAAGATGTGGAACAATTGGAAGCCTTGCTCGCTAGAAGATTGGGCAAAGGAAAATTCAAAGGTAAGATGTCTATCATTTGTTTCAATTGCAATGAAGTAGGTCATATTGCTGCAAGATGTCCACAGAAAAAGGATTCCAAGGAATGAAACAAATACAAGAACATAAGAGATGATGACAAGAGAGATTAGAAAGAAAAAGGTAAGAAGTGTTATATTGTTGAAGAAAATTCTGATGACAATGATGATGAAGTTGTTTATGTAGCCATGAAGGACCAATCTGATGAAGAAGAAGCCATAACACTAGTGACATGTATAAACAAGAATGATAGATGGATCATAGACAGTGGATGCTCACATCACATGACAGGAGACAAAAGTAAGTTTGTTAACTTTACTCAGTATGATGGAAATAGTGTTAGATTTGGTAATGATGCTCCATGTCAAATCAAAGGAAAAGGTTCCATTAAGCTCACAGAACAAATTTCATGTGATAATGCATACTATGTTGAAGGATTAAACTACAATTTACTGAGTGTCTCACATCTAGGCAATGTAGGTTGCAAAGTGGAATTTGAAAACAAAATTGCAAAAATCTATGACAATGATGGTAAACTAATAGGAAAAGGAGAACAAACAAAGAGTAATTTGTTTTACCTTGATATGGATGATGTTTCTTGTCTACTTGCAAAATTTGATGATGAATGGTTATGGCATAGAAGATTATATCATGTCAAATTTGACAATCTAGTCAACATCAGTAGAATGAAGAAACTCAGAGCTTTACCAAAATTAAAGAAGGCTGATGATATCATGCGCAAACAATGTTAGCTAGGAAATATGAAAAAATCAAGTTTCAAAAGAAAAAACTATACATCTAAAGAGATACTTGAGTTAGTTCATACTAACTTATGTGGTCCAATGGAAATACAAAGCTATAGAGGAGATAAATACATAATGTTATTTGTTGATGACTATTCTAGGATGATGACTATTATGTTCCTAAAACAAAAATTTGATGCTTTTCAAATGTTTAAGTTGTATGTGGCTAGAGTTGAAAAGAAAACTAGAAAAAGCTTGAAATGCCTAAGATCAGATAGAGGTGGTGAATTTACATCAAATGAATTTGAGATATTTTGTAATGACAATGGAATCAAAAGACAAACATCAGCTCCTAGAACTCCCCCATAGAATGGAATTGCTGAAAGAAGAAACAAATCTGTAATTGACTGTGCTAGAACATTAATGACGGAAAAGAATGTTGCTCTAAAATACTGGAGAGAGGCTGTAAGCGTAGCTATTCATACACTGAACCGAGTACAAGTCAAGAAAGGTACACACACAACACCTTTTGAATTATGGTATGGTTACTCACCAAATATAAAACATTTCAAAGTGTTTGGTTGCAAATGTTTTATCCTTAAAGATGTTAGAAATAGAAAATTTGATGCAAAAAGTAATGAAGGTATATTTCTTGGTTACTCCACTAGAAGTAAGGCATATAAGTGTTTGAATATTAACACTAACAAAATTGTGGAAAGTGCAAATGTAAATTTGTATGAGCATACAGAAGTCCAAGCTGAAATACCAAAGAAAATGGAAGAATACAAAACCTTTGTATATTCTTATGAAGGAATGACTGCTGA
The DNA here is from genome assembly GCA_028749045.1 of Cupressus sempervirens. Classification (NCBI taxonomy): domain Eukaryota; kingdom Viridiplantae; phylum Streptophyta; class Pinopsida; order Cupressales; family Cupressaceae; genus Cupressus; species Cupressus sempervirens. Next base: position 876,202,709 of record CM053787.1, read on the forward strand.
TGAGGATGATGTCAATCAAATTGAAAATCAACAAAAAGTGTTAGTTTTAGTCGATTCACAACCAGTGAATGCCGAGTTGCATTCAGAAGTCGAGTTACAGAATGAAGAAAATGCACAATCTGATTATGAAGACAACATACATGATGAAGAACAACCTGACAATGAAGTACATAGTGATCCTGAATCTAAAAGATCAAACATGGAAACAAGGACAGAGCCAAGATTATCCAAATATGTGAAAAGACATCACCCTGCTGAACAAATAATTGGTGACAAAGATGCAAGACCAATGACAAGGAATAGACTAAGACATGAATCATGTTTGATTAACCAACCTAAACCCAAGACAGTACATGGTGGATTACAAGATGATGACTGGTATAAAGATATGGAAGAAGAAATTGATCAAATAAGAAAAAATAAAACCTGGAGTTTGGTTCCCAGACCAAATGAAAAAAATGTGATTGGCACCAAATGGGTATTCAAAAACAAACTAGATGAGAATGGTGAGATTACTAGAAACAAAGCCAGATTAGTATACAAGGGTTATGCTCAAGAAGAAGGAATAGACTATGGAGAAACATTTGCTCCTGTTGCTAGAATGGAAGGAGTAAGAACTTTACTTGCATATGCTACCTACAAAGATTTTAAAGTCTATCAGATGGATGTAAATCTGCCTTCTTAAATGGTATACTAGAAGAAGAAGTCTACATTGAACAACTAGAAGGATTTTTTGATGAAAACAACAGGGATATGGTGTGTAAGTTACACAAATCACTCTATGGTTTGAAACAAGCACCTAGATCATGGTATGAGAGACTTCACAAGTATCTAGTGAAAATTGGATTTGAAAGAACTGATGATAACAACATGTACATCAAAGCTAAAGAAGGTAAAGAAATTATTGTATCTAAATTTGTTGTGGATGACATAGTATTTGGTGGTAAGGAAGTACTTTGCAAAGGCTTTGCTGATAAAATGAAACATGAATTTGAAATGTCTATGTTTGGAGAAATAAATTTTTTTGTTGGATTGCAAGTACATCAACTCAAACATGGAATATTTATTACACAATCAAAATACATCAAAGAAATTTTTAAAACATTTGGATTGGAGGAATCCAAACCAGTCAGCACACCAATGGCCATAGGAAATAAGCTATCCAAAAATGATGAGTCAGCCGAAGTCAATCAAACAATGTACAGATCCATGATTGGAAAACTACAATATGTTGTACATAGTAGACTAGACATAGAATTAGCAGTTGAAATAGTGGCTAGGTTCTCTGCTAATCCTAAAGAAAATCATCTCATAGCAGTAAAAAGAATAATGAGATATCTCAAAGGGACTGATGACTTTGGACTATACTACAAAAAGAATGGAAAATTTGAACTTAATGCATATACAGATGCAGACTGGGGAGGAAACATTGATGACAGAAAAATCACAAGTGGAGGTGCTTTATTTCTAGGCAAAAGGCTGGTTACTTGGACTAGCAAGAAACAAACATGTATATCCCAGTCCACTGTAGAATCAGAATATATGGTAGCTGTAGTCAATTGTACAAACATTGTATGGCTCACACATCTATTGAATGGAATGAAAGAAGTAGTAACAAAACTAGTGATATTGTATTGTGATAATAAAAGTGCTATAAATATATCCAAAAATCTAGTAATGCATGCAAAAACCAAGCACATTTCAATCAAGTATCATTATGTCAGAGAATTGGTAGAAGACAAACAAGTGAAGTTGGAATACATACACACAAAGGAACAAACTATAGATATCTTCACCAAACCATTGCCCAAGGATGCCTATGAATATCTTAGAGGCAAGTTGGGGGTTATACCCCTAACTCAAGCAGTTTAAGGCAACAAGGAAGCTACCTTGCATCAACAGGAATAAATCATTGAAATATTAACAGATTGGTGCAAAGGATGATAGCAGGAACAGAAACTCCAAATCAGGCATAAGCATGGTGACAGAGGGAGAAAAAAAACAAGAATCCAAAGCTTATATTTTGCATGATAAAGATGCTACATCTTTGGAATTTATGTCAAAGAGGGAGAAATATGCATGAAACTAATCAATGCAAAGAAAGAGGGAGATATATGTGATCAGTAGTGAAAATGCAGCAAGCCAATACAATCTTGGTGGTAATTGAATTGATTACTTGATCAGTTTGGTTTGCCATCAATGCCAAAGAGGGAGATTGTTGGAAATGATTGAAATGATCATAAGAAAAGTTGTTGAAATAATTTATGGAACCGGTAAAGAATGTCCTCAATCATTGTTTTGTCAATGATGTCAAACTTGCTACTTGTAGGGATGACAATTGCTTTAGTGATCCAATTACTATCAATTAGTTGATTGTCAAGGTGGAGGCAATCAATAAGATGTAACTAGAACACCTAGAGAAAGGTTGAAGTTATGATGTTGTAATGAAGTACAAGGATTAGTTAAGCCATTGATGAAACAATGTATTGGATGACATACTAAAAGATACAAAGAATGAGCACACTAAAACATATCAAAGATCTAAGGTTTTAGCTAAGTCTTTTGTAAAGCTCAAACTAAGTTCATTAGAGAGAAGGAGCCGAGCAAGCTACTAAGTGCCAAGCAGAATCAAGTGCCGAGCAGAATCAAGTGCCGAGCAAAACCAAGTGCCGAGTAGAATCAAGTGCCGAGCAAAACTAAGTGCCGAGAAGAACCAAATGCCGAGTAACACAGAGGTACCAAATACTAGTAACTCAATAATGCCGAGTAACACAAAGGTGCCAAGCACCAGTAACTCAATAATGCCGAGTTGCTGAATTATTTTGGAAATCGAAGATTCGTTAGATCTAAGCCGATGAAGTTGTTATCTAGAAATTTGTGAATTAAAAGGAAGATAAGAATGATGAGTTGGTGGTACATAACACCATGTAGAACATTTTTAAAGTACAACTGGCAAAGTTTCTAGAAGAGAACAAGATATGGGGTAGATACATTGTATCCTACCTAATCCATTTTGAAACCCTAAAATTGGAAAAGAAAAATTGAGTGACAAAAGGCAAATCAGACTTCTATATAAAAAGACACAAGTTAATAAAAAAAAAGAGTGGAGAAGAGGGAGATAGTGAGAGAGAGAGCCATGGTCAAGCATAAAAGCATGAAGTGCTGACGAAATTGTCAAGGAGAAGAAAGCACAAGAACTCTATTTAATAGACAACCATAAGAATGATTGCATTGGTAGAATGAGTAATAAGACTCAAGGAGACAAAGCTCGAGAGGGAAACAAGCGGTCAGAGTTGAAGTGATTGAAGCCAAGCATAAAGATTGAACTGAAAGAGTGATCTGAAATCTGCAAAGTATGTTGTAAGTTATGTCAGATCAAAAGACCAATATCGTTACTTTCTAGCAATTGTTACAGTAAGATAAATCCTATGGACTTAGGTTGGTTTAACAGCCATTAGATAAATCCTTTAATAGGGTGGCATTCCTATTGAATGTTCTAAAGACCTTTAACTAGGCCCATTCCTAACAGTTTAGTGAAATCCTCTAACAAGGTCACATTTAACAGTGTGTTGTAAGCCTTTAACAGGGCAGGCTTTTAACAGGGCATCACTTTAGAAGAGTGAGAATCAAGTAGCATGTTACTGGTGGTTTTTCTCAAATTGGGTTTCCACGTAAATCATTGTGTTATGTGTTGATCTTGAATGTTTTATCTTTACATGTTGATTTACAGTAATTTTCTTATATGACTGATTTAAGTTTGAACAAATGAAAAGGGTATGGATTCATTAAAAAGGTATTAATAGGGCATTTTGGACCTTGAATAACTGATTCACCCCCCCTCTTAGTTATTCTAAAAGAATTCTTACATTTGTAACATCAAAGACAATACATAATTAATCAATTGTATTAAAAAATCTCCCTTTTTGGCATTGATGACAACAAAACATGTCATAACACAATGAGAAAGAATAAAGTAAGGAACATATCCTTAGTTTCATTCTAATTCTCATCCATGAGAACTCCCTCTATTAGTGTGAACTTTGTCTACCTTTAGTTTCTCCCTTTGTTAGAAAACTTTTGTCTTCAACATCTTCTTTTGATAGCAAACTCTGTCTTTGATATCAGACCAAGTTCATTCTCCCTTTTTTTTGACATCTTTTTCTTTATCTTTATAAAATTTCTATGAGATATGACAAAAAAATTCTCTCTCTTTGACATCTCATACCAAAGACAATATTTAGTGAATATCAATGTACCTCATGTACTAATTCACGTGCAATATGGCCTTTGATAATACTACACCAACTAATTGATTTTCAACATGCTTTGGTTGATGCATCACTAAACTTCATTTAGTGAGCTTCAGATAGGGGACCCCTAGCTTACCTATTAGATACAAAAATGTATGCTTAGGGAATGACATGGTGAAAATGTATGCAATTTGTTCTTTAGTATTTACATATTCCAATTTGACTTCTTTATCTTGTACCAATTCTCCCAAAAAATGATATTTTATAGCAATGCATTTTATTTTGGTATGTATCACTAGATTCTTTGATATATTAATTACACTAGTGTTATCACAGTATATAACCACTAGATCCTTGATCTCTATCTTCATACCTATCAATAGTTGTTTGAACCAAACAATATTAGAACAATTAACTGCTGCTACCACATATTCTACCTCTATTGTGGATTGAGAAATACAATTCTATTTCTTGCTTGTCCAAGACACTAGTCTTTTATCAAGAAAGAATACTCCACCACTGATGCTTTTTTTGTGATCAATACTTCTTGCCTAATCAACATCCATGAATACTTTTAATTCCAAATTGCCTCCTATTTTGTACCATAAACCATAGTCTTTAGTACCTTTTATATATCTCATGATTCTTTTGATTGCCATCATTTGATTTTCCTTGGAATTTACTAAGAATCTTTCTAGCGTACTGACTACTAATGCAGTATTAGGCCTTATATGCACTACACACTACAATTTTCCAATCATTGATCTGTATGTGGTCTGATCTCTTTGGAATCATCATTTTTGGAAAGCTTATGTCTAGTAGACATAGGGGTTCCAACTGGTCTTGAGTCTTCCATTATAAATTTCTTTAGTATCTCCTTAATATATTTAGATTGAAGAATGTAGATACCATCTTTCTTCTATTGGATTTGTAATCCAAAAAAGAATTTTATCTCTCCAAACATATACATCTCAAATTGTTTACCCATTTCTTTCAAAAATTCTTTATGCAAATCATCATTTCTATGAATAAAGTGTCATCCACGCATATTTCTTCCAACACAATCTTCTTGTTTGGTCCTTCTTTGATATACATAATACTATTATCATTTGTTCTTTGAAAACCAATATATACCTAGTAGTTATGAAGTCTTTCATACCAAGCTCTGGGAGCTTTCTTAAGACCATATAATGCTTTTTGTAATTTGTAGAGCATATCTCTTTTTCTAGGACCTACAAAACCTTCTAGTTGTTCTATATAGACTTCCTCATCAAGAATTCAGATTTTACATCCATTTGATAAAATTTAAAACCTCTATGAGCTGCATATGCTAGTAAAGTTCTAACACCTTCTAATCTTGCAACAAAAGAAAAAGTTTCACCATAATCAATACCTTCTTGAGAATAACCTTTACATACTAACCTTGCTTTGTTTTTGGAAACTTCTTCATGTTCATTTAGCTTATTTCTAAATACCCACTTTGTCTCAATTATATTTGTATCCTTGGGTCTAGGAACAAGAGTCCAAGTTTTTTTATTCTCTATTTGTTATATTTCTTCATTCATTGCTTCAATCCAACTTTCATTATCCAAAGCATCTTTAACATTTCTAGGTTCAAATTTGGCAAGTAAACATGTACCTTTCAATTTTTTTCTTGTCATTGTTCCATTTGACTTGTCTCCAATAATTTGATTAGGTGTATGATGCCTTGTAACATATCTTGCTAGCACAAGTACTTTGGATTTGGAGATTGTTTCACTAATTTCTTCATGAACTTTAGTATTTAGCTTAGGTCCCACTACATGTGACTCAGGTCCATCAGACTTAGCTTGCTCAAGTAATAGCTTGGCAGCTTCTAACTATGACTCAAGTCCTTTAGATTGTGACTCAAGATGCATTGATTGCAACTCAATAGCTATTAGAGATTTTGGGGACTTAGGAGGTGAAGCTTCCTATCTTCCAAATAGATTTGGTAGATTATCAAGTTCATAGTAAAAAAACATTTATAATCCTTAGGCTCTTTGTTTCTTTATTCTTCACTCTTTTTGAAAAACTCATTAATTCTCACATGTGCACTTTCTATGATTTTATGAGTAGACAAATTCAATCATTTGTATGCTTTACTTCTACAGGAGTATCCTAGGAATATGCCTTCATCACTTTTGACATCACATTTACATTTCCTAGATTCTTTCAAGATATAACATTTACTTCCAAATACTTTCAAGTAACTAACATTAGGGTTGTAGCCATACCATAGTTCATAAGGAGTTTGATTTGAGTCTTTCTTCAGATATACTTTGTTCAAGGTATGCATTGTAGTACTGATTGTGGTGCAGGAGCACCTAAAGTACAAGAACATGATAAGATTAAGATTCCTTATATAAGATATTTAAATCCATTTGAGTCATTTATGTTATATTTGGGTCAAGATGTAAAGGCTATGAAGCCACTTTTTCATAAATAGTAAATGTTGTCAATTTGCCCTAGTTGTCCTAATAAGGTCATGAATTGGTCAAGAGATCAATTTTTTTTGTAAACCCAAGGAAATGTAAAATTATTGTAAATGGTGATTAATATTCTATTATGACATGTTTTTAAGGTTGGAACAAAGTTGTGAGGTCAGAATTTCAAAAATGTAAAAGTTGCTTAAATGTTGCAACTTTAAAACTTTGCAAAAAGTGCAAAAAAAGGGTTAAAGAATGTAACAAGTTGGTTCAAAAGTTGGTTGGGAAGTTCTAAACTATTAAAAATCTATAAAATCATTGTAATGGTTATTACAAATAAATTAATGAGAATAAGGAGAAGAAAGAATCATTTTGGAGTTTTCAACTATTGCTATTTTGATTGGTTTTTTTGGATTTATGTTGGTTCCAAGCCTGGTACGGCCATTTATAGACTGGAAACCCTATATAATCTATATATTTGGATAGTGGTATGAATTTTATTTATTCTCTCTTTGGTTTGGAGTAATTTCATTTAGTTTTGAGGAAGTTATGATCATTTTGGTGAAAGTTATTATTTTCACATTTGAGAACCCTTTCAAATAGTCATGTTGTAGCATTTGGTATGACGCATATGGATGGTTAAATAAATACAAATAGATTAATTTGAAATATGTGTGAATTACCTTTCATTTCATTTTTATTTGAGACATTTTAATGTAGATTTGTGAAAGTTATGAAGATTTGAATGAAAATTGGTTTTTAAATGCCTTCAATGGTGTTGTGGGAAAATATTTGTCGTTATACAATGATTTATGTATTGGAAAAATTAATAGATTATAGATTTGGAAACTAGACTCACAAATGGATAATGTGGTGTTAGTTCTGGGTTATTTGAATTTTTTTTGTGAAAGATATCTGATTCCCTAGGTAGGGTTACATGTTTTACTTCTAGTTTATGATAGAGAAAATGGGTCTTGGTGCAGAGCACATAATTCCTAGTTTGTTTATTAGATTGGTTTTAGATTTGGATATGTTTTAAAAATGATAAGTTAGAAAAATTCCATCAAATGGTTTTTCAAGAAGACATTTAGAAAAAAATTATGAGTAATGGAATCATATATAGAAATTAGGATATGTAAATGGAGAAGGGTTGATATTTTTGTATTAAAAAATGTTGTGTTTTACCTCGCATGATGCCTATATATGATGAAATTATTTCATATATTTTGAAGGGATTGACATCATCATCATCATATATGAAATAATTTCATTATATAGAGGCATTTTACGAGGTAAAACACAACATGTTTTAATACAAAAATATCAACCCTTCTCCACTTACATATCCTTATTTCTATATCTGATTCCATTTCTCATAAATTTTGTTCTAAATGTATTCTTGAAATTTTTTTGGCTATAATTTTTAAAAATTATCATTTTTAAAACATATTCAAATCTGAGACCAATCGAATAAAAAAATTACAAATTATGTGCTTTGCACTAAGACCCATTTTTTCTTTCATAAACCAGAAGTAAAACATGTAACCCTGCCTAGGGAATCAAATATCTTTCAAAAAGAAAATTAAAATAACCCAAAACTAATTCCACATTATCTATTTGTGAGTCTAGTTTCCAAATCTATAATCCATCAATTTTTTCAATACATAAATCATTGTATAAGGACAAATCTTTTCCTGCAACACTATTGAAGGCATTTAAAAACCAAAATTTCACTTAAATCTTCATAACTTTCACAAATCTACATAACAAAATCTCAAATAAAAAGGAAATGAAAGGAAATTCACAATATTTCCAATTAATCCATTTATAGTTCTTTAACCATCCATATGTGTGCATACCAAATGCTGCAACATAATTGTTTGCAAGAGTTCTCAAATCTGAAAATAATAACATTCACCAAAATGATCATAACTTCCTCAAAACTGAATGAAATTACTCCAAACAAAAGAGAGAAGAAATAAAATTCATACCACTATCCAAATATATAGATTATATAGAGTTTCCATGCTATAAATAGCCATACAAGGCTTGGAACCAACATGAATCCAAAAAATCAATCAAAATAGCAATAGTTGAAAACACAAAAAAATTCTACAAAATGATTCTTTCTTCTCCTTATTCTCATTAATTTTTTTGGAACAACCATTACAATAATTTTATAGGATTTTTGATAGTTGAGAACTTCCCAACCAACTTTTGAACCAATTTGTTACATTCTTTAACCCTTTTTTTTGTACTTTTTGTAAAGTTTTAAAGTTACAACATTTATGCAACTTTTACATTTTAGAAATTTTGATCTCACAACTTTGTTCCAACCTTAAAAACATGTAATAATGGAATACTAATCACCATTTATAGTAATTTTATCCTTCCTTGGGTTTACAAACAAATTTTGACCTCTTGGCCAATTAATGACCTTACTAGGACAACTAGGGAAAATTGACAACATTTACAATTTATGACAAAATGGCTTCATAGCCTTTACATCTTGACCCAAATACAACATAAATGACTCAAATGGATTTGAATATCTCATATAAGGAATCTTAAACTTATAATGTTCTTGTACTTTAGGTGCTTCTACACTAGATTGCTTCCTTCTAGTATTTGATTGCAACATTCTTTTTAATCATCAATGTACTTGCACAATCCATGGTGGATCTATTCCTTCTTTTAGTTATACCATTTTGTTGAGGTGTATCAAGGGCTGATACCTATCTCTTAATTCCCTTTTCAATGTAGAATTTATTGAATTTATCTGAAATGAATTCACCACCTCTGTTTGATCTCAAACATTTTAGCTTCTTTCTAATTTATTTTTCTACTCTTGCTAGATACCACTTGAATTTTTGAAAAGCTTCAAATTTTTCTTTTAGATACATTACAATCATCATTCTAGAATAGTCATCAACAAAAAAAATAAAAAATTTATCTCCACTATAGCTTTCTATATGAATAGGTCCACATAAGTCTGTATGTACAAGCTTTAAGACTTCTTCAAAATGATAGTTCTTTCTTTTGAAACTAGTTTTTCCCATCTTGCTAATTTGATAATTTTTGCATAGACCCATATCAGGTTTCCTCAAGCTAGGAATACCTCTTACTCTTCTATATTTTCTTATCTTGACTAGGTTATAAAATTTTCACATGACATAATCTTTTGTGCCATAACTAGCTTTCTTCTACTTGAGAAATAAAACATGAACTTTCACTAAGATGTAGATAGAATAGATTACCTTTTATTTGTTTGCCAGATCCAACCAGATTTCCTTTTCCATCTAGTAGTTTGGCCTTCCCATTCATAAATTCTACCTTCAATCCAATGTTATTCAACTATGCCACACTCAGTAGATTATACTTTAGTCCTTCAACCCAATAAGCATTATTACATATAAGTTCATTGGTTAATGAGATACATCCTTTTCCTTTTATGTAACAAGGTTCATTGTTTCCAAATCTCACACTACCTCCATCATAATGTTCCATGTGTTCAAACTTTTTTTTTCTCTCTAGTCATATGATGTGAGCAAACAATATCAATAATCCATGTATTATTTTGCTAACATGAGAAATAAGTACCATTTTATCTCCTTCATCATTAGATTCATCTTTTACAACTATATATACCATTTCATCTTCATTGTTAACATAATCATTAGCCTTAAAAACAAATTTCTTACCTTTGTCCTTGTAGTCCTTGTAGTTTTTTATTTTCTTCTTGCCTTTGTACTTATTACTTTTCTTTTCATCCTTATTTTCTCTATTTGGGCACCTTGTAGCAATGTGACCAATTTCTTCACAAGAAAAGCATATTAGAGGAATCTTACCTTTGTACTTTCCTTAACCTTTGGAAGATTTCCTTGCAAGTAGGGCTTCAACAACTTCAAGATCACTATCTAAACTTTCTTTCTCTTCTTCACTTCCCAATTGATTGGCCTTTGATTTCTTACCTCTTTTCTTGAGTGAAAGCTTGGCTTCAAATGAAGACTCAATACCTTTGTAACTAGGAACATAGTTATAATAGTTATCCAACTCAAAAGCGGTCCATCTTCCAACTAGAGCATCCAAAGTTAAATTTCTATTTGGATCACATCTCATCTCTTGAATAACAAACACTCTAATTACATAGATAGGAAAAATAGTTTTGAGTACCTTGCTTACAACTGTCTTGTCATCAATGTCTCCTCCAGGTTCTTTGATTGCACTCACACTTGCTTTAATTCTCTCAATATATTTTGCAATATTTTCATCTTCTCTCATCTTCATTTGATCAAATTATCCTCTGAGACTTTTGGATTTAGCTCTTTTTACACTGTTATCTCATCCATAGATGGGTTTAAGTTTGATCCACATATCATAAACTATAGTACAACTTTTGACTTCATTATATTTAGCATAATTAAGAGCAGTGCAATGTCAATCATCATGATGTTATAATTTATCTTTACAAAAATATCTTCAACTTATAATGTTCTAGTAGGAGTCTTGTATTCATTATCAAGATACTTACTATTGGAATATTCAAATGGGAAGAGTACTTTTGAGAGGAGGGGAGGGGGGGGGGGGGGGGGGGGGGTTATAAAGGAATGGTTCTTCTAATTGTTGGTTCAGGTGCAGAGTACTTGTAACTTTGTCAAAAAGCCAACAAATCATTCCAAGTAGGGCCAGAGATAGTTCACATCGCTTTTATTCCCATCAATCAATCAATCACTCGAGACTGCACTAAAACTTAGGGTGGACCTATCCATTTCTTCTAGGGGTGGTGAATCAAAAGTAACCAATTGTTATCCTTTCAAACCCTTAATAACATATAACTAAAATTAACATGTATCAAAGTAAACAAGCATAAAATGAGAGCATGCATCAACACATAACACAAGAGATTTTGGTGACCCAAAAACCCTCCAAGAATAAGAAGATAAAACTAGGGTGGGGATTACACCAACAAAAATTATTGCAACAATGAATTCAACCACTTTTGATGGTTTGCCCTGTTAAAGGCCTGCCCTGTTAAAGGCTACAACACACTATTAAATGTGACCTATTGAAAGGATTTACAAACACTTTACATTAAGTGTCACCCTGTTAAACGATTTATATGAAGGCTGTTAAACCTACCTAATGCATAGGATTTTCTTGTCCTTCTCCAAAGGCTCTCCTCCCTAGCTGTTGAGCTAACCTATCACCATAGGATTTCAATTTCTAATACAATTGTGAGAGAGTATTAGAATATTTGACCTGATTGAATGCAATCTCAAATTGCTTGATTCAGGCACTTGATCTAGTCTTTCTCTTCTAATCCTTGCTTGATATGATCTTCTGACTATGTCCTCTATTCTATTCTAATCAACTAGATAAATGCTATCCCTTCCACCAAGTCTTTTCCTCTTCACACTAAAATTTCACTATGTTTTCCCCTTTTTCTATTTTCCTTCCATATTTACAATGGTGCATTTGTCCTCCTTATAAATAATGCAAAGACTTAGGGTTAGGTATGGATCTACGATCCAAATTGAATCTCAAATTCTCATTCATACTTTGCATTTTTCTTATTGGTTGCATGCCTTCACCATTTTTCTAATTGGTTGCATGTAGATTTCATAGGGAATGCAAATGACTCATCCTTATCTTTTTTCTCCTTCAAAATTTCTCTAAGTCGGCTCAAAAAATGGTTTACACCTTAGTTCTTGCAAGTACAAAATCTTATGTCGATTCTACATTTCTCAGCACATGAAGTATTACTAATGCTTAGCACATACTATTTCTAGATTGCTTAGCATCAACTACATTTCTTGGTTTGCTCGGCACCTGTTATAACCTGTATCACTTGACATATGTTGTTTTGAGTTGCTCGGCATCTGTTATAACCTGTATCACTTGGCATATGTTGTTCTGAGTTGCTTGACATTTGAATGATTCTGTTACTCAGCACATGAATAATTCTTGGATCACTCGGCACAAACTATACTATAATCTGCTTAGCACTAACTATGACTCGACACCTATTAAAATTCTAGCTTAGCATCTATTGTGTATTTTTCATACATAGTGAAAATGGTTAAGTGTGTTGACACTCATTTATCAATACTATTTATTTGACCAACAATCTCCGCCTTTGACATGAGTGTCAAAAAATAGTTAACTAAGCATTGATGATCCTAACCTTATTGAGTACACTCTTTACTCACTCAACTTGCATGCAAAATTTCAAAAATTTGTGAGTAGCAATATTTATGACTCCCCCTAAGTTTATTGTGCCTTTGAATTTGAAATTCTATCCCAATATGCCTGATCCTTTTTGTCGTTTGACCTATTTCTACATTTCGAACTTGAATGCTATATCTGATCTGTGTGATGTTCCTATATTCCATATGAATACCAAAATTTTACATCTCTCCTTCACTTCTTTATTATTTGTCTCCCCCTTTTTTACTATATACAATCATTCCACTTTATTTTCAAAATAAATGAATGATCAAAATTTGTCAAAATTTGTAATTACCCATGATTTCTTCCCCTATAATATATATCTCCCCCTTTTTGACACTGATGTCAAAGGGTTCTATGGAATAATTCCATGTTTAGCCAAAAATGAGCTATTAATCTCGAGGAGTATCTTCAGAGCTGCATCCTAATTGTTTAATGTAGTATCTAATGACTTATGTTGGATTGCAAGCTCTGCTGCTAGGTCTACAAGTCCTTCATGTGTAGAAATATTGGGATCTTTCTTCAGGACTATCTCTACATAAATTTTCTCCTTGTGAAATATCTCCAAGTGAGGGGTGATAGAGGATTGAATTTGCATTAACTTAGCTTTTATATTAGTCTCCTCTGCTAATAATAGAACTAGTTCTCTTTGAGTGTGAAGCATCTGAGAAAAATGCTTCTCACTTTGAGCTGGATTGGTTGGTAGTTGCATACTAGAAATCTTTAGATTTCTCTCCAAGCTCATTATTTTCAAACTAGTCTCATGTGTGAATTTTGAAAAATCACACAATTTTTTGTAAAGGGAGAATATGTTCCCTAGTACAATTTTGATTCTATCTATTTTTGTAGCTAGGACAACTTGTCCCAAAATGATTGTATTTTCTATCTTCTCATTGACCTTACATTGGAACTTCTTCTCTGACCATTCCATTAGTTTGGCATTGGTGTCATGGTCCTCATTTGTTACTTGATCAACTATATTTGATAGTTGCTCTATAATTGGTCTTGATTCATTTGGAGACTGTAGGCTGAAGGCATCCATGAATATGTCCTTGATTTCATTCAATGCTTGCCTATATTTGTAGTCCTTTCCTAGTGCCTCTTGTCTCCTTCTTCTATCCAATGCACTCTGAATTTCATTCATCTTCTCCTCAATGAGAGTACTAGATTCATAATAGGGTATCTTTATTTCTTCATCAAGCTTAGGAATTCCATAATGAATTGTCCTAGCTACCCTAGTGGAGCTCGAGCCTGGTGTTCTAATTTGCAATTCTAGTGTTCCAATGCTCGACTGCTGAAGAGGTTTTGTAGGAGTACCTGTTTTGGGTAGTTCAACCAAAATTTGTATTGTTTTTCCTCCTTATCTTTTGTCTCCTCTTTCTCTTTAGTTTGTTTCTCTTTTTTTGTCATTTTGGTTGGGGGTGTACCTGATGATTGTACTGATTTGACTCTATCGTTCCTTGCAACTATGACTAGTTTTGGTGGAGATGGTGGTGGAAGAAGTAGAAGTCCAATAGATTGTGTGATCATAGGTGGTTCTTGTGTTTGCACCTTGATTTCTTTTAATTTTGCTACTGCCTTATAGAGTTCATCAACATTGACCAATATTGGGCTTGAACATAGCCTAGCTGCTTGTGTTGATTGGTCAAGGATCTTTTCTAGATCCTCTATAGTTAATGGATTGATGTTTTGACTAGAAGTGTGAATGACATCCTTTATCTTGATTGTCTCTGCAGGTGTGATGGTAGAATGAGGAGGGTTAGGAGTTGGAAGTTGTGTGTCTTGTATACTCTATGCTTGTTGCTCACCTATCCCCTTTTCTTCTTCTTTACCAATTTTCTCCTCCTTTTCTTCTTCATCCTTCTTTTATTCCTCCACTTTCTTCTCTTCTACTTTCTTCTCCTCTACCTTCTTTCTTCTTGCTTCTTCTATTTCCTTTGTTTCGGCACTTGCTTCTGCCTTGTATTCTTCATCAAATACATCATAATTTTTCTTGTAAATAATTTTCTATACTTTTGTGGTTTTACTCACAACCTCTTCAATTCTATTTTTTAGAATACTAAATGCCTTGTATTTGGGAGTAAATCTACTATTGTGCCTTTTGATTGTATTTGTTATTTGACTTTTAGTCAAATTAGGCAACATCCTTGCTAAGGTAGACTCCCTTATTTCTTTCTTAGTTTGCAAACAAAAATGCCATTTCTCCTCTACAATCTTATATAATTCCTTTTAAAATGAACTATCTGGTTCAAGAGGTGTATGTTTATATTCTGCCATCATATTATAGACAGATATCTCTATTTTATTTTGCTCATCTTTTGTGAGCTTATTAACATTTACATTCTTCAAATCATTTAAGTCTCCATTCCTAATCTTAGCACATAATTTATCAATAGAAGAATTTTGTGGATGGCTTACCACTTTAAACTGACTATTGTCTTCTGATTCCGTCCTTTCTTCATCTGAATCAGGTTGAGCCACACATTTTCTTCTTTTCTTTGGCTCTTCTTCAGTCTTCTTAGTGAATTCCTTCCTCTTAGCTACTTCTTCCTTTGCCTTTTGTGTAGTAGCCCTTGTAGTAGCTCTAGTTGTAGGCTTCTTAGGTGTAGGCTTTGCCACTTTCTTTGTCTTGGACTGAGGAGCAGGTGGTGCTTTTGGCTTTATCTTGGTGACCTTGGTTTGAGTGGATGATTCCTTGGCTTGACCTTCCTTATCACTTTCATTCGCATCTTCACCTAGGCCTTGTGTTAACTGAAGTGGTCGTTACTTTGGCTCATCCTCATTGTCATCTTCTTCTTTATCATCACTTATTTCATCCACTTCTTCTGCAGTACCTGTCTCTTCAACCCCAAATTTCCTCTTAATCTTCTTTACAAGCTTATCCTTTTTCTTGATTGTTGTTGCTGTCTTCAGGTCTATAACCACTCTTGATTTGACAATGTCATATGTTCAAAAGTGCTTTGTAGTTTTATCAATTTCCTCTACAAACAATGCTGTAATAGTTGCTAAAGCTTTATCTACATCGAGTTGATAGCCCAGTGGTCTAAGCCATCTGACTCTAGGGATGATTTCTTGTATGTAGGTATAGTCAATATCTACTAGAAAGCAAATGTATTTTTCATGTTGCTCCAATAATGAGACTAGAATTCTCATTCTTTGTTTCATGGATTGTTTGAAATCTTCAAAATAACTAGTCATTTGAGCATCAAAATTCTCACCCATTTTCTTAATGAATCCGTTTATTTGTTCAACAGTAGTCTTATCTGGATTCCATCTCACTTTGTCTATTGAGGGGAATTCTTTCATAATATAGAAGAACATGCAAATTAATATTGCACCAAATTTGCATTGAGCCCCTTTGGATTTCCTTATGGCTCCCAAGTTCTCATTGATTTGCTACAACATCAATTCTGCAAGATCATAAGTGTGATCCCTTTTCACTAGTTTGTAGGCAACATCTATAGCTATGTAGGGTACACTATTTAACCTGCTAGATTGATAAAATTTGTGAGATATGATCCTGATAGCAAAATCAAGTAGGGGATCTTTGATGGTGTCAATTGTCATACCCCTATTGTTCCACTTGCCACCAGTGTTTTTCTCAATTGCCTCCCTCTTATCACTTCTTAGGGTTTTGGGTTGATCTAGGGTTGGGATACTAGTGACCCTATGTATATTTTTCTTTGTGAACTTTACTAGCCCAGTTTCTAGCCAAAAAGCTCCATCATGGATTCTACTTAGCATAATGCGTATCCATTCTATTTAAAAAAAAAAGGGAAAGCTAGGGTTTCGGTCAGTCTCTTCTTTTTGACTATGGAGAATTCATCCTTAAGTTTCCCATTTTCATAGAGCTTATCAAATACATTGAAAATCTCCAAATATCCTAAGGCTCCTATCTTGCAATTGTAGCATTTGCGTACATCCTAAACCATAACTACTTTATCAGGAATTACGGATAGGGCACCGGTGGGATCATTTTTGTAATTAACTTCAGGGATGGGTCTGAACTCTGGTTGTCTAACTTCATTGCTAACCAGTTGAATTTCCAAATCTTCCTTTTCTTTTGTAGATTTAGAACCAGTTGCCATCTTTAACTGAACTAGGGTTTACTAATTTTTTTTTTTAAAACCACGTAACTTGGTACTTGAATGAAATACCTGATAGATCGATGAAACAGAGTTGAGTAGCTATTAAATTGCTATAAATCACCTTTTGATTGCTGAGAAATCACTTAATCACTCTACTACTCTTTCCTCTTTGTTTGAATGAACGAAAAATGAATGATTTTCACTTTTATTAGGCTTGAAACCTAGCATTTATTGCATTCGTGCTTTATAGCTGTACACTCAGCTTCCAAAGGATTTTCCAACTCAACATTAACTATATTTCACTCACTCGACAACTATTATCATCTCTTTACTCAACATCCACTAGACTTTTCAATGTGGAATGTGCTGGAGTTTTACTCAGCAACCAAAGGTAGCTCGGCATCATCTTCCAACTTTTATCCTGACATCTTAACTTATGCTGATTTCTTCTTTGTAGTGTTCCTATGTTCTTTTAGGCTGATGCATGATACATCTTTATATGTGTTAGCCCCATGTTCCTTTCTAGTGCTTAATTTGATGAGGTGTGATCACTTGGCATCTTAGGTGAAGTGATCTCTCCATTCGATGTGTTGCATTCACCTTTCTTCTACCATGTCTTCTTCAAATCTTTTGTGATGTGTTCCACATTAAATTTTTCTTTGTCCTTATTAACTTTATTCTTGGGTGCCTTGGCCTTTTTTGGATAGTTCCTACTAATATGACCAGTCTTCAAGCAACTAACAAGTAGTTTGATTTAACCATTTGCTGTACTTTCCCTTAAAATGTGTCCTTATGCAATTTTTAGTAGTGTTTCCATACTCTTGGAAATAGTGATAGCTATACTTGGTGTTGTAATCCCAATTGTAGTGATGTGCATGATTAATTCCTCTTGAAGGTTGATTAGATCTCCACATAGGCTTTGATCTGCATTCAAATGCTCTATGTCCATATTTTTTGTAGTTCTAGCAGTGGCCCTCAAATCTTGGTGTCCTCATGGTCTTGGTTCTACAGTCTTGTGTTAAATGTCCTTGTTTTTTGCATTTATGATAGAAATTTGCATTTTTAGGCTTATCATGCTGATGACTATTGTTGCTTTTGCATACATTAGAGGTATGTCCCGTTTTACCACAAAAATGACAAGTAGGTTTAATGTTCTTTCCTTTGTTGCTTCTTTGTTTTGTAGTTTTGGATGATTCTCCTTGTTTAGTGCTGATATATCCAAGTCTTGTAGTGTCATTACTTGCCCTTGGTGATTTCAGAAATTACTCAAAATACTTGATGGCCTCATTGGGTTTATTGTAACCTTCTGCTATTTCCTTTTCTCTCTTCAATTCATTCTGCAATTTCTCATTCTATATCTTTAAGGTGGAGATCTCAATATCCTTCATGTTTAGCTCATGATGAGCATTCATCATTTGGCTAAAAATGTGTAACTGCATGTTTGAAATATTTTCAAATTCAATTGTCTTCTCTTCCAGTCTATTGGTGAGATTTCTCTTGTCATCTTCTATCATGGCCTTGTCTTCAATAACTCTTTACTTTTGTTTAGTTACTTCACAAAGCAATATAGCTTCTGTTTCTTGTTCAATCTTGAGTAATCTGATTTCTTTAGCTTGTGCTCTATTTTTCTCCATTAATTCTACTATTGTTCCATCAAATTCCTTGGAGTCTTCATTGGAAAATACATGTGTGGTGTCAATCTCTTTGTAATGTATGTCATTTTCAGAGATGGCTATCTCCTTTCTTCTTTTCAAATATTTTCTTAGTTCCTCCCTAGCTTCCTCTACTTTGTGTAGAGCTAGTTGCACATCAATCAGCTGATTGTCAATGATCTACCAAAGTTTGAAGACTTCCATCTTGTGACCTTTTTCTCCAAGCTATTAGGCTTGTCCTTATGAGAACTAGAGCTCTGATACCAATTATTGGAATATTCAAATGGGAAGAGTACTTTTGAGGGGGGGGGGGGTGTGAAGAAGAAGTAACCAATTGTTATCCTTTCAAATCCTTAATAACATATAACTGAAATTAACATGTATCAAAGTAAACAAGCATAAAATGAGAGCATGCATCAACACATAACACAAGAGATTTTTGTGACCTAGAAACCCTCTAGGAATAAGAAGGTAAAACTGGGGTGGGGATGACACCCACAAAAATTACTGTAGCAATGAATTCAACCACTTCTGATGGTTTTCCCTATTAAAGGCCTGCCCTGTTAAAGGCTACAACACACTGTTAAATTTGAACTTTTGAAAGGATTTACAAAAACTTTACATTAAGTGTCACCCTGTTAAAGGATTTACATGAAGGCTATTAAACCTACCTAATGCATAGGATTTTCTTTTCCTTCTCCAAAGGCTCTCCTACCTAGTTGTTAAGCTAACCTATCACCATAGGATTTCAACTTCTAATACAATTGTGAGAGAGTATTAGAACATTTGACTTGATTGAATGCAATCTCAAATTGCTAGGTTCACACACTTGATCTACTCTTTCTCTTCTAATCCTTGCTTGATCTGATCTTTTGAATATGTCCTCTATTCTGTTATGATCAACTGGATAAATGCTATCCCTTCCACTAAGTCTTTTCCTCTTCACACTGAAATTTCACTATATTTTCCCCTTTTGCTATTTTTCTTCCATATTTACAATGGTACATTCATCCTCCTTATAAAGAATGCAAAGACTTAGGGTGAGGTATGGATCTATGATCCAAATTGAATCTCAAATTCCTGCTCATACTTTGCATTTTTCTTATTGGTTGCATGCCTTCACCATTTTTCTAATTGGTTGCATGCAGATTTCATAGGGAATCCAAATGACTCATCCTTATCCTTTTTCTCCTTTGAAATTTTTCTAAGTCAGCTCCAAAAATGGTTTACATCTTAGTTTGTGCAAGTACAAACTCTTATGCTAATTTTGCATTGTTCGGCACATGAAATATTATTGATGCTCGACACATGCTATTTCTCGATTGCTTGGCATCAACTACATTTCCTAGTTTTCTCGGCACCTATTATAACCTGTATCACTCGCCATATGTTTTTTTGAGTTGCTCAACATCTATTATAACCTGTAGCACTCGACATATTTTGTTCTGAGTTACTCAGCATCTAAATTATTGTATTACTCGGCACATGAATAATTCTTGGATCACTCAGCACATACTATACTATAATATGCTTGGCACTAACTGTGACTTGGCACCTATTAAAACTGTAGCTCAACATCTATTGTGTATTCAACATACATAGTGAAAATGGTTAAGTGTGTTCACACTCATTTGTCAATACTATTTATTTGACCAACACTTACAACTTGAATCACTAAGTTGCCAAATGTAACCTCATAAGTCCTTGCCATGCTACAAAGTTGTCTTAGTTCAACTTGGGAATCTCTCTTCTATAAGACATCCTGAGCTTTAGCTTAGGTCCTTAAAACCTTCTCTATAAGAACCAAAAGCTTTGATAGCAATTGTTTGAAATATAAGAGGAATAACTGAGAGGGGAGGGGTGATTTAGTTACCACAAAAATAAATCCCAGATCCCTTAGATGTTAGTAGAAAATAACTTTGTGAAAACTTAACTCTGCAAGAACTTAGTAAACACATAGAAAAATGTTGTAATATGGTAAACACTGAAATAGCTTGGCAAATGCTTAACATGAAAATATTTAAGATATTAACTATGATTGATATTATTTTAACTCAGTTTCAAACATATAAAAGAAATAGCATGAACACATTTGACACCAAGATTTAATGTGGAAACCCAATTTGGGAAAAATCACCAATTATAACTTGTTACTAATTTTCATTATTTTGAAGTGAGCCCTATTAGGAGCCAACCCTATTAAAGGTTACAAAACACACTGTTAGGTGTGACCTTGTTAGAGGATTTAATCACCCTATTAGGACTGGCGTTGTTAGAGGTCTTTAGACAATTCAATAGAAATGCCACCTTGTTAGAGGATTTACAAATGGTTGTTAAGCCAACTCTGTTTAGAGATTTAGATCACTGCTATAATGGTTAGAGAGTAATAATGAGATGACCTGATTCCTGATGCAACTAAATTACTGATTACAGATCTCAATTCTGGCTTGTATACTTGATACTTCTTGATCAAATGTATCTTTGCATCTCAACAAGGATATTTTGTTTATCCTACTAATTCACTTCCTCTTGGCATCATCAAATCTTCAATTATGTTCCACTATACCTCTTCTTCTAATCCTCAACTTGACCTTATACTTATATCTTTCACATTGTAGAGTAAGCTAGAATATAACTTAGAATAATTAATATTCATCTTCTTATTTAGCTAAAAATAAAAAACAATTCAATTAAACTGAATATGCCAAAAGAAAAAAATCCTTTGTTAGCCGACCCTGCTCAATAGACACTAACTCAGAAATAATTTTCCTATGTTAACCAAGTGAACTTAGTCAACACTTCATATTCAAAAAATTCCTTTGGTAACCGAGTGAGCTTGGTTAACATTGGTTCCATCCAAAATTTACTTCATTAATCAAGTGATCTTGGTTAACACTCAACTTTCACAAACTTTCCTTTGATGCTTGAGTGAACTCAGTAGACATTGTCTTCTATACTAGGAAAACTCTAGAATGCTCAGCAAATACAGGAAGCTGTCTTCAATCCCTGAGTGAGCTCGACATACACTGACTGGAAATGATATGAAATTTTGTATAACATCAAAGATAATACATAATTAATCAATTGTATTATTTATGTTTTGTTTGAACACTATAGAGATTTTCTTGGGCAACATACTAGTTTTACTTTAGAAGGTTGGTAGTGAACAATAAGGTAGGTTTGATACAGGGAGATACCCATATGTCATCATTCTTTCCTTTAGTGGGTCCATTCCTTTCTCACAAAAACTCATCACATATTCATCATTACACATTTTATATAGGTCAATGCAGAGAAAAATCTAAGTGAGTTATATACAAGATGTTTATTATTTGAGACTAAATGACTAGTCCAATGTCTAAGTCAATGATTTTTTTGGTCTACACCTTTATTTGTGCATTCGTGGCCTCACATAATAGATAATTACATCCTTTTGACACTATCTTAGCACCTAGCAATCATTGTCTTTTCCTTGGACACTTCCTCCAATGATTGTCATTATATATAAGGAAAATGTCATGTAGAGATGAAACTTGAACTATGGTTCTAGATAAGAACTAGGAGAATATTGAAACCATAAATGATGATAATTCAATGGCCATGGAAAAGCTCTACTTTTATAATTTAGATGCTTCAAGAGAAGCTAGAGAAACTCAAAACTATGTTGATGGTAAAAGGAGGATGAAGGAACTAGATCAATGGAACAAACAAAAGAGAGATTTGAGATTGATATTGGTGAGGATGAGAAACCAAAGAAAAGAAAGCAAAATGTTATGAGCATGCAACAAACAACATTAATTGAGGCTACTCTATAGGATGAACTAGAAATAAAATGTTGTGAACATTTATTATAGTTGTGGATGTTTTAGTAAATAATCTCTATAGGAAAACCAAAACAAAAGTTAGCCTCACAAAGCATGTTGCTATATATTGTACTAGTCTACTACTAGAATGTTAAGTGTTGAAGTAGTTTTGGAAACTGGGTGCCATGATGGATGGTGCTAGGAGTCGAAAGTGTTTCCAAAAAAAGGTGGAGGTGGTGTCAGTGGGGATGCTAGGGTGTCAGTCCCCTAAAAACTCCTTCCAAATCTTAGCCAATGCAATTCTATTACCAACTTAATCTAGTGCCACTTTGTGTGCATGAGAACTCATACCATATTGAAGCCAAAGAAGAAGATTTAAATTTTAATGCTAGAGAGAGGTAAAGATTTATTCTAAAACTCCTTTCATTTAAGTTTTGAGGGAGATGCAATGTATGAACTAGGTCATTTGGGGAGTGGTTTTTAATGGGAGGCACCGTATACTAAATGATTGTTTGGAATTTCCAGTAGAGAAGATAGAACCTATATACAGAGTAGTGCCTACACCTGTTAGATAAAATGTGTAAGTAGGATGCCCAATCATGATGAAGAGTGAATATAAAATCACTATTATGGACTACATGTTGGAGGTATAGTTCGAGCCTAGGTGGATAAAATCCTTTGCTAATTAGTCACCCCAATTCATAGAGCCCAATGCAGATTTGAAAGACCTGCAATTCAACATAAATTTGAGGAAATTTTTTAGATTTGAAGAGTAAAAGAATGCATTAGAGGAATAGGGGTAGTATGGTCTAGAGTCGATCCTTGAGATGTGGTGGGAGGATGTTGTGTGATCTTCTCCATTTGTGGCAGATATGAAAACATATGAGGTCTAGGGGGTGACCCACAAGCTTTATTTAAAAAAACTAGTGTAAAATTTTACCCCACATTGGGCATGAAATAGCTCAGTGAGATATTTATATGTCCAAAGGCACAATTTCTTTTTGTTTGAAAATATATGCTTCTTTTAAGGAAAGGCTCACGTAAGGGCCCACCTATGGATGACATAAAGTTGGTGATGTCATAGACTATATTTTAAACCAAAGCACAAGTGATAGATGGTGACATCAGTAAATGACATGGCATCTAGTGGATTAAAAAGAAGGTGCCACATGGCACATAATTTGAGGTAGTCCCAATGGTTGTGAGGTCAGGGGTCAAGGAGGTGGTTAATTACTAGTGGTTCTGACTACATAATTGGTAGTTTTAGTAGTGGTTTTGTGTAGTCGGTGGTCTAGGTGGCAGTTTCAACTTGGTAGTCCTGACCACATGACTAGTGGCTAATCATGCATTTTCATTGGTTAAACCATAGTTTGGCCTAATTGTGGTGATGGTGCAAGACTATTAGAGATAACCTAATCATGATTTTGGGGAGTTTAATGTGCAACCAATAAGAAAGGCTTTGACAATGCAAAAAATGCCTATTTTGCATGGTCGCAAATGTTAACTTGTGGTCAAGGAAAGGAGCTGTGATGGTGCAAAGTGTGGTTAATCTTGTGGTCACCTAGGTTAGGGGATGGCTAAGGGTTAAGGCTTTGACAATGCAAGAAGATGACATGTGGTGGGGCTTGGTGATGTAGTGAGTGAGGTGGTAGATTCACCTATTAGGGAGGTACCACATGGCACCAAGGTAGCAATGAATGTGTAATGATGGATCAATCACATTGCGACACATAACATAGGAGGGTTGATTAGATTTGACCTAGATCCAAAAGGAGCAAAAAACATTAAGTCATAAAAATTAATTTTTAATTATTTTTTCCTTCAAATGTATGTGTATTCTCAGATATGAAAGATTTTAATAAATTTGAAATATTCTATAGTTCAAACTATATTAAAATTTTAAATACAATATACACTAAACCCTCAAAGCCATTATTGTTTTGAATAAGGCAACCACTGGGAGACATGAGTCTTTGGCAAAGAAATGGAAAATATTTCACAACTTTGCTGCTATAGAAAATTCTTCCTACTATATTGACTCTTTTTTAGATTCTCAAGATTTGCCTATCATACAAATTATGAAAATACACAAATTATTCCAGAGATTCTAGTATTTTAACAATGAATTGCTTCACATACTCCCCAATAGAGTCACCATTTATTGGTGTTTAAAACTACCAGGCTACAAAATACCCAATACTAGGATGTAGAAGACAAACCTCAATCTAAGGATTAGCTAATTCCTATATTCAACTAAATTCATCTCAGACCTGGACCAACTGAAATAGAGCATAAGGACTCTCTACATTTTAGGCTCTACAGGGCCAAGGTGGGTGCACCTTATGTAGTGTCTGCCCCTAGTTTGCATTTCTGTTATCATTGTCAAACCCTTTTAGGCTAGTTTTATGCTTATGATTAGTGGCATTGTTTTAAGATTATCAGATATTATTTTTACATTCAATTTATTAAATGATGAGATTATTTGGTACTGTATATTTTATGTATGCATGATGATCATTACTATGTTTTCAGTTATTGATGATAATTAGTTAGATGGATTATTATGTGTTTTCTTATGGATACTTACCCCATACTTGCATGTGTATGGTGTGCATGTTCGTTTTCTTTATGTATGTTGTTTCTAATGTGGTTAAGGAAAGGAGTTGTAGTCACCTGCTAGTTAGGATCTACACAATACACCACTTCTTGCCATTGCTTGTTTAGTTTAGAATATTGTGTCTGTACATGCATGGATTTTATGCAGGTTACAAGTACCGGGTATTGACTTCCTTGAATTGCTAGGATGAGCATACCCTATCGCATTATCTCAATGGTAAGAGAGGGGAGATAATTTCTTAAGTCCAAATCCTAAGCCCTTAAGCCATTTGTCCTAATTGATAATTAGGACAAGTATTTGAGTCATGTACCCTCTGAATGTGTCAGATGACAATAATTCATGATTATAACCTTTTAGTTTGATTTTGTATGTGTTTTTCTTTGATGGGTTTTCGTATGTTATTTTATGAGTCTTTGGTGAATTTTATATTAATTAAGTCTAATTAAAAGATTAAAATTAATGAAAAAATTATTATGATATTTTAATATTTAATTAATTGGAAAATTAATTAAATAAAAAGAATTAAATTTGAAGATAAAAGTTATAAGTATAAATTTAGAACGTGATAATATTTAATTAATTTAATGATAATATACTTAGAGTTTATTTTTAAATAAATGCTTAATAATATTATTATTTAAGTTAATAAATATTTTATCAATTAAGTTTTGAAAATAAATTAAAAAGTGAAAATATATTTATTTATTAAAATTTTTAAGTTCGTATGATTTATGCA
Organism: Cupressus sempervirens; assembly: GCA_028749045.1. NCBI lineage: Eukaryota > Viridiplantae > Streptophyta > Pinopsida > Cupressales > Cupressaceae > Cupressus > Cupressus sempervirens. The sequence continues at coordinate 876,228,530 of CM053787.1, forward strand.
TGAGATTAAAATATAAGAAATTAATTTAAAAGATAAATAAGTGAATTTAATAAGAGTTGCATAATGTGCGCATGAGATTAAATTAATAAATTAATTAAAAACGAAGTCAAGTAAAAATTAAATAAACTAATTTAATAATGCATTTAACATGCATGGAAAAGATTAAGAAAAGATAAAAGAATGTTAATTTAGAATTGGATTCTCGTGAGCATAGAGTTCTTCCAGGTGAACGTACAATCAGTGCCCCAATTTAAGGAGAGAACTCTTTATCACAATTGAAGGGTTCATTTTCAAGGGGGAGAAATTTTTGGATGCGAATTTTGGGAAGCGAATTTGGAGAGTGAAATTTTGGAAGAGGAAGGAATTTTTGAAAAGGGAAGTTTCTGTTAGGAGAGATTTCTCTTCAACCTCTTGGGCATAGCGATTAGCATCAATCTCCAGGTAGATGCTTATGATTATTCGCACAATTTAATTTTGTAATTTTTGTTCCTATCTTCTTCGTGTCTGTGCATTGTGAATTCGAATTTCTCTATGGTAAATACTTGAACATTTCAATATTGTAATCATTAAATGTATGTCAATACCTTCTGTATACGTGAAGATTAGAGAAGAAATCAAGATACTCGTTCTTGTAGAGTAAAGAGTTTATTATTTTAAATTGGGGAGAGTTCTGAGTATTAAAAAGAAAATTTTAAATTGGAAATTTGAATGATTAAACATAATTTTTCTATCAGGCTAATATTGTAAATATTATTAAAAAAATAAAACAAAAAAATAAAATTTAAATGATCACGGAGGGTATTGTTTACCAAAATTTAAATAAATTAAATTTTAAAATACATATATATTAATTAAAAATATATATTAGAATAAATAATTCAATTCTTTTGCCAATAGTGGCATGTTGTGATGGTTAAATTGTTGTGTTGTTATCCTTGCCATCAAGGTTCAAATCTCATGGGGATGAGGTCCCCCGTTTGTGGCCTCATTGGTTCATAGCTCCAGGTCAAAGCGTTTACCCCTTTAAATAAATAAATAAATAAATAATTCAATTCTTTAAAAAAAAATATATATATAATATTGTGGGTGGGGGGTTATACCAACTACCCACCATTTAATAGTGGCTGTGACTGCTTAAGTAGACCATGGGCTTGCCAATGGCAGACTGCAGCCACGAATGCAGACCATGGCTACCTTTGGCAATTTGCGGGCTGCTAATAGCAGTCCACCCACTTATATAAAAGGGGTATGATTTTTTTATTTTATATTAAAATATAATTAAAATTAAAATTATATTTATGATTTATTAAAAATATATTAATAAATTTTATTAATATATATAATAAGTTATTATATAGTTAATTAAATTTGCAATATGATAATTGTTTTGTATTAATAATTAATCATATTGATTTTTCATTTAATTAATGTGTTGATTAACAAAAATTACTTAAATGGTTACTAATGTATTTATTAAATTATTAATAGAATAACCGTTATCTTATTAATAATTGAAAGATAATTGTTTAAAGAAGTTTGTAATATTTAATTAAAAAGTTTTAATAAATTATTACTACTATATAATTGGAGAGTAAAAGAATGATTATTGAGTTTTGAATAATCAATTAAATTATTATTAAAAGAAATTAGAATTATAAATTGGGCGTTAATATGATTATGATATATAATTATTAATTAATTTAATTAAATATGATTTAATTTAGATTAATTAACAATGAAAGGGGTTGCAACTAAGTTCTAAATTTATTAAATTTTAATAATATTAATTTTAATAAAATTTTAAGCTTCTTATTCTAAGATCAATGAGTAATATTTGATAATTTAAATTGATAATACCTTTGATTATTTTGCAAGAATTGTTTTAAAAATGAATAGAGGTAATTGTGCAATTTATGGGAATAAAAGAATGGGTTAATTGTAGGGGTTAACTGCAACAACTTATTACTTGAACATATATGAAACTGGAACTTAAACTTTACAACAAACTGAAACTATGTGTTTTCAAAACAAACCAAAACATGAGATTTACATCTTGTTTACATGTGATGTTTATGTTTGGGGTTTTTGGGTTTTGACCTAGTGTTGACCAGTCTTAGGTTGTTACCAGAGACTCGAGAGTTATGTGATTGTGTTGTCATGGTGAACCATGGTAATGTGATGGTATGCTCTATGATTGGATGTATTTGCAATTTGTTATTGCTTTCCAGTCTCCTTATGTGAAGTTGAGGTATATGTTTATGAGATATTTGATTTAACCATTTTTGAAACCTCGATCAATTATACTTGGATTACTTTCTAGTCGCTTTGAGAGGACTAAGGTGTTTTGTTCTTGATGATGTCATGTTGTGACATGTTTGACTTGATCATTTTGGAGTCCTCGATCAGTATTATTTTGGGATACTTTCTGGTTGCTCCTTGAGAATTGATGGATATTGTGATTTATCTTGTGGTGCTTTCCAGTTGCTCGTGGAGAATTGATGTGAATATTGTGGATTATCTTTTGATGCTTTTTAGTCACTTGTATAGGGCTGAGGTGATTTTACTATGATTATTGACTTGTGCTTTTATGAGCCTAGGGTAGGTTATCTACTTGTAGTGTCGGGAAGTGGCTTGCAATGGGGGTCAGGGCCCTAAGTGGCTACCAGGGTAACTCATTGTACGTTGTTTTAATAAGTGAAAATATTACACTAAATGGGGATTAAAATGAACCTAATAAGATAATTGTACATTCTTGCCCATGCCTCGAGTGCTAGTACGGACTAGGATGGGAGTAGAAAGAATGCTTGGTTGTGACCTTGCATTCCATAGGATGCCTTGTCAGTACAAGAGGATACTAGTGGCTGCATGGGGATCACTAGGGACCCAAGAGTCCTAAGAAACTACTAGGGTAACTCCTACATGATTCATGCAATGACACTTGCAAGCATACATAGTAGGTTTCCTATGTGGTCTTGTGTGCCTCTAGGAATTAGATGTTGACTTTTCTTAGAACCTTTGAGTTAGAATACTTTTAAGATTTCCTGGACTTAGAGAGTATTTTGATATTTGGTTTGATATCCTATTTGGGACTTGAGACTATCTCCTTAGCCTGGCGGGGACAATCTAGGTTCCACACAGTTGGGTTGTAGTGCTTTTTACTCTTACCATTGAGATCTGTCCATAGTCACCATGGCTGGAGCTTTGTGGGATGCTGATTTGTCATATTTAGATGATGTTATTTATTGATGCATTTCCTTATATTGATAATTAGCATGTGATAGGTGATGTTATCTACTTGTAGGATCATCTTATGCTTTATTCTAGTATGTTAGATTTATTTATGCTTGAGTTGTAGCATGTTTTAGTAGTGATGTCCCTATTACGGTAGTACCAACAATCTTATCGGTGGCTTGAGATGTTATGTGCAAGGAATGGCTAGGGCCCACGATGGTCTTATGATGCTATTGATGGTTGGGAGGAACCACGTACTTAGTTAGTTATATTTTATGATGGATAGTTGTGTTTTATGTTGGATGTTTATATCTTTTATGATGGATAGATGTATCATGTATGGTGGATGGTTTCATTTATTACGATACTTTTTGTCATAGATTAGAGAAGGATGTTGTATCTTTATTTCTACATATGTATATTCTTTTATCCTTTCATACCCTGTGACATATACAATGGATGATTGAGCATTCTAAATTAATTTGCCAAGAGGCATTTGGAACAAATTTATAATATGGACTATGGACTTTAAAATTATTCTTTCATGTGGATGTGGTAGTTGTTAGACTTAGTAATACTTTAAATTTAAATGTAATTCAACATGATGGGATCGTTAAGAAATGTAACCTGCTATGTATGCTTTAGTTGATTGTATGTTGTTGCCTCTGCTACCATGTGTTTGATGTGTATGTTGTTCTTTCTTACTTCAAAAAAAAAAATGTTGGCAAATGTAGTAAAAACTTTAGGTTATTTCTTTTGGGTCCCTTGGTAGGGCATTACATCTAGTATTAGAGCCCAAGTTTCTACATTGGGAGCTCTTGGTATTTTGGAATTCCACTAGTGTTAACTAGTTGGACAAAAATGAAAAATTTAAACTATTATATGTACTTATATCAAACTAAAACTTGAACTAGTTGAACTAAAACAAAACTTAAACTTTTAGTTGTATATTTTTCATACTTCAACCTAAACATAGGTAAAATTGAACATTGAAACTTATTCTGTTTTCAAAACATGTATCTTTTATCTATGCTTTAAGGTAGTATGTCATTGATTGTCTTTGCGAGCATTATGTTATCCTTGTTTAGGATGTTTTAGGGGATCTATTTCAGTATTTGTTAAAAAGAATGAATGCTGGATCAATATGGTTTTTGGTTTACTATTAAACCAGAATCATATTGCTCTAAGTGTATTGTAGTATTCTCAGTGGAGTCATATTCTCCTACAAGGGGAAAAGGTTCATGGAACCCGCATAGTGAGTTTCTTAGATTTACTTTCTTATAGGCTTCTAGGAGTAAGCCTAAGTCTTGGGGGGGTGGATGTAGTGCCTACCCCTAGTTTGCATTTTTGTTATCATTGTCGAACCCATTTAGGCTAGTTTTATGCTTATGATTAGTGGCATTGTTTTAAGATTATTAGATATAATTTTTACATTCAGTTTATTTCATGATGAGATTATTTGGTACTCTATATTTCATGTATGCATGATGATTATTACAGTGTTTTCAGTTATTGATGATGATTAGTTAGATGGATTATTATGTGTTTTCTTATGGATACTTACCCCATACTTACATGTGTATGGTGTGCATTTTTTTTTTCTTTATGTATGGCATTTATGATGTGGTTAAGGAAGGGAGTCGTAGTCACTTGCTAGTTGGGATCTACATGATGCACCACTTCTTGCCATTGCCTATTTAGCTTAGAATATTGTGTCTATACATGCATGGATTTTATGTCAGTTGTAAGCATCAGGTATTGACTTCCCTGAATTGTCAGGATGAGCGTACCCTATCGCATTATCTCAATGGTAAGAGATGAGACATAAATTCTTAAGTCCAAATCCTAAATGCTTAAGCCATTTGTCCTAATTGATAATTAGGACAAGTATCTGAGTCATGTACCTCCAAATGTGTTGGATGATGTTAATTCGTGATTATAAACTTTTAGTTTGATTTTATATGTTTTTTTCTTTGATGGGTTTTCGTATGTTGTTTTATGAGTCTTTGGTGAATTTTATATTAATTAAATCTAAATAAAAGATTAAGGTAATGATTTAATTTAATGGAAAAATTATTATGATATTTTAAGATTTAATTATATTTAATTAATTAGGAAATTAATTAAATAAAAAGAATTAAATTTGAAGATAAAAGTTATAAGGATAAATTTAGAACGTGATAATATTTATTTAATTTAATGATAATATATTTAGAGCTCATTTTTAAATAAATGCTAAATAATATTATTATTTAAATAAATATTTTATCAATTAAGTTTTGAAAATAAATTAAGAAGTGAAAATATATTTATTTATTAAAATTTTTAAGTTCACATGATTTATGCATGAGATTAAAATATAAGAAATTAATTAAAAATGAAGTCAAGTAAAAATTAAGTAAAGTAATTAAATAATGCATTTAAGGTGCATGGAAAAGATTAAGAAAAGATAAGAGAAAGTTAATTTACAGTTGGAGTCTGGTGAGCACAGAGTTCTCCTGGGTGAACGTACAATTAGTGCCTCAATTTAAGGAGAGAACTCTTTATCACAATTGAAGGGTTCATTTTCGATGGGGAGGAATTTTTTGGACGTGAATTTTGGGAAGCAAATTTGGAGAGAAAAATTTTGGAAGAGGAAGGAATTTTTGAAAAGGGAAGGTTTTGTAAGGAGGGATTTCTCTTCAACCTCTTGGACGTAGCGATTAACATCAGTGTCCAGGTAGACACTTATGATTATTCGCACAATTTAATTTCGTAATTTCTGTTCCTAGCTTCTTCGTGTCCGTGGATTGTGAATTCAAATTTCTCTGTGGTGAATACTTGAACATTTCAATATTGTAATTATTAAATGTATGTCAATACCTTCTATATACATGAAGATTAGAGAGGAAATCCAGATCCTCATTTGGTAGTGTAAATAATTTATTATTTTAAATAGGGGAGGGTTTTGAGTATTAAAAAGAAAATTTTAAATTGGAAATCTAAATGATTAAACATAATTTTTTTATCAAGCTAATATTGTAAATATTATTAAAAAAATATAATAAAAAATATATATTTAAATGATCATGAGGGGTATTGTTTACCACAATTTAAATAAATTAAATTTTAAAATACATATATACTAATTAAAAGTATATATAATAATAAATAACTTAAAAAAAAATTTATAAAAAAAAAAAAAAAAAAAAAAAAAAAAAAATATATATATATATATATATATATATATATATATATATATATATATATATATATATATATATATATATATATATATATATATATATATATATATATATATATATATATATATATATATATATATATATATATATATATATATATATATATATATATATATATATATATATATATATATATATTGTGGTGGGGGTTGATATCCACTACCTACTTTTTAATAGTGGTTGTGGCTGCTTAAGCATACCGTGGGCCTGCCAATGGCAGATCGTGGCTGCAAATGTAGATTGTGACTGCTAATAATAATCTGCCCACTTATATAAAAGGGGTGCGATTTTTTTATTCCAACAATTTTTATTTTATATTATAATATAATTATAATTAAAATTATATTTATGATTTATTAAAAATATATTAATAAATTTAATTAAAATATATAATAATTTATTATATAGTTAATTAAATTTACAATATGATAATTATTTTGTATTAATAATTAATTACACTAAATTTTCATTTAATTAATGTGTTGACTAATGGAAATCACTTAAATGGTTATTAATGTATTTATTAAATTATTAATAGAATAATCGTTATCTTATTAATAATTTAAAAATAATGGTTTAAAGAAGTTGGTAATATTTAATTAAAAAGTTTTAATTAATTATTACTACTATATAATTGGAGAGTAAAAGAGTGATTGTTGAGTTTTGAATAATCAATTAAATTATTATTAAAAGAAATTAGAATTATAAATTGGGTGTTAATATGATTATAATATATAATTATTAATTAATTTAATTAAATGTGATTTAATTTAGATTAATTAATAATGAAAGGTGTTGCAAGTAAGTTCTAAATTTATTAAATTTTAATAATATAAATTTTAATAAAATTTTAAGCTTCTTATTCTAAGATCAATGAGTAATATTTGATAATTTAAATTGATAATTACCTTTGATTATTTTGGAAAAATTGTTTTAAAAACAAATAGAGGTAATTGTGCAATTTATGGGAATAAAAGAATGGGTTAATTGCGACAACTTATTACTTGAACATATGTGAAACTGGAACTTAAACTTTATTGCAAACTAAAACTATGTGTTTTCAAAACAAACCAAAACATGAGATTTACATGTTGTTTCTATGTGATGTTTATGTTTAGGGTTTTTGGGTTTTGACCTAGTATTGACTAGTCTTAGGTTGTTACCAGAGGCTTGAGAGTTATGTGATTATGTTTTCATGCTGATTTGATCTTGATCTTTTAACCCAACCATGGTAATGTGATGGTATGCTCTATGATTGGATGTCTTTACTATTTGTTATTGCGTTCCAGTCTTCTTATGTGAAGCTGAGATGTATTTTTATGAGATATCTGACTTAACCATTTTTGATTCCTCAATCAGTTATACTTGGATTACTTTCCAGTCACTTTGAGAGGACTGAGGTGTTTTGTTCTTGATGATGTCATGTTGTGATATGTTTGACTTGACCATTTTGGAGTCTTCGATCAGTATTATTTTAGGATACTTTCCAGTTGCTCGTTGAGAATCGATGGATATTATGATTTATCTTTTGGTGCTTTCTAGTTGCTCGTGGAGAACTGATGTGAATATTGTGGATTATCTTTTGATGCTTTTTAGTCGCTTGTATATGGTTGAGGTGATTTTACTATGATTATTGATTTGTGCTTTTATGAACCTAGGGTAGGTTATGTAATTGTAGTGTCGGGAAGTGGCTTGCAATGGGGGCTGGGGCGCTACGTGGCTATCAGGGTAACTCATTGTAAGTTGTTTTAATAAGTGAAAACATTACACTAAATGGGGATTAAAATGAACCTAATAAGATAATTGTATGTTCTTACCCATGCCTCGAGTGCTAGTACAGACTAGGATGGGAGTAGAGAGAATGTTTGGTTGCGACCTTGCATTTCGTAGTATGCCTTGTCAATATGAGAGGATACTAGTGGCTGCATGGGGATCACTGGGGACCTTGGAGTCCTAAAAAACTACCAGGGTAACTCCTACATGATTCATGCAATGACACTTGCCCACTTACATAGTAGGTTTCCTACATGGTCTTGTGTGCCTCTAGGAATTAGATGTCGACCTATCTTAGATCCTTTGACTGAGAATACTTTTAGGATTTTCTAGGCTTAGAGATTATTTTGATATTTGGCTTGATATCCTATTTGGGACTTGAGACTATCTCTTCAGCGCAATGAGAGTGGGCCATCTAGGTTTCATGTAGTTGGGTGCTAGTGCTTTTGTACTCTTACCATTGAGATCTATCCATAGTCACCATGGCTAGAGCTTCGTGGGATGCTAGTTTATCATATTTAGATGATTTTATTTACTGACATATTTCCTTATATTGATGATTAGCATGTGATAGGTGATTTTTATCTACTTGTAGGATCATCTTATGCTTTATTCTAGTATGTTAGTGTTGGAATATTCAAATATGGAAAGAGTACTTATGAGAGGGGGGGGGGTGAATCATAAGTATCACACTTTAGCCAATAAAACTTTTAACTGAAAGTAAACTGCATGCATGTAAATACATCAAGTAAACATGAAATTTAACACATGCATCAACTACTCATAACACTGGAATTTGGTAACCTAGAAACCCTTGAGGAATAAGAAGGTAAAACTGGGGTGGGGATGATACCCACAAAAATTACTGTAGCAATATTGTTCAACCACTTCTGATGGTCTGCCCTAGTAAAGGCTTTACACTGTGTCAATAGTGACCTGGTTAGAGGATTTCAAACACTTAACATGAAGTGTCACCCTATTAAAGGATTTTAATCACCTAATCAAAGGATCTAATGAAATAGCTATTAAGCTAACCTATCACCATAGGATTTTCATTCTAATACAATTGCTAGAAAGTATTAGGTATAATGAACCTGATAGATTACAATCCTTGATTGCTGAATGTAGGCTCCTTTTCTACCTTCTTTGATCTTGATCCTTTTGTGATATGATAACCCTCGCTTCTGAAAATAGTTTTCCCTTGTACACCCTTGTATGTCCATTCATATATCTTTACAATGAAATTTTGTCTTCCTTATAAAGACTTCAAAAACTTAGGGTTAGATTTGGATCTACGATCCATATTGAATCTCAATTTCCTGCTCAATACTTGTCTTTTACAGATTGGTTGCATGCCTTTATCATTTTTCTTATTGGCTGCATGTAGATTGCATGGGAAAAATAAAAGATTTGATCTCATCATTAAATTCTTTGAAGTTTACCTTATGTCGGCTGCAAAAAAACTGTTTGCATCATAGTTTGTGCAATTTCAAACTATTATGCTGATATTTTGTGTTACTCGACTCCTGAAGCATTGCTGATGCTCGACACATGCTGTTTCTTGGATAGCTCAGCACCTAAACAAAACTGTATCACTCGGCACCTGCTAACACTCGGCTCTTGTTACTCTCAGCACTTGTTAACACTCAGCACTTGTTAACACTTGGCACTTGTTACCACTCGGAACTTGTTAACACTCGGCACTTGTTGACACTCGACACTTGTTAACACTCGGCACTTGTTGACACTCGGCACTTGTTAACACTTGACACTTGTTGACACTCGACACTTGCTGTTACTTGGCACTTGATATAGCTCGGCACTTCATCTTACTCGGCACTTACTCTTGATCTTGGTTAAGTGTATTGCTCAGTTGTCAAATTTATTCTTTAAGCTAACAATTATATTTCTTTATGCTTAGGTTGTAGCATGTTTTAGTAGTGACATCCCTATTATGATAGTACTGAAAATCTTATTGGTGGCTTGGGATGTTATGCATGGGGGATGGCTAGGGCCCACGATGGTCTTATGATGCTATTGAGTATTGGGAGAAACCACACACTTACTTATATTTTCTGATGGATAGTTGTGTTTTATGTTGGATGTTTATATCTTTTATGATGGATGGATGTATCATGTATGGTGGATGGTTTCATTTATTTTACTATACTTTGTATCATGGATTGGAGGAGGTTGTTGTATCTTTGTTTCTACATATGTATATTCTTTTAGCCTTTCATACCCTGTGACATGTACAGTGGATGATTGAGCATTCCAAATTAATTTGCCAAGAGACATTCAGAGCAAATGTATAATATGGACTATGGAATTTTAAATTATTTTTTCATTTGGATGTGGTAGTTGTTAGATATAGTATTAGTTTAAATTTAAATGCAATTCAACGTCATGGGATCCTTAAGAAATGTAACTTGCTATGTATGCTTTAGTTGATTATATGTTGTTGCTTCCACTACCATGTGTTTAATGTGTATGTTATTCTTTCTTACTTCAAAAAAAAAAAAGTTTCCAAACATAGTAAAAAATTTAGGTTATTTCTTTTGGGTCCCTTGGTGGGCCATTATACCTTAGGGATGGAAATGATTGGTTATTTGATATTATTCTTCAGAACTCCTTCACTCACACTCTTCTTTTCAAATCTATCCCCTATAGCAGAAAATGGTTAGAAATCTTCTTAGATTTGGAACTAACTTCTTGATTATAGTAGCTAACTACAAATCACAAGAAAACTATTACAAATAAGTAATGACCAACACTTTGATTCTTCATTACAAAAATTAAATATTGATTTGATTTAAATGTGCTTTGTGCAACCAAATTATTGTATCAATTTTCATCACAACTTATGACTAGTGCCTTATCCATTGTAATACAAAGTAACACTAGGAATAATTGATCTATTTAATTGACCTGCAATTAAATTCATCAATTTTTAGTCATACATTCTATTCTTATGATATCCATATCATATGCCTAGAAACCCTATCAATTTATAGAAGCATTTATTTAACTCCTTAAATTAAAAGAAACAATAAATTGACATAAAACCTATCACAACTACATTAAATTGCATGAACTTTTCTCATTCAATTTGAAAATAACAAGCATATGAAAATGGAGACAAAATTTAGAGACACACATATTCATAACTCCCTCTTTGTATTAATATTCTTTGAAAATAATACATCACTGGTGTAAACTCAAAATAACTCAAGATATGAAAAAACTTTTATCAAGATTCATTTGTATTCTCAGATTTTCAAAATTGAATACATCATAAAATTGACATAGAGAAAACTAGATTTACTTCAAAATAAAATAAAAACTAAAAATTATACAAACTTTAGACCCTCACTCCACACCTTGGAAATCCTTTTATAGGAAGGATTGCAACAAGCTTCAGTTGGGAGGACAGATGTCAAAACTCTATTGGAAAGAAAATAAAAAGATAGTTCATATACAGTTACGTTAAAAAAGTTCTTTGTACTTTGATCAAAATTTAGGATGTAGTTGCAAAATTAGCCAGTGGCACTTTCATCTCTATTTTGAGTACCATTCTAAAATTTTGAGTCAAATTGAACCCCTATAAGAGCTTTTTGTGCATGTGTACCTGGCTGTCATTTTGAGGCCTATGAAGTGTTTCATGTTTCTAACACATTTCATTTAGTATATCCATGCATCCCACAATGATTAATTGTCATTTTGAATCATTCCATGAAGTTTTATTTTGAGCATTGCTCAAATTTGCATTTTGCCTGTGTCAAACAATAGGAAGCCTAGTTTGCAATTAAATATCTTGCACACAGTTATGTTTCATGAATCACCATTTTTTGAGTGTTTAGTATGACTATCAAAGAACCTATGTTTCAATTTTAAAGTTGTTTTGGTATGTTTTGATTAGGTTTTGAATTCCTTAAAGTTGGTTATTTACTATTGTCATGTTGATGCAAATTTCTCAGAATTCTGGGAAGCCCTATTTGACCAGTTATAACTTCAACCTAGTTGACCAAAATAAGAAAATTCCTTTTGTATTGCATTCTAAGTGCCAAACACTTTTTATTTTCTAGATTTGAGCATATGATGAATTAGTTTGACTAGTTTTCAAATATGATTCCAAATGTAATTTGTAAATTTTTACTGGTGTCTAAAGTACAAATTGATCGGTAACCCTGTTCGAGATGTCACAATTTTGAAACTATGATATATGAGAAAAAAAAAGTTGTACTATTGTGTTCTACTATGAAAATTATTTAAGTGTTCTAATTTTCAAGTCTTGACAAATCCGTCTACACACTTTTCCAGGTCTATTCTAAGTACCCCACTTTGATTGCTTTCCAAATGTGCCATGTTATTGTGATGAGCCCAAATCACCAATTTATACTCCGCTCATGGTAGTAAACTAATGCTATAGTTCTTGTGCCCCCAAGTGTTATTTTGACCTATTTTCAAAACCAAAACTGAACACATTTTATTATTTTTTGACGTGTTTGTTTATAGGCATTTCAGAGAAGACAACTTTGATAGTCAATATCTTTTGACCTAGATGTCTCCATGAATTTTTTTTGACAAGGTAAGAGAATGTGGAATAGAGAATAAATGTGTTTATTTTAAGGGTTAGATTGTTGATTTTAGTCAATTTTAAAGCCAATTCAGAGGCTTCTTGACAGAGAGTTACAACTTCAAAAAGGGGTAAAAGAGTTCTAAAAATTGAATCTGTGGACCTATTTGAATCAATTCGGTTTGAAGAATTTGATCAATAGATCAGTTTGAGATGTCAATCATTTGAAAATAATTTTTTTTAAGCTGGCCCCACATTGGGACTCGACTAAACTTCATCAGACACATGTGATGTCATGGATTTTGAGGATGTCAAGAAGTTAAAATGCTTATAACTTTTAAGATGCATAAAATCTCTCCCTCACAAATGGATTTTATAATCACTCTAATTGATGAAATGAACTATATTTTTGTAAAAAGTGAACTAAAGTAAAAAAAATAGATGAAACTTCGGAAGCCCTTTCATTAGTTGTGACCATTATAATATTTTCATAGAATACTTTCTTTGGATAGGTCCAAATGGTAATGTAAGGTTCCTCAATTGGCAAAAAATTTCCAATGAGTGTTTTGTTCAAACACTATAGAGCTTTTCTTGGGCAACATATTGGTTTTACTTTAGAAGGTTGGTAGTCAACAATAAGGCTGGTTCAATATGGGGAGAAATCCATATGTCATCATTCTCACCTTTAGTGGGTCCATTCCTTTCTCACAAAAAGTCATCACATATTCATCATTACACATTTTATAAATGTTAATGTAGACAAATATTTAAGTGACTTACATACAAAATTGTTTATTATTTGAAACTAAATTACTAGTCCAATGCTTAAGCCAATGGTTTTTGTTGATCTACGCCTTTGTCTATGCATTCATAGCCTCCCATAATAGTCAATTACATCCTTTTGATGTTGTCTTAGCACCTACCAATCATTTTATTTCCCTTGGAAACTTCCTCCAATGATTGTCATTATATCTAGGGAAAATGTCATGTATGGATCCAAATAAGAACTGAGAGAATCTTGAAATTAGAAATGATGATAATTCAATGGCCATGGACAAGCTCTACTTTTACAATTTAGATGCTTCAAGGGAAGTTGGAGAAAGTCAAAACTATGTTGATGGTAAAATGAGGATGAAGGTACTGGATTGATGGCACAAACAATGGAGAGAGTTGAGACCAATATTGGTGAAGATGGGAAACCAAAGAAAAGAAAGTGAAATGTTATGAACGAGCAACAAATAATAGTAATTGAATTTTCTCTCTGGGATGAACCAGAAACATAATGTAAGCCACATTTATTAAAGTTGTGGATATTTTAATAAATACTCTCTACACGCAAAATAGAATAGAAGTTAGCCTCACAAACCATGTTGTTGTATACTAAACTATCTCTTGCTAGCATGTTGGATGTTGAAGCAGTTTTAAAAATTGAGCACCATAATGGATGGTGCTAGGAGTCGAAAGTGTTTCCAAAATAAGGGGGAGGTAGTGCCAGTGGGGATGCTAGGGCATTGGTCCCCTAAAAACTCCTTCTGAATCTTAGCCAATGCAATTCTATTACCAAATTAATCTAGTGCCACTTTGTGCAGACAAGAACTCATACCATATCAAACCCAAAGAAGCAAATTCAAGTTTTATTGTTAGAGAGAGGTAAAGATTTTTTTATGTAACTCCTTTCATTTGTGTTTGGAGGGAGACACAAGGTTTGAACTAGGTCATCTGGGGAGTGGTTTCTAAAGGGAGACACCATATACTAAATGATTATTTTGAATCGCTAGAAGAGAAGAGAGAACCTATATAGAGAGTAGTTCCTACAACTATTAGATAAAATGTGTAGGTAGGATGCCCAATCATGATGAAGAGTAAATGGAAAATCACTACTATGGATCGCATGTTGGAGGCATAGTTCAAACTTGGGTGGATAAAAAAATCTTCCAATTAGTCACCCTGATTCATAGAGCCCAATGCAGATTTGAAAGACCTATAATTAAACATAAAATCGAGGGAATTTTTCAAATTTGAAGAGTCAAAGAATGCATGAGAGGAAGAGGAATAGTATGGTTTGGATTAGATCCTTGAGTTACAATAAGAGCATGTTGTGTGCTCTTCTCCATTTGTGGTAGATATGGAAACAAATGATGTCTAGGGGGTGACTTGCAAGATTTGTTTTTAAAAAAAACAATGTAAACTTGTATCCCACATTTGGCATGAAATGGTTTAGTGAGATGTTTATATGTCCAAAGGTACAATTTATTTGTGTCTAAAAAGACACACCTCTTTTGAGGCAAGGCTTACATGAGGGCCCACTTGTGGAGGATAGAAAGTTAGTGATGTCATAGACTATATTTTGAACCAAACCATAGTTGATAGATGGTGACATCAATAGATGACATGGCATCCTGTGGATGAATAGGAATGTGACAAATGACACATAATTTGAGGTGGGCCTAGTGGTCATGAGGTTGGAGGTCAAAAAGGTGGTTAATTACTAGTGGTTCTAGCTGCACGATTGGTAATTTTAGTAGTGGTTTCACATGATTAGTGGTCTAGGTAGCAGTTTTGGCTTGGCAGCCCCAACTACATAATTGGTGGCTAATCACATTCACATTAGTTAAGCCATGATTAGGCCTAATTGTGGCGATGATATGAGAATGTTAGAGATAACCTTATTGTAGTTTTAGGGTGGTTAGTATGTAGTAAATAAAAATGGCTCCATCAATGCAAAAAATAGCTATTTTACATGGTTGCAACTATTATCCCATGGTCAAGGAAAGGAACTTCAATTGTGTGAAGTGTAGTTAATGACGTGGTCACCTAGGTTAGAGGATGGTTAAGGGTTAAGGCTCTGACAATACAAGAAAATGACATGTGGTAGAGCCTAGTGATGTAGTGAGTGAGGTAGCAGATTTGCCAATAGGGAGGTGCCACATGGCACTTAGGTGGTGATGATTGTGCAAGGATGGACCAATTAGATGGTGATACATGTCATAGGAGGGTTGACCACGTTAACCTAGGTCCAAAAAGAGCAAAAAAATACAAAGTCATAAAAATCAAAATTTATTTGTTTTTTCCTTCAAATGTATGTGGATTCTTAGATATGAAAGATTCAAGTAAATTTGAAATATTCTATTGTTCAAACTCTATTTAATTATTAAGTTTTTCATGCTTTTAAATGCTCTAAACATGGTCAAGGGCCTAATTTTTCAAATCAACACAAGAGGGGCCATTTTTTATGGAGTGCAGTATACCACTAGAAGGGCAAAAATTGAATTTTTGAAATCCGCAGTCAAAATATGCATAGGTATTTAGTGGTAATAATTATAGGAAATTTTGTAAAATCTAGGGCATTCTCAGTAAAATGAGTGATTTTCATGATGAAGCATCCTAATCAATTAGAGAGTAAATAGGGGAGTTTGTTGGCTTTAGATTTGGGAAAAATATTTTTAAGATTATAATTTTGCCTCTAAAGTCATTTGATAGGTGTTCTGGTATCTTTTTTAGCAATAGATATGGTATCTTCTTGCAAATTAGTTGTATGTTTCCATCCTTTGAAGATATTTTTATTAGTTAATAGAGGCAAGAGGATAAGATCTAAATTTTAGTTATAGGAAGAGAGTCGAGAGAAGTTTTTTATTAGTAGATGGAGGTTCTTCAAGTGGAAAAATGACAACATCATAACAGATCTTTGATTTCTTCCATCCTTTTTAATCTCTTCTCTTCTCTTTCTCTAGGGTTGTTGATGGTTGGTTGTTTCTAGACTATCTAGTAGAGCTTTAGCTATGATCCCACCATTTCTCTTTATATGAACAATAGTTAATGATATTATAGAAATAGTCATAGTCTACTCAGCTATTTTATGAGTCATTTTCATGCATCCTTTATGTATTTGTTTCAAGGAAATGAATAAAGATGCAGCAACAAGTTTATCTTTAGTCTGATTCTTGTCTCATATTCATGTGGTTTATAATCAATTATAGTTTGCAAATAAAGAGTAAAAATGTAGTTGCGATCTATTTTAGGTTGTATGTTTTAGTATATTTTGCTTATGATTCAACGAGTCATGTAAATGCTTGATTTATCATAATGGGGTTGCAGATTTCATGAAGGGATAGGTCAAGTATGAGGTTAAGTCTTGATGTAGATGTCTGATTCACAAAGTGTTAGGATAGATCTAGAGTCTTGATATATGATATGTATCAATGATTTCTAAGGATTTGTGTTAGTAATTTGTGGAATTTTCCAATAGATAAGGCACTAATCAGCTATAGGATCTATGTGTTTCATTGTTCATGTCTATGTTATGCTAAAAATCAACACATTAATCGAAGTCTTTTCCCTTTTATGTTGAAGAACTAAAAGGATTTATCCTCACTTAGTTTATTAAGTTCATAGTCATATTATTGGCTATTTCATGTCTATGTTGTTTGTGTAAGCATAGGAGAATTATGGGTTTCAATCTTCTTTATCTAGATTCAGATATATGTTTTAGGAACTAGTACCATATGAACAAATATGAGATCTACCCACCTAGGTTTTGTAGAGCCTAAAGTAAAAGGAGTATAGCCTTATAGTTGGCCTTGATGTTTGAACGAGTTTGTTGAAAATGGGAATTAGCTTCCCCTAGATGTATTTTGTTCTCATTATTGGGTTTTTGAAACCTTTAGTTTTATAACACCAATATAGATATAAACATTAATTACAACATGTCCAATATTTTTGCAAATATACACATTAATTACACCAAATTTTTCTTTCAAAACCATATGTGGGAATATAAATATTAATTACAAGCAACTCAATATGAATACAAGAATAAGTTATTCCTGTGAAGAAGGATAATGTCAAATAACACAAGGGAATTTGATCAATATAGGGAGACAATTTCTAGATTGTTGTCTAACTATCAAAGAGAAGGAAATGACAAATGTTATTGTCCTTGCAAGAGTTGTAATGGCTCAAAGACAAGAAGAATCAAAATGAAAATAGCTAAGAGACATTGTAGGGATAATGGTCACACTAAAGGGGACTTTGATTGTCATCCATTGGTAAGTTTTTTGTTATATTATTTTCATAATTAATATACATATGAACCATGGAACATGGGTTTGATTATTATCATTTTTATTTAGGTCAATCTCCCCAAGATAGTATGTGATATGGACCACCACATCTTAGAGGAACATGGAGATGTGAATATGGAGGAGCATGGAGGTGTGAGTATTGAAGGAGAAGATCATGATCCCATGGAAGATGACGATCATACACTAGAAAACACATTTGAAGATGATGGTATGAATGCACTAATCCATGACACATTTGGTACTGGTGCTACTACTACTAATGATGATGATGATTATGATGAGAATGAAATTGAGGTCATCCATGATATGCCTAAATCTTCTATTTGTTGTATATAATTATTGTTGGTGACTTTTAAGGTTATCAATGGTTTGTCTAGTATAATAATGTCACGTATGATAAGGTTTTTGATATACATCATTATAATATATTAAAGGTCAAATATGTACCATTAAGATTATTTATACTAATGACATATTTTTTTGCTCTACATTGATGGGTGACTATTTGTTACCACCACTAAATGTTCTCCCTTGCTTGTACTAAGAATTATGTGCCTCTATGAAACATATTGGAATAGGGTATCAAGTAATAGATGCTTGTCATGAAGATCATTTAATTTATAATTAAGAACATGAAAATGCAATAGAATTCCCCAAATGCCATATGAGTAGATATTGAGATGATCAAGTGACAAAAAAGGTGCCTCACAAGGTTCTTCATTACATCCCCATTATTTAATATTTAGGTGTAGTAGCTTGGCACAATTTATGGATTACCATGCATGCAATAGAAGTCAATATGACATTATTAGAATTCCCACATATGGTTCTCCATTTGGAGATATGAGATTTATTTATTGGGTGTGGCCTATTTTTGTTATCAATAATAACCTTCCTCCATGGATGTCAATAAAGAGGGAGAACATTATGTTAGAAATGATTGTTCTAGGTATTTTATTATTTTATTTTTAACTACATATATTTCTAAGTCTTGAAGTGAAATGACCACAATAATTATCTAATGCTGTTCATTCAACTAGGTAAGTACCAAATGAAAGATATGAATGTATATATTGTGCCTCTTATCGACACATTGCTGGTGTTATGGAATGGTTTCACTATGTATGACATCTCTAGACCAATTAGACAAAAAAAATTTCAATTCCATGCAATGATTGTGTGGAAAATTCATGATGCCCCAGGTTTGACACATTTTTGTGATATGTTATGTTGAAATCTAGTTGTACGCAATAATACTAATTCCAAAAATGAAAATATTTAATCCAATTTTATTGTTATCTTATAGGTATTCAAACAAAGGGAAAATTTGCATGTCTAATGTGTGGTCCAAAGATGAAATATTGTCATTCCAAAAGTTTAAGCAAGTAGGTGGTTGATGAGAATAGGAACTTCCTCCACATACATCATAAGTATCGAAGTGCTGAAAAACATCTTTTCAATGGGAAAGAAGAGACTACATCAAAGCCATGAAGAATGACACCTTACCTATGGTAGTTGGAATATAATAGAATTTGAGGTAGTATCATTCCACCTAATGGTATATGTTTGGAAACTATATATTTTGATTATGTTTTGTTGGCTAATTATGTAATTCGATGATCATGAAGGTCGTCAAGGCATCACTAACCACCTTCCAAAAGGACTAAAATACTATCCCAAAGAATTTAGTAGGCTTCCCTACTACAAGAAGCTAAAAATTGTGCATTTGTTTGACACTATGCATATTGGAAATAATGTAATAGAGAGACTATAGAAAATATTGGATGGAAGGCGTGAAAAAGGAAAACTTGCCAAAATTTGTAGTGACATTCATAATTCCAATCATGCAATGAAAAATATCATTGAATCAAATAGCAATGGAGACTGAATTAATGCAAGTGTCATTCCTTGGTTATTAATGGAGTAGGAAAGTAATGCCATAAAAGAAGTCATATGAAAAATTTGATTTCCTATAGGATTTGCTATGAATATAAGCAATCTCATCAAGGTAAGTCATAGTCTTATATATTTAAAATATATTTGTGAAACAATATTCAATTTTTATTGTATTATGTTAGAAAAGAATGAAATGATTAGTTGACAATTGTTGTAGTATGTGCTACCCCTATCACTCCCAAACAACTTTGACAAAAATATCAAACAAGTGATATATGATCTTGGAAAATACATGAGGTAAGCAATGATATTTGTTGAATATATCAAACAAGTAATATATTGCAAAGTCTCATATTTATATGTTTTTGTGTCTTGAATCCCTTGTAGGTGGCTATCATCTAAAGAAATACATAAAGAAGATATTAAATATTAGAAGAAAATAATTTGTATTTTAATGTGTGAAATGCAAAAGTGTTTACCTTTGACTTTTTTCAATTCACAAGAACACTACCTCATACACCAAGTTGAGGAGACTGAATTGTGTGGACTTGTACAATCTAGGTCAACGTGGATGGTTGAGAGATACTTGAAATTTTTGAAGGGTTTGGTTCAATAAAGAGCACATACTGAGGGTTTTATGATTGAGGGATATATGGCATAAAACATGATGATGTACACTACTCAGTATCTTCCTAATCTTGCAACAAAGACCCATATAGATTGCATTTGGGATCTCAACTCCATTAAAAAAATTGAAGGGGATTACCTGGTGGAGAATGATAGACTTAGGAATGTGAAAGGTAATAGATTATGAGATGTTATTGTAGTTAATTTATTCTTAGTCTTCAAAATAAATTTGTTGTAAGTCATCTATTTACTTTTGTATAGTTGTTAAAGAGTGGGATGCAATACATTTGTTCCTTGCAAACAATCAAAAGATTGGATGACAGTATGGATTGAACAATGTCAACATTCTGGTCATAGAATAAAATGAAAACTTGTATCTTCATTGGTTAAATAAGATCATTGCAAGGGAGATCCCAATGTTACAAAAAAGGAAATAAATTAAGCATATGGTTTAAGAAATCTTCAAGTAGTTATAATTTTGTTAGTCAACTATATGTTTTTGAACTTGTGATGAAATAATTTATACATGTTTGACATTATTGTAGGTGAAACACCAAAAGGCTATGTTATGTAATGGTTATAAATTTTGCATCAAATATTTTGAAGACACAAAGATAACTTGTGATTTTGGGATAGGTATAGTCCTCCAAGTGACCAATATTTCATCTAGAAATGACTTACATCCTCAAGAATCTCAAAATCAATATTATGGCATTTTGGTTGATATGTTTGACTATGACTTTAATTCCTTCAAATTAGTTCTCTTTTTCATCAAATGGTACATATTACAACTCAATAGAAATGATCCTAATAGAACTATTATTGAGCATGAGAATGGATTTCCAATGATAAGGTTATTTGAGCTAGTTGGGGGTGAGCCCTATGTTCTTGAAAGCCAATGTGAGAAGGTATTTTACTCAAAGGTTCCACATAAACTGGGTTGGTCATTTTTGTTAGAAATGATCCAAGGGGAAGGCCAACAAAGTATAATGCAATGGAAGAAGAAGTTATTGATACTACAACATTTGGGGTCAAATTACGATGGCAATTTGTGATGATTGTCTAATTTATGGTGATTTTCATATATTTTTTTGCAATTTTCCCTAATGCCATCACAATACCCACATAAGCATCATAATTGTGATGCACACATAAGTATAACAAAAGAAAAGAACACATGACATAAATAATTCCCCATTTGTTTTGATTGTGAAGAGCTATGCATGAAAGAAGGTGGAGAGCTTTGAATGAGGGTGGAGAGCTCTGAATTTCATTGTGCCCTTGTGCTTGGTGCATTTCATTCATGTGATATATCTCTATATTTCATTTCCATTCCCTTGCTCTATGAATTTCATTGCTATGAGCTCTACATTTCATTGTCGTGCCCTTACTTTACAATTCAGTTGCCATGCCCTTGTGATCTCTGCATTTCATTGTCATGCCCTTGCTCTACAATTTGGTTGCCATGCCCTTTTTATCTCTACATTTCATTGCCATGCCTTTTCTCTGTGATTTTGGTGTCTTGCCCTTGCTCTGTGATTTTTTTGTAATGTCATGCCCTTGCTCTACAATTTTGTTGCCATGTTGTATCATTGCTCTGTGATTTCATTACCATGCCCTAGCTTTGGAATTTTCTTCAAGGATATGTAAATGTTGGTTTCTTTTCATTCTAAACAAGTATCTCTTTATATCTCCTTTTGAACACGTATATTTAGAGATCTTTTTAAAGGTGCTTATTACATCTTAGCACAACAAAAAAATTGATCCAGCTGCATACATATTCTAGATTCCAAAAATAAAATAAAAATACTCAACCCGTACCAAGTGACTTACCTCAAGATCCTCCACAAAAATAATATAGACTAGGAAAAATAGACAAAGTTTGCAAAAAATTTTACAAAAATATATCATAGTAGATATTTCTAGAAAGAAACTAGCCATAACCAGTTAAATGGATCTAGTTGTTGATTAGCTAGGTTGATTACAAATTCTTGTAGAACTATCATTAGATTAGGTACAATAAAATGAATAATCAGCTATTCCTAGCGAGTAGGATCAAATATAGTTTTTGAAGGTGGTAAAATTGTATATACATGAAATTGAAGAATAACTTTAGTGAAGAGTTGAGTGTAAGGAGTTGAAGAAGCAAGTTCTACTATGTGTAAATGCCATAATTACGAGGCTCATTCCCTTGTAAAATCCTCTTCCACAATGAAATTACCTATAAACCATTCAAAGGATGTTGAAGTGGTTCCCAACCTTGAACCACTCTTATAAGCATTTGATACTTGGGATCATCATAGGGAGACTGTGTCAATACTTGAAATACTCTTATAAGCAATTGATATTTGTACTATAAATTCTCAAAGACACTTGCAAGTGATTCCAATGTCATAGTACCTACTGCAACACTTTCTTGGATTTTGTCTAATGGTCCCATAATATCCTCTATGTTGTCTAGCTATTGTTTCTACTATGCAGTCTCTATCTAGAGCCACTCCTTCTCCTTACTCTTATAAGCATTTGATACTTGGGATCATGACAGGGAGACTGTGCCAATACTTGAAACACTCTTATAAGCATTTGATATTTGTACTATAAATTCTCAAAGATACTTGCAAGTGATTCCAATGTCATAGTACCTACTGCAACACTTTCCTAGATTTTGTCCAGTGGCTCCCATAATATCCTTTATGTTGTCTAGCTATTGTTTATGCTATGTAGTCTCTTTCTAAAGCCACTCCTTCTCCTTCTCTTTCTATAGCCACTTTTTCTCCTTCACTCTCATGCCTTAAATTTTGATTATCAAACTTCTAAATATCTACCTCTACCTTATCTAAATCAATGTCACCTTGTGTTGTAACTCTATCATAGGTGTTTGACTATCAATAGCTTTCCTTTAAGTATTCAATTTTTCAAGATTGGTCAACACCCTCACTTGCGAACCTCTCATGTCAAGCACTTTTTGTACTATTTCAACACAATGTTATTGCTTTTGAGTTAATAGTTCTTCAGATGCATTTTCTTGTAAAACATTAATTTTGTTGAACAATTGTAAACTCTTAGAAAGTGCATTGTTGTTTTCATGTATGTATGTATATATGATAATGTTTTCATTTATGTCAAAATAATAACAAAAATTACCATTGGATCATATAATAATGAAGTAATCAACCCAGTTAATCACTAACTACACCAATTTAACTACTATTCCCAATGTCATAGTACCTATTGCAACACTTTCCTAGATTCTATCCAGTGGCTCCCATAATATCCTCTATGTTGTCTAGTTGTTATTTTTGTTGTGCAGCCTCTTTCAAAAGCCTTCCTTCTCATTCTCTCTCGTGCCTTAAATTTTGATTATCAAACTTCTAAATATCTACCTCTACCTTATCTAAAATCAACTTCATAGTATGTTGTAACTCTACCATAGGTGTGATTACCATAGGTGTTTGATCACTAATAGCTTTTATTTCAGCATTCAAGTTTTCAAGATCGATCAACACCCTCACTTGTGGACCTCTCATGTCAAGCATTTTGTGTATTTTTTCAACCCTATGTTCTTTCTTTTGCGCTAACAATTCTTTAGATGCATTTTCTTGTAAAAAAAAATTTTGTTGAACAATTGTGAGATCTTAGAAAGTGCATTGTTGTTTTCATGTATGTATGTATATATATAGAGAAATCTTGTGGATTATAAACAAAAAATAAAAGAAAACATGACATTAATCATTTCCCATTTGTTTTGATTGATTGTGGAGAGTTGTGTACGGAAGAGGGTGGCAAGCTTTGAACGAGGGTGGAGAGCTATGAATGTTGGTGGAGATCAGTTGAGATCTAGGATTTTGTTGTCATTCTCTTGTGATCTTTGTGCTATTGCTTTGTGATTTTCTTAAAGGGGAGAAGAGGTACCTATGTAAATGTTCTTTTCTTTTTCTTCTAAACATGTATCTCTTTTTTATATCTAATAGGTTTGGTTAGATTCAAGGATAACTGATTATGATGATTGTATGCATATGTCATTGTATGTATGTAAATAAGTCCACTATGTGAACTACTTTACATGCATACATACACACTTGCATAGTAATTGTGCTAAATTAAATTAATTATTCATGTCTTGAGTTCACATAAGAAATTATCCTTGCATTTAATCAAATTTATTCATACCAAACTAAGTATGTAGAAATTTGTACTTACATATTATATTATCTCTTGGTGATTGAGTAAAGATCTCATGCATAATATTATCTAGGTAATGATTGGATGCATTCACACTAAGTCATAATAGGATAAGTATATGATTCATTTATGTTACTTCATACTTGTTTTATTGAACATTTTGTTTCACATAATCAGTAATACTATAATTATACACCTACAACTAGTACTCTTTATTTTATTTAATCATGCACATTTATGACTATTATTTTTCTTACAATTAGACTGTATATTTGTTATCACTAAAACACAAATATAGATATCCGATAGTTATCTTTTTTAATTTCAAGATCTTCATATTTAATGTGAAGAGTTTCCACTATTGGACAGTGGAATAGCCATAATGTAGAGCCATATAGCTCATGGCTTTTTCCACCAAATTATATTTTTATGATATCTTTTTCCTTCAAAAATATTATAGGTGAATGTTCTTCTAATTTTCCATATATTTAATAATTTTTCACTTGTTGTTTGAGGTAATTTTCTATTATGAGATAAAGGCATCTATCATAAGGATGGACATGCCAATTTTGATCATCTTATTTTTAAAGTTGATTCCCTTATCAAATTAATGAAACTACTTGCAATTGACACCTTGATTTTCTACAACTTCCCTGATCAGTCCTTCACACAACCATCTTCCTCCTACCCCACCATAGCACACAACCCTTGTTTGAGGTTTATATCTTAATCCCACCATTTCAGAAGACCAAGTCCAATGATTTGTATCAAGAAAATTGATGATATAGAAATTCAATATGGAGGAGGATATATTGGCTTCACAAATGAATCATCCCAAATCCATAAACACCATCTAATGTTTTCTAAATCTCTCTCCTCTAAAGACCCAATACACGGAGCCATTATCATCATGAGTAGACTCACTCTTCTTAGATGAATTTAATCGAAACTATTCATACCAAACTAAGTATGCATAAATCTGTACTTACAAATTATATTTTCTTTTGGTGATTGAGTAAAGATCAAATATAGTTTTCCAAGGTGATAAAAATGCATATGCATATGTATGTATGTATGTATGTATGTATGTATGTATATATGTATGTGTATATGTATGTATGTATGTATGTATGTATATAAACAGAGAGATGTAGTGCCTCTCGTGTTTGCAGTCTATACCTTGTTTATTTTGATTTGAGAGACACTTTATACTCTTATTATTTGTACTTTGAAATTACTAGAGGGTTGGATTTTATATGTTGATCTCAATATCATAAATGCTATACTGCTGTGTTGTTCAATTTATCATATTTGCATGTTGATGCCATTTTGAGATGACAATAGGTTTATGATGATATAAGGTTATCTAGTATTTGGACATGTCTATGATTCTATTATGTGATGAATTTTATGCTATGGTGATTTACTTAATTCTTGTTTCAGTATGATTTATGCAAACATGAGCGATGTAAATGGATTATTTAGGTATAATTAAATAAATAGTTAACTTAGTTATTTAATGCAATTATTTCTTTGGCTATGATATTATATGTAATTGCACTTGATCATGTGTTTTAGTGTGTAGGATTTATATCCTTGGCAGTGGAACATGGAGTTAGTGATTCAACTATTCATATTTACCAATGTCATCCTTGTATGGTCGATGTATCATATTTAAATGTTTAATTAAACCTTCCAGTGATTTGTTAAATATGGACTCATTTGCATTATGTGATTAGACCAGTGAGCATGTCTATGCATTTAGAGTTTTGCATTATCGTGAAGTTGTTAAGGCCTTCTATGATTTTGGTTATAGCATTTTTGGACTTTAATTGATTTGATTTTTTATTCGTAGAAGCTTTGCCATAGATGAATTTCTATTACTAGGAATAGCATATTTTAATTTGGGTTGATTCAGAGTATAACTAGTTTAACTCACTATTTACCCTAATTGATTATTCACTCCAAAAGTGAATAAGTATTGAAAGAGGAATTTAATTACTCACTTCTCACTTTTGCAATTTTGAAAATTGAGAGCTTTTCTTGAAATCCTTTTCTGAAGGATCATGTTTCTGTTTGTTGTGAGAGCTATGAGCATGGGATCTTTGTGAGGATAGTCTAGTTGGATCCAGCTCAGGAAGAACTTGCTTTGCTGTCATTTTTGGCAGTATCTATGGATTATTTATTTTATCAAATTGATTTTAGTTTCTATCCCTTTTGGTATCAGGTAGGGCTTTCTCATTTTTGTGTTTCAACTCAATTTTTGGTCAAGTTTCAAGAAACTTTTTGTTAGGCAGCTGAGAACTAGTGTTCCCCTTTGTTTTTGTTTGCTGGTTCTTCCTTGTTGGTTAGCTATGTACACTTTCCCATTTTTTTGATGAGGGTTTTGGGTTTTGCACTGTTATGCTAGCCATTTTTGCATATAGTGTTAGAACCCAAATTTTATTGGATTTTTGAGGGTTTTGTTTCAAAAGACCAAATGGGTCTTAATTTTGAAGTTTTCCAATTTTGGAGGTTTTTACCTCATTTTACATGCCACCCTATTTTCTTGGGTTTTCTTGGCATGATGTTGGTCATGGACTTGGATCAACTATTTGGATGTTAGTCAGACCATTGATGTGTGCCACATATGTCCTCCCAAGTATATTTTTGAATGAGTGCATTTTTGCATTGTGTTCTCATCTAGTCCTTGTATTATGATCTTCATGATGGTGGTGCACCATACATGAGTATGTGTGCATGCATTTTTTGGGTGACTTACGAGGCCTAATATTCCATGGTACTTCCAAAATTTATGACCATTGGGGTTGGGATAGGAGTATGCATGCCTACGGGAACTCATCGTCGGATGAGCATAGGTAGGGTAGGGTAGCATATGGAGGGGGCTTCATTTATCTACAGCTTGGTGCCCATGCCCAGGGCATTGCATGCAGAAGTTTTAAGTATGTGATAACTAAATAAAACACTAGGTGGTAATAACAACTCAAGATAATAAAATGTTAGTGTGAGAGGCTTCTGTTGGGGAGTCGAGTCGCATGATCTGAGCTTGTTCTTTCTAATGCCAAGAAACTCTCCATGATGTTAGCCCCTACATGGTTAACCCATTGAGTGTTTGACTAGGACTTATAGTTTATGCATTATGTTTGATCTTGGTTTTAGTCATCATTACTATTTGGCATGAGTGTTAGCCATGGGAATTTTCTTTATGTGTGTTTATGGTTGGATAATTATCTCCATTAGCACAATGGGAGTGGACCTATGGGTCTCATGTAGTTGGGAGGCATAGCTACCTATACCACTACTAGAGACTGATGTACAATGATAGTCTATTGTCCTAATGAAACTATTGTTGGATGTTTTCACTTGGTACTTTGGGTTTTGGAGTATGCTTTCTTGTGATTTATGCTTTCATTGGAATGCTTGTAGATGATGTTAGTTTATTAATGCATTCCCTTATTATAATGTTTAACATATGATTAGATGATGTTATCTACTTGGTTAAGTATCTATTGCTTTTGGTTTAGCATATTAGATTTCATATTCTTATGATGTTATTAGGCTTTAGCAGTGACATCCTTATAAGACAACCCCAACTATCTAGTTGGTAGTTTGGGATGTTACACATAGGGGATGGCTAGGACCTTCGAGGTTTCATGATGCTATTATAGTTGGGAGGAATTGCACACTTGGCTTGTTATTTTAGTACATTGTGATGTTGCTTTTAGTTCTTTCCCTTCACTACTATGTTAGATGGTTAGATGTAGTTTATTTCTTGAAGTTATTGTTTAAGTATCTATGCCTCAACTGTGGATTTGGTACTCCCTGATGTCAAGATTTGACTTCCTATTTTATCCCTAGATTTTTCGTTGGAGCATTTCTTGCTATTCCTAGGTGACCATGCATTAGAAATGGGTGATACTTTAAAGTATTACATGTCCAAAGGAGAAGAATTGCATGACTAGAAAGAATTGCATGCCCATAGGAAATCTATCATGCAATACTTTGAAGTATTGCACTCCCATTATAGAAAGCTCATATTATTCTTATGAAGTATTGCATGGCTTTAGGAGAAGTGTCCCCCAAACCCTGAAAGTATCACACTCCTTCTTTGGGAAGGTCGTATGATACTAGAAAGTATTGCATAGTGCTATATTAAAGTATTGCCTGGGTTTTGGAAAAACCTATCCAAGCAGATAGTGGGCACTTTTCAAAAATTTTGGAAGTTTTTGAGAGGTGTTCTGGTTACCCTCTATAGTGTTCTTGAATACCTTGGAATTGCATTTTGATTTTAGAATATTTCAAATTCAATTTCATTTATGTCCCTTCGAGATTTGTCATTTTTGGTCAGGAATGGTGTTTGGATGTTTGTTTAGTCTTCTATTTTGATATTTGTGATCCTCATATGTTGTATGTCATGTGCATCCATACTTGTTTAAATTTTTTTAAATCTTGGCTTATGTTTATCCTTGTTCCAAGGATCTCCGGGCAGGGCATTACAAGAGATCTTTATATATATACATATACACATACATAGACATACATATGTGAGTGTATGTATGTATATATACACATACATATACATAAGTAGAAGCTTCTCTATAAATACATACATACATACATACATAGACACACACATGTGTGTGTATGTCTATATATACACATACATATACATAAAGAGAAGCTTCTCTAATCACCTGTTGGGGGAAATATAAAGAGATACATGTTTAGAAGGAAAAGAAAAAAATATTTACATAGGTACCTCTTCTCCCCTTGAAGAAAATCATAAAGCAAGCACTACTACATTTGGGCCCGAACAACATAAATTACACCACCATCACAATTTGACCCCAAATGTTATAGTGCCACAAAGGGCACAGATATCACAAGTGTTTGACATGACAACAAAACTATAGAGAAAGGGCACAAAGATCACAATGATATGACCACAAAATGCATAGATCATAAGGGCACGATAATGAAATCCTAGATTTCCACCAAGGCATGAAAAAAAAATGTAGAGATCATAAGGGCATGACAATGAAATGTAAAAATCACAAGGGCACAAAAATGAAATCTCCACCAATGTTTAGAGCTCTCTACTCTCATTTGGAGCTCTCCACCCTCTTTCACACATAGCTCTCCACAATAAAAATAAATGGGAAATGATTTATGTCATTTTTTTTTTTGTTTATATCTAAAATCAGCTTCACATTGTGTTGTAACTCTGCCATAGGTGTTTGATACTTGATAGCTTTCATTTCAACATTTCAACATTCAAATATTCAAGTTTCCTCTTAATTATATAGTCCTTTCCACCCTAAAAACCACTCTATTACTTCATTAAAATTAGGACTTGAACAAAGCCAATGATAAAAAAAGTCCCATATTCTAGAATCTAAATAATAAAATAATAAAACTCACTCAAGTTGCACTAATTTACTTAAAGCTTAAGATCCTACACAAAAGTAATGCAGACTAGGAAAAATGGGCAAGAAATTTTAGAAAAACATATCATAGCAAATATTTTTAGAAAGAAACAAGCCATAACTTAGTTGAATTGGTCTAGTTGCAAATTAGTTGGATTGATTACAAATTCCTATAGAACTGTCATCAGATTAGATATAATAAAATGAATAATCAATTGTTCCCAGCTAGCAAGATCAAATATAATTTTTCAAGGTGATAAAATTGCATATGCAGATGTATGTATGTATGTATTGTATGTATGTATTTATGTATGTATTTAGGTATATATATGTATACAATAAAGGTTACAATGTTTGATCATGAAACATGATCTACCCTGTGAAAGGTTTGACCTATTAAAGGCTTACAAGTGTCATGACCCCAAATTTAAGGATATATGAATATTTGAATAAACATATTATATAATGATAATAATTAAGAATAATAATAAATAGATAATAATAAATATTATAGTTACATTATGAAACCAAAGAACATTATAATGTATTCACATTTGAATATATATAATATTAATAACTAATGATAAAAATAATAAATTGATTAATAGACTAATCAATATAATATATATTAATAATACAAGAATTAATATAAACAATAATACAATATGATATTATATTTATAACAACATATATTTGAATATGTTAGTATAAACATACAATGTTATATAACATAATTAATACTTGTATCTTATAAAAAAATATAAATTAATATAGTTATATTAATTAATCAAAAACTTATTAATATAAATATATAAATATAATATAACTATATTATTATTATTATAATGAAAAGACGCGACTCTTATAATAAAATTATATATATATTGAATCAACTTGGAGAAGAAGGGGCATATCGAAAGATTATCAAAGTGGTATAGATGAAAATGAGAAAATATACTAATGTTCCAAAAAGCGTCATTACAAATGGTATCAGAGCTATGATTCTGCCATCCTGTGAATGATAGTGCATACTAAACAATATATACAATCCACCATTAATTGGTATCATATATGGAATATTAGTATCGAATTGGGGTTTATCAGATTTGACTGCTATGACATATAATCTTTTATAAGATGGCCAACCGTTCAAAAAAGTAAAATATCAATAATATCTCTGGTTAATAATTTAAAGTTGCAACACTTTTAGTCTTATAAGAATTTGATGAATATGAAGAGGCCTGTTACCCTAACACTCGCATATCTCATATGGAAACTTATGTTCACCCTGTTCAATTTCTGAGATTGCTGATGCTACTACAAATGTAATACTCCAAGCAAGAATACATCATTCAAAAACAAAAGTTGTGGACCATCACCGAATAAGAAGTTACAAGTAGAAGTCAGCAGCCGAACACAGGAAAATATCGCTATTAAGAATGAGTATTCAATAATTAGTAACCGTTGAGGAAGGAATCAATTTTAAAGAGAGGAACACCATCGAATGACTTAGATCAAATCACATTAAGGATTTCAAAGGAAAAGAAACCAAATGATCAGGCAGGGAAACACATTCATAAATCATATCGAACAAGGAGGATCACCAAAGGACATCATGGATGGATAGATCGAATCGTTATCCACAGTAAATAGAGAAGACACAAAATTGAAAACATTTAAGTTCCACCCCACATCGATATCAATACAAACCATCTCATCTCAGAGGGGACGTAAGTAAGAGAAACTGAGGAGAAGAATCACAGATTGCAGACTATATCAAAATACCATGCATGTTTAGATAGGAAGCTTATACATATCATCAGGTTGGAATAAAGGAAAGACTAAGTCATCATTCCATTAAATAACATCAAAGGCATAACAACAAGCGTGGAGGAAGATATATTGTGAATTGATAATTGGGAGCATTTGATAATGAGGCACTAGAGTTACTATGTTGGAAAGGAATTATCATTGTCTTGGTTTTGGCATCATTGAGTATGTTATTGGTACTATGATGAAATAGTTCAAAACCTAGACATAATATGCAAAGGCACTGACATTGTTCGGTCACGATGCTGAGATTGGAGCCAGTTTGAGAATGACAGTGATCGTTGGACTATGGAGTTGATGGTGGAAATGATGGTAGTGTGGTGGTTATGCAAATAGTTTTGTGGCAATTGGTAACAATTTTTAAGTTTCGAATTTGGAAAGAGGCCTGCTTTCAAAACCTACTTGCAATACCTAAGGAAGTGAGACAAATGCCATTGAAGGAAAAAAGGTAAGTGGTGTTATTTAATGAAATTGTAAGTTTCTTTAATTAATGTAATCATAAAGGTGTAAAATTGATTATTTGAGAAATCATTTAGGGATTTCAAGTAGCTTTCCTATGGAGTCTACAATCAAGGAAGGTCTATAAGATGCCTTATTGTAGTACTAGTTAAGGGAAAGACTATATAGAAACCCTACTGTAGATCACTTTTCTATGGGGTCTACAATTAAGGGAGGTCTGTTAAGACACCTTATTGTAGTATCAGTTAAGGGAAAGGCCATATTTAACTTTCCTATGGGGTCTGCAATTAAGGGAGGTCTGTTAAGACACCTTATTGTAGTATCAGTTAAGGGAATATTTAACTTTCCTATGGGGTCTGCAATTAAGGGAGGTCTATCAAGACACCTTATTGTAGTATCAGTTAAGGGAAAGGCCATATTTAACTTTCCTATGGGGTCTGCAATTAAGGGAGGTCTTTCAAGACACCTTATTGTAGTATTAGTTAAGGGAAAGGCCATATTTAACTTTCCTATGGAGTTTCCAATTAAGGAAGGTCTGTTAAGACACCTTATTGTAGTACTAGCTAAGGGAAAGATTATAAGGGCATCTATCCTTCCTATGGAGTCTACAATTAGGGAAGAGCTGCTATGATACCCTATTGCAGTACTAGTTAAGGGGAAGATAGTAAGGAAATCCTACCACTTTCCTATGGAGTTTGCAATCAGGGGAGAACACCCTATTGTAGTACTAGTTAAGGGGAAGATAGTAAGGGCACCTTATCAACTTTCTTATGGAGTCTGCAATCAAGGGAGAGTGGTTAGGACACCCTATTGTAGTGCTAGTTAAGGGAAAGATAGTAATGACACCTTTTCACAAGAACCTTTCTAGTCAAACAAGCAATCCACTGAGTAGACCACCTCGTGTGGATGCCTAACACCTGCCACCGGGGCCAAGGGGGCCAAAGTCCCATTCTTGGGCTTAGCATGGATTTGGCTTGGATTAACATATATCATTCAAATTTCTTTGAAGTTTATATATATGCATATACTGACGCTTAATTTGTGGTTGCAGGGTTAAAAGTCTAATGAAGAAGTATAATCATTGTGCATTATTAATTTTAGGATCTAATCAAGGTTATGTATGATGTGTCTACATCGTGTCTACTTCGTGTCTTCATGCATCAATGTGTATGCTTCGTGTTTTCTTCATGTCTTCATACATTCAAATGCATACTACATGTGTGACTCTTTATAGAATAGAATAAAGTAATCTTATAAGTAAAAATTTGAATGGGATCTAGTAGTCAATTTTTTTATATAAGGTGAAACAAATATGAAAATGATTATTGCTTGAGGACAAGCAAATTCGAGAGGGGCGGACTTGTCATGACCCCAAATTTAAGGATATATGAATATTTGAATAAACATATTATATAATGATAATAATTAAGAATAATAATAAATAGATAATAATAAATATTATAGTTACATTATGAAACCAAAGAACATTATAATGTATTCACATTTGAATATATATAATATTAATAACTAATGATAAAAATAATAAATTGATTAATAGACTAATCAATATAATATATATTAATAATACAAGAATTAATATAAAAAATAATACAATATGATATTATATTTATAACAACATATATTTGAATATGTTAGTATAAACATACAATGTTATATAACATAATTAATACTTGTATCTTATAAAAAAATATAAATTAATATAGTTATATTAATTAATCAAAAACTTATTAATATAAATATATAAATATAATATAACTATATTATTATTATTATAATAAAAAGACGTGACTCTTATAATAAAATTATATATATATTGAATCAACTTGGAGAAGAAGGGGCATATCGAAAGATTATCAAAGTGGTACAGATGGAAATGAGAAAATATACTAATGTCCCAAAAAGGGTCATTACAACAAGATTGTTAGATCTTACCCTGTTAAAGGATTTCAACACCCTATTAGAATTGGACCTTGTGAGAGAAGTTAAACTTACAATAAAGTAAGCACCCTGTTAAAGGATTTACAACATCCTATTAGGACTACTTGGTTAAGATATTTAACTAATTCACTTGTTAGAATGTCTTAGCAATGATCCTTCAATTAGCACTCTATTTCTTGATGTTAGATCACCTCTATACTAATGTGTACTTGATCCTTTCTGATAAGATATAACTCTATTATATTTTGATTCCTTTCCTCTATTCTCCTTTAACTAATTCTATAGTGTAACTCAACTCATAATACCTCAGTTATAAGGAATTTTAGGTGTAGAAACAACTTCCCACACTAATCCCTTACGGAAAGTATTGTGCAAATTCTATTTAAATCCTTACAATTATAGATTCGATATTATGTAAATAACAATATTGTAGTCAACCATGAATACAAAAAATAGACAGAGAAAGAAAACACAAACACAAAGATATGTCGGTGGGGAAAAACCTTTCAGTAAAACAACCCCACCCCTCCAAAACTTGTACAATGTATTATCTTCTACACAAATTTTACAACACACTTGCAATGCAAGTTCTTTTAGGACATAGAAGACAAATTCAGTCGCAAAAAAAAACTACTAACAATACACTCTTTCACTCTCTCCTATTTGTAACCCTAACATTGCTTATATCATACACTTTCTATTTTAGGAAAACTTCCAAAGAAGAATCATATTAGAGTTTTACCATTCTCCAGAAAAGTAGGAACCCAATTTTTTTTTGGGGCAAACCCCATGTGCTAGATGGAGACTCAAGTGTGTAGTACTCAATGATCAATTGCCACATGTCTTCACCCATCATCATATCTTCCATAGATAGCTCTTACACATCATAAGAATCTGTCATAACCATTTCAGTCATGATCTCCTCAAACACTATCCAAGATGTTGACACATGCAAGTGGAGTGACACATCAACATGCCAACAAGACATGTACACTCACACTTAATTACATTATTTGTAAAAAATACATTTAAAAAACAAATAATAAGAAGAGGAATTATCCAAGGTTGAGACACCTTATTCCTAACATTCTCCCACTTGTCAAACACCTTGTTAGAGCAACAAGAACATAAAAAAAACTAATTTCTATAGGCCAAAAGGCCCATAGACTCTGAACACCATCTAAACTTCTTTGTGCCCATTGGTTTGATCAATTCATTTGAAACATTCTTTAAAGTATCTACCTTCTCCAAATTTATCTTTCAATCTTCCACCATATCTCTCACAAATTGAAACTGCACGTCAATATGCTTCGTTCTAGTATGGAATTTTGGATTCTTTGCAAGGCAAATAACACTTTGATTGTTGCACCAAATAGTAATCTATCCTGCATCAACAAAAATATTATAACATAATCTCCTAAGCCAAATGTCTTCCTTACAAGCATGAGTAGTAGACACATACTCAGCTTTTGTAGTGGACAAAGCAACCACAGGTTGTCGGTTACTCATCCAACTGATGGCACCACCAAACATAGTAAACACATAAGCACTAGTGGATCTCCTACTATCAATATCACCTACCCAATCTGAATCCACAAACCCATGAATGCAAACTAAATGTAGAGCTCCAAAAGAGTTACCATGATAAAAAGTGGAGTAATCTGGTGTACCCCTCAAATATCTAAATATGTACTTAACTACATCCCAATTTACCCATCTAAGATTAGCCATAAATTGGCTTAGAACTCCCACTGCTTTGGAAATGTCTAGTCTAGTAGAGACCATAGCATACATAAGGCTACCAAATGCACTAGCAAAAGGTACTCTACTCATGTCCTCCACCTTACTAGGAGATTTTGGATAATCATCTACAAATAAATTTGTTCCCATAGAAATAGGAAAACATATTGGTCTACAATCTACCATGCCAAACCTATCCAACACATACTTCACACACATACTTTGACTGAACCAAAGTTTTATGTTAGACCTATCTCTACTAATTTTCATACCCAAGATGTACCTTGCTACCCCAAGATCTTTTATCTTAAGTGTTGACAATTGAGATTTAAAATTAGAAATCATATGCTTATCCTTCCCAAACAACAAAAAAATATCATCAACATACAATACAATAATAAGGTGATCATTTTGAACTCTAAAATAAACACAATGATCTAATTTTGAT
Source organism: Cupressus sempervirens (assembly GCA_028749045.1). Lineage (NCBI taxonomy): Eukaryota > Viridiplantae > Streptophyta > Pinopsida > Cupressales > Cupressaceae > Cupressus > Cupressus sempervirens. Next base: position 876,265,003 of record CM053787.1, read on the forward strand.
CTTACAAATCCAATTGACAACACAAAGGAATCAAACTTAAGGTACCACATCCTAGGAGATTGTTTCAAACCATACAAAGACTTCTTTAATCTACAAACCAAAGATTCTTTACCTTTAACAATGTAGTGCTTAGGTTGTGACATATAAATCTCTTCTTCTAAATCACCATGAAGGAAAGTTGTCTTCACATCCATGTATTCTATCTCCAAATCATATGATGCAACAAGAGATAAAATAAATCTAATAGATGTCAACTTTGCAACAAGAGAGAATATTTCACCATAATCTGTTCCCTCTACCTATGAATACCCCTTTGCAACCAATCTACCTTTGTACCTTTCAACACTGCCATCTACACAGAATTTCTTCTTGAACACCTACTTGCTACCAACAGGTTTCCATCCTTTAGGAAATGGTACAAGGTCCCAAGTTTTTGATTTTATCCAATGAAGCCATCTCATCATCCATGGACTCAATTTAGGAACCTGCATCTTCCATATCCAAAGCCACTTTCACAGATCTAGGCTCATCAGTGTTAGTAATCAAAGCAAAAGAACAACTAGAATCTAACATAGAATAACCAAACCTTTCTAGCTACTTTCTTACTCTCATAGATCTCCTCAATGGCTAAGGTTGAGGTTGTTCTTCCTCTTCTTCTAAACTATTAGAGCTACTAGAGCTCTCCTCATCATTAGACTCAACATGGTCTTTCTATTTAGTCTTCTTAGGGGTAGGAGGCAACTGAACAATATCTTCCTTCTTTTTTTTCATTAGGTTCTAGCACAATAGGAGAAGATGTCAGCTCTCAAAAAATAACATTTTAGCTATACAATAACTTACTAGTCACATGGTCCCAAAGCTTGTATCCTTTCACACCAACACCATATCAGATGAAAATACATTTGACAACTTTATTTTCCAACTTAGATCTTTTCTCCTTTGGAACATGTGCATAAGCTTCACAACCAAAAATACAAAGATGCCTAATTGAAGGCTTCTTACTAGACATAACCTCTATGGGTGTCTTTCCAAAAAGGGCTGAAGTAGGAGATCTATTAACCAAATAGCAAGCAGTGGCTATAGCTTCAACCCAAAAACTTTGTTCCAGACTAGCTCCACTAAGCATACTTCTAGCCTTCTGCATTAGTGTCCTATTTATTCTTTCTAAAACTCCACTTTGCTGTGGGGTATAAGGAGTTATCTTATGCCTCTTGATACCTTGTTCTTTATAGAATTGTTCGAACTATGAAGAGAAAAACTCACCACCATTGTGAGTTCTCACACACTTAATCTTCTTATTAGTCTGATTCTCTACAAGAGCTTTAAATTCCTTGAACCAACTAAAGACTTGTTTCTTACTTTCTAGGAAATAAATCCATGTCCTACTATAATCATCTATGAAAGATAAAAAAAATATAGACTTGGAGATTGAAATAACTTTTACAAGACCAAATACATCAGAATGAATAAGATCCAAAACATCAAAAGATTTATGGGAACTAGAGTAAAACTGAACATGATTTTGTTTACCATAGACACAATGTTTACAGAAGTCAAACTAAAGATTACAATTATTTAGCCCCTCAATGAGGTTCTTATTTTTTAAGGTTCTGAGACCCTTCTCACCAGTGTGGACAAATCTCATATGCCACTATCTTTTCTATAGGAAGCTTTCCTTCCAATGTTTTTGCACTCTTAGGTACACATGCTGCACTACCATTGAAATCAATAACCATAATCTTTTTTACTGCTCATTCAAATGGTGGGGATGAAAAGTGATAGCTACTCTCTTCTTTGAAATAGAAGAACTATTGCACTGAGAAATGCATGCATCAAGCTGAAACAGAGTACCTCTCCTAGTACCCTTAGCAAGCACCATAGCTCCTCTCATCAGCTTCAATCCATCTTTAGAAAAAACAACTTGCACATCTACATCATTCAACATACTTATAAATAATAGGTTTCATGGATAACTAGGGATGTACATTACACCACTGATCCCCTTTACTCGTCCATCAAGGAATTTGATAGTGACCCATCCTCGTCCAACTATCTTTAGGTGAGAATCATCACCCAAGTACACCTTTCCACCATTGAAAACTTCATACTTTGAGAACTAGATTTAATGAGAGGTCATGTGGAAAGAACCACCTGAGTCTATTAACCATACATCATTAGATGCATGCACTACCAAGGCTGCAATGAAAGCATTGCTATCTTCTTGAGATTTTTCTAAACATAAATTTGAGGCCTTCTTCTTCTTTTTCTCTATAAAGTCTTTATGGAAGTGCACAGTCTTATCACAGTTCCAACATTTAGCCTTGGACTTTCTAGGAAAATTTGATTTTCCATAGGATTTGGATCTACCCTTTCTAGACTTCTTGTCATTTTGCTTCCCTCTATTGTTGGATCTACTACGAACAAGAAGAGCTTCCATAGCCAAATCTAAAGACTTTCTCTGTGTCTCCTCAAATAAAAATGAAGACATCACATCATCCATTCTGAAAGTGACTAAAGCACTTCCAAGAGCCATCACAAGATAGTCCCATGAATCTGACAAGGAACATAATAGGGTCATACATTAGTCCTCCTCCTCTATTTTGGTACCAGATGATGTCAACTATGCAATCAGTAAATGAAAAGTATTTAGATGATCTATAACAGATCTTCCTTCCTCCATTCTTAGAGAATACAACTTCTTCCTTAGGAACAACTTGTTCACCAAAGATTTGGCTTGATACACAAACCCAAGCCACGCCCACAAACTATTTGCGATCTTCTCATCAAGAACATTCGGGAGAATTGAATCAGCTAGACAGAGTCTAATGAGATCCTTAGCTTTTTGATCCTTGAGATCCCAATCTACTTGAGATATTGTTGTGGATCTCACATCAAGTGAAGCTAGCTCCCATAGATCATGATCTTCAAGCAAGTCTTCCATTTTCAGTTTCCACAACTTGAAATTACTACCATTAAATTTCTACATCTCCATTTTTTTCGTATGATGAACTAGCCATCTCAATCTACAAATAAGATTTAGAATTCTTTGCATACAAACTCCCACTTAACTTGAGATTAGGTCAAAAAACCCTACCCAACAACTAGGATCAAAAGTTGATCAAGCTCTGATACCACTTGTAAGGAAACTTAGGTATGGAAACAACTTCCTACCCTAATCACTTAAGGAAAATATTGTTCAAATTCTATTTAAATCCTTACAATTAGAGATTTGATATTATGTAAACAACAATATTATAGTCAACCATGAATAAAAAAAATAGATAGAGAAAGAAAACACAAATACAAAGATATGCCAGTGGGGAAAAACCTTACAGTAAAACAACTCCACCCCTCCAAAACCTACACAATGTATTATCTTCAACACAAAGGTTACAACACACTAGCAATGCAAGTTCTTTCAGGACATAGAAGAGAAATTTAGTTGCAACAAAACACTACCAACAATACACTTTTTCAGTCTCTCCTATCTGCAACCCTAAATTCACTTATATCATGCACTTTCTATTTTAGGGCTACTTCAAAAGAAGAACGGTATTAGTGTTTTACCATTCTTTGGAAAAGTAGGAACCCAAATTATTTTTTGGGGCTATGCCCTAAACCCTATGTACTAGATGGAGATTCGAGTGTACAGTACTCAATGATCAATTGCCACATATCTTCACCCATCATAATGTCTTCTAAAGATAGCTCTTGCACCTCATAGGAATCCATCATAACCATTTTAGTCATGATCTCCTTACACAATATTCAAGATGCCGACGCATGCAAGTGGAGTGACACATCAACATGCCAACTAGACATGTACACTCATACTTAATTACATTATTTGTAAAAAATACATTTACAAAAAAAGAAAAAAAAGAATAGGAATTATCTAAGGTTGAGACACCTTATTCCTAACATCAGTCACCATGAATTCTTTATTTATGCATGCAAAAATTCTCTTCTTTCTCCTTCAACGCATGCCTTAAAAGTTTAGGGTTTGTCTTCCTTAAGAAGACCTAGGTGATTGAGGGTTAGGTATGAACCAATGGCTGTGATTCACCCATATAGCCACTTAATCCTTCCCTTTTTCTGATTGACTGTATGTACTACATAGGGATTCACAATTAAGATTCATCCTTATCATTTGAGATCATAAAATGATCTTTAAGTTGGCTCAAAAATATTTTATAGATAAGTTTATGCCATAACAAATATATATGTGAAAATTGTGTTACTCAACACTTGAAGTCCCTAATACTCGACATCAACTATAACTTCAATGCTGTTCCTTGGCCTCTAAATCACTCAACATCCATTGATTAGTTGACATCTAAATAGCTCAACATGTACTATCTTCTTGACACTTGAATCACTGGACATTTACTATTTTCTCAACTCATACTAAATGTCTATCGCTCAACATATACTATCTAAAAAATTATACTTGACATGTATTACTTGTTTGGCATGAACTAAGTAAATGAATTAAGTATATTGTTACTCATATGTCAAAACCAATTTGAGATTAACAATCTCTCCACTTACATACAAAACTTCAAAATTTTGCAAAAACCTTATGACTCATCAATCATACCTCAAAATTGAATAACATTCCCAGAGTTTATTGAGCTTTTATATATTTGAATCAAAATAATTTCTCCTACTGAGTAGTTTGACTTTGTTCATTGCCATTGACTGCTCCCTTGAAAATATTATCTCCCCCATACATATTCTTATTTCTCCTTCAATTGACACTTATGTCAAAGGGTTATACACTTATAGTGTGTTTCTCCAAAAATATTTTATTGACCTCAAGAATTAATTTCAAAGTTGCATCCCAATTATCACAAGCTACCTCTAATGACTTGATTTGGATGGTTAGCTTAGCAGCAAGGTGAACTAAGCCTTTATGAGTAGAAAGATGCAAATTTTTCTTCATGAGTGTTTTAATAAAGGCTAGTTCCTTGTGTAATATCTCCATATGTGGAGGTAGAATAGATTGGATGCTAATCAATTTAGCCTTAATATTTGCTTCATTTGTATGTAACACTACTGACTAACTCTAAGAGTTTAGGAGATTCTTGAAATGCTTCTCACTTTGGGCTGGAGACATTGGTAGAGTTATGCTAGATGTATGCATGTGACTCTCCAAACTTAGTATGTGGTGTTGGAATGTGTAATTTCCCCCTCAAATGAAATTGTAAATAGGATACTAGAGGAATCTAGAAATTCTAGCTGAATCCTATCATTGACATTTTTGATAGATGAGGCAAAATTATCAATGGATCCTATGAAAAGAGGAAATCATTGGTTAAAGATTCAGCTAACTGCTAACAAAATATTTATAGAATTTAAAGGCTATAACCTTGGAAGACAAAAGGAGTCATGCGTTGGTAGATGAGGCAAATTATAGTTATGCATTCATGAAGGCATTAACATATATGAAGATTATTGGAAAATAGCATCTTGGCATTAGGCAAAAGAAAGAATTTGGATTTGTATGCAACAACATTTGAGGTCAAAATTAGGGGTGAGTATTGGAATGTGTAATTTCCCCCTCAAATGAAATTGCAAAAAGCATACTAGAGAAATCTAGAAACTCTAGCTAGATTACCAAATAGGGTTAGGCCAAATTAATATTTAGGTTTGTAAAGTTCTAGAAACCATTTATTTTTAGATATTTCTAGCAAAGTCTATTTTTTCTATGTCAATTAGTTTAGATGTTTCCAGAAATAATCAAAGGCCTCTATAAATAGGGGCATCATGTAATGTTATTGATATGGATGAAATGATTATTGAAATATATTAGTGCCACAACACCTTGAGTATTTTTCCATTTTAGTTTTTTTTTTTCTATCCACCTTTCACAAGGTGTATTAGAGTTGTCCTAGGTTTCTACATGTGGCACCTTATTTCTTGTGTGAAGAGTGTGGAATTGCACAATTTGGTGTACAAAGAGAAAATGTTCTCTAGTACCTTAAATTTTTGTTGCTAACTCAACCTATGATAGTGAAATATCACTTGATATCTTTTCATTAACCTTTTGTTGAAACTTTCTTTTACACTATTCAAGTAATTTTACATCTAAATCTAGGTCTATGTCATTTATCTATTCCACTATGCAAGTTAGCTAGTATATGATAGGCTTTGTTTCTTCTAGTGCTAGCAGGTTAAAGGCATCAAGAAAAATATCCTTGATATCTATCAAAGCTTGCTTCTACCTATGGTCCTGTTTGAGTAGTTCTTGTTGTTTCTTCCTTGCAAAAGCATCCTGGAGTATGCTCATCTATTCAATAGTGATGGTTACAAAATCAAACCTGGAAAACTCAATCACTTCATCTAAGTTCACATCAACAAATTATGTAACTTCCTCTACCTTAGACGTACTTGGATTTGGCCTTGATGATTGTAGAGGTATAGTTTCTATACTCGACCTATAAAGAGCTTGACTTAGAGGAGTAGAAGATTCTGGCAATTTCACTAGTGTTTATATTGTAAGTTTCTCCTCAAGTTTAGTAATCATACCTAGCTCTTCAATCTTTTCTTTTGATTTCTCTTTTTTCACATATGCACCTTGATCTTATGCTAGAGGTGCAGGAGTATCTACCAAACCTATTGAAACTTGTGTTCCTTCATTCTTTTCTATCTCATCTTTGTGCTCTCCAATTGTCTCATCCTTGTCATTGTTAGTTTCCTTTATATTTACTGAGAATAAAGTACTTTGTACTAATTTAATGACCATGGAAGTTGTTGTCTCCTTCCTTTGATATACCATAATGGGTAATGCAGGTTGTACAAATGTGAATTGAGGAGGGGCTGTAGATTTCATTTGTTTTCGTAATTCCTCCCCTGAAAATGCCTTGTCTACCTTCTCAATTTCATCAAAACTCACCAATATAGGATGACTACATAGTTTAGCTTTGATGATGTTAACTATCAATATCTTCTACATATCCCACTCTATTAGGGGATTGATGTTCTAAGTGACAGTATCATAAACATACTTAATCTTTATAGTATCACTTTTTATATTCACCTCATGTAGTGGACTAGTACTTGACACTAGTGTATATGGTACACTTTGTTTTATTTGCTACTCATCCTTAGCTCATGCTTATGTATCTTCATGTGTTTTGGTGCCTTCCACTTGTGTAACTAACTCAGTGTCAATTGTGATCACCTTAGTTACCTATTGATCATCTTTGTCCTCACCTACCTCAATCGGTGCCTGCAATATTGCCTTGGGTGTTGTTAGACCATTTAATGATTTCCAAATGTTTGTGGAATTTTGGATAACATCCTCAATGTCTTTTTGTAAAATATTGAAAGCCCTATATTTTGTTGCAAATCTCCCTGCATGTTTCTTATTGCCTTAGACATCGTCACCGTATCCCATTCTAGCATCACTTGGGCAAGTGTAGTCTCTCTAATTTTTCTTTATGTTGAGAGACTATATTTCCACTTCTACTCAACTGTATTAGATAATTTATTTGGTAGAGAGTTGGAAATCTCAATTGGATTTTGTTTGAATGTTTCCATCATGGCATATATTGACTCCTCTACTTGGTTCATCTCAAGCTTTCCAAGTTTTTCAAATTCAATTTATGTAAGACTAGATAAATTAGCATTATTCCTTATGTTCTCACATATATTTTCTAAATCTAAAAAAGGACTATGACTTACCATTTAAAATTGGTTGTTGTCATCAAATTTTGTCCTCTCTTCATTAGATTCAACTGGTGCTATGTACATTCTCCTCGGTCTCTTCTCAGACTCATTTTCTTTAGCAGCTAATATGAACTTCTTCTCTTTTGGTTCATATGCTTCTTGAGCCTTTTTGGAAGTAGCCCTTGTGCTTGCTCTGGTAGAGGTAAATGTAGGCTTAGGTTTTGCAACCTTCCTTGGTTTGCTAACTACTAGGGTCTTAGCTTTCCTCTTCTTTTTCTCAAGTGCTTCACTGGTTTCTTCTTCCTCAACACCCTCTTTAATTTCTACTTCTTCTACTTGATCTTCTCCTTGACCTTGAGTTAAGGCTAGTGGTGTTGGAATGGGTATATCTTCTTGTTCTTCATCTTCATCATCATCTTCTTCTTCATTCTCCTCGGCTCCTTCACCAAATTTCTCCTTAAGATGTTTTATAATCCTGTTTTTCTTTCTAATGACAGTGGTAGTCTTCAAATCCATCATTATCTTAGATTTTTCCATGTCATAGTTCCCAAAGGTAGTAGTCTTAGCATCTACACCTTCTGCAAGTAATGTTGTTATTGTTGTTGAGGCCTCATCAACATTTATCTCATAGCCTAGTAGTCTTAACCACCTTACCCTTGGAACTGTAGCCTAAACATATGTAAAATCAATGTAAACTAGAAAGAAAACATCATTGAAATGTTTCTCAAGTAGTGAAACTAGTTTCTTTAGTCCTTTCTTCATTGTCTGCTTGAAATCTTCAAAGTAGCTAGGCATAACTGATTTAAAGTTGTTTCCAAGTTGCTCAATAAATTCACCTATCTACACTGCAATAGATCTATTTATTTTCCATGTAACTTTACCAAATGTGGGGAATGTATTCCATAAATAAAAGAATATACATACAAGAATTGAGTCAAATTTACATTGTGCACTCTTGTTCTTCCTTATTGCTCCCAAATTTTATGATAATTGTTTCATCTGTAACTCAACAAGGTAATAGGTATGATCCTTATTAACTATCTTACAATCCACATCAATAGCAATACATGGTACACTATTGTGCCTATTGGATTGATAGAATTTATGTGTTGTAATCCTTACTACAAAATAAATTAGGGGATTTGAGATAGTATCAATTGTCATCCCTCATTTGTTCCACACTGCCCTTGTGTTCTTCTCAATGACCCCTTTAGCTTCACTTCACATAGTTTTAGGTTGGTCTAGGGTTGGATACCCTATTACTCTATGTATAATCTTCTTTGTGATCTCCACTAGTCCATTACCTAACCATATAGAGTTATCATGAATTCTACTCAGAACTGTCTTTATCCATTCAGTTTTAAAAACATTTGGAAAATCTAGGGTACTGGTTAACCCTTTTGTCCCTACATTATTGAATTGGTCTTTCAACACTCTATTTTTGCATAGTTTATAACAAGTTTCCCTAACCTCCATGTCACCTATGCTATCTACCTTATATGTGTAGCAACATCTCACATCCTAAATCATCAAAACTCAAGGTTGTATCATTGATAATGCACCAGACAGGTCTTCTTTATATGGAATGTCAAGAATAGCTTTGAAATTTTGTTGTGTTATCTTGATACTTATTAGTTGTACTTTTAAAACATCTTTACCCACTTTAACCTTGGAAAATTAAGAACTAGACACCATTATGAAAACCTAGGGTTCACAAAAATTCAAATTGTATAGCTCAATACATGATAAATACCTTCACAAATCTACTAAGATGATGTCGAGCAACTATTGAATCCTTCTTGCAAATGCTTGGAACAATCTTGTTAATTATCCTTTATCTCTTTGTGCTCCTTTTCAAACTTGAATGATGTCAAATTAGTATAAATTGATCATATAGACCTTAAAACCTCACATTTAATGCTTTGTGCTTACACAACTATAAGCTCAACTTCAATAAATATTTCAACTCACTCGACTTCCATGAAGTTTCCTTTATGCTGAACATATACTATGAGCTTAGTCAACAGTATCACTTGCTATAGCTCAGCATCAACTAACATTTTACTCAGCAACCATAGTGAAACTTTTCATGCTCGACAGTAACATGAAAGTTAACAAAACTTAACTTAGATTTCTTCTAGGTTCTTAGCAAAACTTTTCATCTTTCATCATGCAAATATAATCTTTTTAGATCTTAATCTTTGGAATGAGTGTAAAGTATGTCTTAAGGAATTAGGCCCAACATACCTCTTGATTACTTAATTGGAGGTGGTGTGATCACCTGACCCATTGGGTGAAGTGATCCCATCTGACCTTGATGTGCTGTAATCTTCCTTTCTTTTCCATGTCTTGTTCATCTCACTTTGACATTCTCAACATCTGCCTTTCCTTTTAATTTTTTAAGCTTACTACTTGGTGCCTTTGACCTTTTTGGACAATTCCTACTTATGTGACCAGTGTTCAAATAGCTAAAACAAGTAGTTTGGCTAAACCATCTACTGTAATCACCCCTAAAATATGTTCTTATGCAATTCTCAGGAGTATGTCCATATTCTTGACAATACTGACAACTATACCTTGTATTGTGATCCCAATCATAAGAGTTTTCATTGTGTTTTATCTTTTTTTCCTTGTTTGATGACATTTTAAGCTTGTATCTTCACTTATATGCTCTATGCCCATACTTATGATAGTTATAGAAGTGTCCTTTAAATCTTTGTTTGCTTATGGTCTTGATTCTACATTCACATGCCCAATGTCCTTATTTATTTCCAGACTTGTGGTAGTGACCCATAAACTTCAGCTTAGGGTTCTAATTTGGAATCTTACTCCTACAAACATTTGTAGTATGACCTATCTTACCACAATTATGACAAATAGGTTTGGAGTTTTTACCTTTGATATTCCTTTGCTCACCACTTTTGGTTGTTCTCCTTCTTCAGTACTTGTGTAGCCTAATCTAGTAGTGTCACTATGGAGATCTCATCAATTTCTCAAAGTATAATAGGAAAGTAAACTCTAGGGGGGGGGGGGGGGAGGGGGGTGATTCAACAATTAAAACTTTCAACAATAAAATCATTCACCATACATCCATCTCTAAATCAATGCATATAAATTGAAATACCAAATTAAGCATAAAAATCTATAGCATGAAAGTAAAACATTGAACACAAATATGACACAAGATATGATTACCCAGAAACCCTCCAAGGAGAAGGTAAAACTAGGGTGGGGATGACACCCACAAATCTTCACTACTATAGTAATAAAATGTATCCAATAAAGGATATAGTGTTTGATCATGAAACACGATCTACCCTGTGAAAGATCTACCTTGTTAAAGGCTTATACGATTGTTAGATCTTACCCTATTAAAGGATTTCAACACCCTATTAGAAGTGTGCCTTGTGAGAGGACTTAAACTTACAATGAAGTAAGCATCCTGTTAAAGGATTTACAACAACTTATTAGGACTACTTGGTTAAGAGATTTAACTGATTCACCTATTAGAATGTCTCAACAATGATCCTTTGGTTAACACTTTGTTGCTTGATGTCAGACCATCTCTATACTGATGTGTACTTGATCCTTTCTGATCAAATGTAACTTTGCTATGTTCTGATTCCTTTCATCTCTTCTCTTTTAATTGATTCTACAATGTAGCTCAATGTATAATACTCTAATCACCATGAATGCTCTATTTGTGCTTTCAAAAATTCTCTTCTTTCTCCTTCTACATGCACCTTAAAAGTTTAGGGTTTGTCTTCCTTAATAAGACCTAGGTGACTTAGGGTTAGGTATGAATCAATGACCATGATTCACCCATATAGCTTATTAATCCTTTCATTTTTTTGATTGATTGCATGTACTAAATAGGGATTCACAATAAAGATTCATCCTTACCATCTGAGATTGTAAAACAATCCTTAAGTCAGCTCAAAAATAGTTTACATACAAGTTTGTAACATAACAAACAAGTATGTCAAAACTATGTTACTTGACACTTGAAGTCCTTGATGCTCGGCATCAACTATAACTTCAATGCTATCCCTCAACTCTGAATGACTTGACATCCATTGATTACTTAGCATCTAAATAGCTTGACATGTACTATCTACTTGGCACTTGAGCGACTTGGCACTTACTGTTTACTCAGCTCATACTAAATATTTGTCACTTGACATAAACTATTTGACAACTTATGTTCATCATCTATTACTTGTTCAACATGAACTAAGTAAATGATTTACGTATATTGTTACTCATATGTCAAAAC